>OZ012661.1:101984109-102420509 GCA_963942545.1 Oxycera nigricornis
AAAAACACTTTATATATACTCTATAGACCTCAAAACGTAAAGAAATGTTGAAAATTTCAATTTCGATTTTCGAGGCGATTACAAGAACTTCCCATATACTGGGAAGTTAAAAATCATTAAACGTTCAAGGTCATTTACGTCATTCATTATATCTCGAGAACTAAATATAATCTTTCTATCATTAAGGTGTCAATCGACGCGTATTATCATTTTAATGATGTTTTTATATGTTAAAAAAATCTTTAAAGTGGTTTGTTAAATTTATTGAAAAAAATTGGAAAAGTAGTGTTTTTTTCATAGAAAAATTCATTTTTCACCTGATTTGCACATCGTAATAATAAATGTTTGTAGAATTTATAAAATTTTATCAATTTTTGTAGAGAAACCAGCAATAACTTTTCTCATGATTACAAAAAAAATTAAATTAAACATAAAAAATCATTCAAAGTCACCATGTAAAAAGGGTTCATTCGAATTATAATACCTTAAATCTCTTATTCTAAAGACATTGTTGTAAAGTCAATCAAAGTTTATTAATATTTGCAAAATTTAAGCCGATTTTCAATAGTCTTCACATCACCATGTTTTAACTTTAATGAAAAAACTGCTTTGTAACCTGTCCCCACTCCGATGAATACTCAATCAATGGACGCTCCCGTAGATGAAACGATTAATATTAAGTCATTCCAATAACTTTTACGAGAAGTACATTTTTATTATTTGAAGTAGTATTATTTCCATAATTATTATTGTGTTTAATATTTTCAATATCTTTTTAGATATTACTGGGAAGTTGACCGTGTGGACCTCATGGGTCGCACCTCACGGCTTGTTTCGCTTTGTTTTCAGTTTTCTGTACACTTATAAATTTATATTGTTACCAACTTTTTTGCGTTAATTTCGTTTTTTTTTTGAATGTTTGAGAAAAGTAGGTCCTTGTACTTTCAGGTAGATCTTGAATGTGATATTATCTCAGTATGCTTACGAAAATTTTTGAGTTTTGTAAGATTAGAGTTCTAGCCTCATGACTTGATATTTGAATTTTGAAATTGTTTGTTTGTTTTTTATACGCCGAAATTTGCTATCGTGTAAATAGATGCCTAAATCTCTTGAAATTAGGGCCTATACAAGAGAAAGCACCCACAAAATTACGCGCCGAGTTGAGCTGACCTGCCAGCAGCGATCGCACCTCAAGCTTGGTATAGGCTGAAATCAAATTAGTCTGCACGACAGAAGAGTTCGTTGCCTCGTCCCGGAACTAAACATCCATGAGGCTAACGAAACGAAAGTTTTGTTGATTAGAATTTTCATGGTTTCGTGCATTTCAATCAAATGACGCCCAACGTGGGGTTTGCTATCAAGCAAAGTGGAGTGGTTATTCTATGCGTTTATCCGCCGCAACACATTCACACATTTAATTACAAGCTGTTGACTCGAAAAGCAAAAGGAATCAATTAAATATCAGCATTTGACTGTATATAATTCATTTCAAAAAAAAAGAAGACTGACTTAAATTTTCACCAAAAAGTTGCATATGTATGAGGTTTCACCTTTTTGAGTGTCCTGTATTTTAGTCATACAGTTAATGAATCAATCAACAAATACATTAAAAAACGTTCAATTTAAAAACTATTCTGATTCGATGTTCTTCATGCTGTGTGATAGTTGTTGTTGCTGCTAAACAAAGAGAGAGCATCTATAATTCACCCAAAATTATATGACTTGCTTGAAAAAAATATTCATGATTCCTTATTTAGCTCAATTAACCGGTGAAAATTTTGCTGGACTCAATGTCAAATTAAAAATTGCAATCTTATTTAAATACAGATGTCTGTCTCAATCAAATGGCAAAAAGGGCATTCCTCTTTAATTGCCAACTTAATATTTGTTCTTAAAAACAGCAGTATCGTTCCTATTGTATTTGATGTGTTTATAAACTGGTTTGGAAATAATAGTAAGTATGTTTTTTGACTGAAATTTCGAAGCAAAATTTTTGAGATCTAAAATGGGAGCCGTAAATAATTTGCCTTTAACCTAGTCTGTGAACTGATATTGGACCCTATAAAAAATTCACAAATCGCGTCGTTTCTTGAATGCATTTTCAAATATTTTCCATCTAACACCACAGGTCATTTCAAAATGTTGGTGTGACCAAATTCAAAAATTCAAGTCGAAAATATCCTTCTCCAAAAGTTTTTCACAATGAAATGAAACCACGAAAAAAATAGAATACTAATCTTTCATCAAAAACTTCATATTCCGACATAGCTTTAATGTTTTAAATTGGTCCTACGCAAATTTATCTACTAAGAATGACGAATTTTAAGTCATACTTTTTGGCGTTGGAGTGATTTGAGGAATGTATCCAGTGAATGTATATCCTTCAGCCGAAATGTTATTTTGAGGATAAAATATAGGTACTCATTAACAGTATCGTCGACACGACCAAAAACTGACTATGTACATATCTCAATCGACGCGTAGATTCGTAGAACTTTTTTACAAGATGCTACGCAAATGGTGTAATGTTCAGCTTTAAGAGCTGTTCGAATTTAAGAATTTAGTAAGAAGCTCATCATTTTTACCTAGCTAATTATTAGACAGTTATGAGTAGTGATAGTAACTGAAACGTATTACTACAATTTTGAATCAAGAAGATAATTGAGATGAAAGTCCAAGATTTATTTATTTCTATCTGCAAAGTTAGCTTTCATACTAAACAATTTTTTGGCTTAAAGGCATAGGTGATCCAATCGCATTTCTTAAATTGTTGGTAAACGCGACATTCAACTTAGAGAGAGAAGTTTAGTGGAGGAAATCACATTTTTCGAGTGGTAGAATATTCAATGATTTCACGTTAAAATCCATGTCACCATCACTATGCATTTTTTCAGAATGGAGAAATTCACAACGTAAAAACTTTACAGACTAGGTCACATTTACCTCTAGGCTAACGACTTTCTCTGTGAAAACTTTGAAACTGTCTCTCGACAAATATAACAAAACCATCAAAGGACTCATAGAACGTTGTTTTCACTGTGGTTCCTTTTTTTCTGCCTTATTGTCAACCATAAAACTACTTTTATTGCTGACATAATTTTTCAACTTCTGTGTCATAAACTGTACAACCACCAAAGATTGTATCACTTAAAATCTTCGTCTCATTCATGGTCTGACACAAATTCCAGTGAAAATAGCCTTCTTGTACAAATAAAATTTTAATCAAGCCAAGAATAACTAAATCCACTCTTGGGGTACAAAACTAGATACAAGAATCACGATTGAAATTGGTCGTGCTGGAAACTTTCTTGTTATAAAATTGCTGAAAAGTTTCACCATAAGACACCTGAACCGGCTCGGAAGCATTTTCTTGGTTGGCTTTTATCTCTTGGTGAATTTTAGTTTTCTTCCGTATGCACTTTGCATGAGCCGCAGTTGGTTTTATGAGGAAAGTATATATATATATATATATATATATATATATATATATATATATATATATATATATATATATATATATATATATATATATATGTCTAAGGACGGCGTACGACATATAAAAGGTGAATTGCCTTGTGGCTTGAGCAAAAGGATATGACGCTTTGTGAAAGATAAATTGAGATTATAAAGTTTTGTATGATTGACGAGAGGGTTGTGAATTGCCTAGGAATATACTGTTTTTTTATTTCATAGTTTTTGAGTGTTGCTAATGTTGCAAAGTTTGTGAAGATACTTAGAATTTTTTTTTGCACGATTGGCGGTAGCAGTTAACATAAATTTGAGCTGAAATAATAAAACGATGATGGAAATAATGATAGAAAACCTTCATCACAGTGCTCCTATAGGGACTGCCTAACGAGGATACAAAACTTTTTGTTTTTATATAAGAAATCCATTTTTGGAATCCTTTGGTTGCCATTTGGATTTGTTGAAAGTTCACAAAAGCCATAAAAACCGTCAAAAGGGCATCCTCTTCGTGCTGTCTGGTCGTGCTGCCTGGTGGCGGATGATAAATGACAGCACCTGAAGAGGATGCCGTCCGTCACCCCGAAACCACACTTCCCCACTTAATAAAATTGATCATATTCCTCGTCCTTATTAATGTAAAGCTCTAAAACGATTGATTTAAATTTAAAAGCTAATTAACTTATATGAATTTTTAAAAGTTTTATAGCTGATGCTCGTTTTCTGCGATAGTTAGTAATCTTATATTTACGATATTTTTGGTGAAATAAGAACTGCAATTCATTCAAATCAAATCGTAAAAAGGAATTTCAGGGCACTTCTTCCTTGAACCACCAAACTGAAACACAAAACAAAAACGAAGAAGACTGATGGAGACTTTTTTGCTGTTGTTGAACTATCAGCTCGATCCGAACGAAACAAAATGAATTGCTAGCAATCATTTTGACTCATGTATGTTTCGAAGCGTATCCCCAAAAAGACTTCGTCGATTCTAGCTAACAGATAAAAGTCGTCAAGAGTGCCAGGATTTATTTTGGCAGGACGAAATCATGTACACAACTACCGTTGCTTCTCAATATCGACAAACACCGAAAAACAAACAGAACAACTAAACACAAGCGAAAACGACAAACATTTTACACAGTCCCATATACAATTCTGGCAAGGATATGCAGGATTGTTGAGCTGGATTGTATATGTATTGGCGCGAAACTAAAAACAAAAACCAACTCACATCCGAGTAAATGGTGTTTGATGGTGGTGTCGTTTTTGTAGCTGAAGAATTGGTGGTTCTCGTCTATGCTACCTACCACGATAGACGTCCAATCCAAAGAAATGTAACAGAAACACGAAATTGCCTACAATTAATCATTTTAAAGTGAAACATGGAAAACGATTTTCCTGTAACACCCGCAAAACAAATAGCTGCACATTAAGATAAATGGCCAAGAACTTAACTAGATGAGATTTATTTCTTTAGACAATTTCGTTTCTCAGATTCGTCATGGGCATTATGATGATCGTCATGAATTTTACCTAGAAAGTACACGGCAATGAAATCAATTTTGTGATGAGAATGAATGCTTTTCGCCTCGTCCTTTCACTTTCCGCCATTTTTGCCTACATGGCAAGAAAGCAGAAGATGGCAGGTCTGGGACATTTTTTGTATTTTTCCTTGGATGCTTCAAGTCTGACATGGTCATTACTGAAGTTAATGAGTCGATGCGGAACCGTGGAACAAGATAACACTCAAGAATATTTAGATTGTGAAGGGGGAAAAATGGACATTGGGATTTTTTTTCGCAGGCGATGAAGAAATAATTTTAACCGACAAGGAGTTTCCATCGTGGCTGAAAGGTGTTTATTGCTTTCAACTTTCACTAATTTGATAAGTTTATCGCGTGCTAGCTGATGGTGGTTGCTGCGTCTAGACAGGATGCAATTGAATTTGATTATTGAGCGTTTAGAGACAATTTGCGTTAATAGACAAGGAAATGTAGTTGTGGTGATTAAATAGAAAATCAAGGAGGATTCATGGTTAGTATTGAGCATTTTAGGTTCATAATATCGAATTAAAGTCAGGTTTTGGTCTGTTTAAAAAAGATTACATACAGTATCATGCGAAAACTTAGCAACTTACCCGGGATATACTATTAACCCCTTTCCTTTATTTACGTTTACATCCTCAATCAGATAAGTTCGGAACAAGTCAATAAAACCAAGAAAATTTATTTATCGAGTTGTAACATTCAGATGGCGATATAATGAGACTGTATGGATATCCCTTGCTAAGCTATTCACATTAAAAAAACCACACTATCGATATAGAAAAAAGATAGACAAATCTAATTCAACGGTTTAAGAAATGAAACTCTCATTAAATTTTTGGACAATAACCATACTAAAGATGAAAATTAGGATTTGATTTCCTATATGTAGATTTTTCTTGGATGAAAATGTTGTACACTAAATTTCTCTAGGATTTTAGTTGATTTTTGTTAATTCTCAAAACATCTTTTGAGCAATTTTGTAGTTAAAGGACAATAAACAAAAAAAAGTCAATACAATGTTTTAATTGTATAAAAAACCAAAAAAAATACAGATCGAATACTCAACAAACTCTCCAACCTTGAGTATTATTGAAATAATTTCAAATGAAGACTTTAAAAGTTGATTCAGCATAAAATCCCTATAAAATATGATCGATAACAGTACACGTGTAAATTGAAGGCGAAATTTTTTAGTACAGTTTGATTTTCCATGGTAACATTTCTTAGAAATGTTTCGCTTATGTCTTTGTTGTGCCATTGTCTTCCATTTTACCAATGAATAAATCGTTATGCTCTGTGTAACAATAATCAGAAGTTGCTTTCTAAATAAAATCATATAACAAACAACAATTGGAATTTTCATGGTATTGACGGTTTGTATAGGTACAATCCTTGTGAAACGCTTCAAAAAGTGAAGTAAGCCTTAAAACATATTTCTCTTTGTGTGCCGTAGAGCTGCCGAGCGAATATCTTGATTTTTCCTTAACAATGCCCAGCCCACACTGAAAGGCTCACGAAACAATTTAATAATGTTGCTTCTCCTTTTTCCTGCCAGATTTCTATTGTATTTAACATTCCAACAGTAACGATTCCCATTAAAAGTCTAGGTTGTACATACGTAGTATGTAACAGAATAAGGAGTGTTGGGTTTGTGCGATGTTAATCCAAGCACGGAAAAGCAACGGCTGAGAATTAAATACAATCCGTCGGTCGTTCTGTTGCAATGAAATTTTACATCTAGGCGAAAACATAATAAAATGAAGCTCATGAAAAACGAGACAAAAAACAGAAACAAAAACACAAAAAATTATGTTGAACTGAATCATGAACAGAAGCAGAATAAAGAAAATTTAACCTTGTGGAAATGTTTTCAATGTTGCTGTGCACGAAAGAGTACAATTTCCATTCGTGCTGGTTTCATGGATTTTATTTAATAAACATTCGTTACAGCATTTTCCATTCGATGAAATATTTAACCAAGTTTTCGAATAAAAATTACATTATTTTTCTTCTGCTTATTTTCATTTCTTGGTATCAGTCGTTTTATGCCCACACTGGGTACACACTGAATGAGAATAGAAGATTTCAGTATGCGGAATGCCAAATGGATGAAAGCAGACACTTGAGGATAATCCTGGCTGTTGTTTTTCACAAAGAAGAAAACCACTTGGGAATGAAAGTGTTGGAGGGGAAATACTCGTGTTTTTGAGATTATGAGGTCAAATATCAACAAAAGAAATCAAAAACTAGGTAGGATAAGATCGATTTACAAAGATTAGCAAGTTGGCTATGCAATAGATATTTGCACAAATTTTTTATGGGATATCCATCTTTGAAACGAACTACGGAGAAAGTTTGTGTTGTTGAAACTTCACGTTTGAATTTGGTGTGCATTTCAGATTTATTTTTCAGCCATCGATTAAAGGTTTTTCAGTGGAAACTGTCGAAAAACCTGAAGAACTTCACAAATTTTAAAAGCTTACATTTTTAAATAGCTTTTGAGCGTATTCCCGTTCAGCAAGGATCATATAAAGTAATAATCTATGAAATTTATCCTGCGCTCTTATCAATATCTTGAACTAAAAACTATAAGTTAAGGATAATTTACCCAAGGAGGCGATTAAATTAAGGAAATGATGACATAGAAAAAGTAATCCAAGGAAACATCTCCACTAATGATAACTTAAACCAGAAAAAACATATGGTGAAAGTGCCTGTTTCTTTATATATAAATGGTATCCTTTTAAATGATTGCAATACTACTTATTCCTGTCCATTTATGGAAGTCAAAAATTTTATACACAACTTAACGAGTTTTCATCAAATGGGCATAAATTACCAATCAATTGCAATACTCTCTCATCTCAGCTCATCATATTTCAAAACTCTTTGAATTGTATATTGGGGTAAGTATCGACCTGGTCACCGCGTTATGTAACTTCCCATAAAAAACCTTCTGGCGCCATTATATCTCGTTCCTTGTATTAACATGTGTCACCAAGTGGTACTCGAAATATAATAGAGTCATTTGATAAAAAATAAGGAAGTGGTAGCTCTCAAACTCAAGAGCAATCATTACAAACCAAAATCTGTGATAAATTTTCGAGCATTTTGAAGAAGTGACTTGTTATTTATCTTTAATTTATAAGCTGGGAAGTGTGCTTTCGGGGTGACGGACGGCATTTTCTTCAGGTGCTGTCATTTACCATCAGCGACCAGACAGCACGACCATAGTTAGGCTTATTGATGGATTAAGCTCATTATATTTCACCTATTTGTATTATTTGTATCCGCGAAGTATGACGACTGTCAAGTTAGCTTATTGTGCATACGTAGCAATTCCATACATATTTGGGTTTTCGAACCTCCGTGTCTAGTCGACAAACTCCTGCCCACTAATGTGCTTTTTTTATTAGTTCGCAACTCTGCTAACGCTATATTTACACATTAATGGAATTACAAATAGTTGAAGTATAATGAGCTTAATCCATCAATAAGCCTAACCGTGGTCGTGCTGTCTGGTGACGGATGGTAAACGACAGCACCTGAAGAGGATGTCGTCCGTCACCCCGAAACCACACTTCCCAATTTAAAAATGTACCGGCCAGATGCCTGGAAACAAGAACCTCCATTAATGTGTAATAATAGTGTTAGCAGAGTTGCGAACCAAAAAAGGCATACTAGTGGGCAGGAGTTTGTCGACTAGAAACGGAGGTTCGAAAACCCAAATATGTATTTAATTTGTAGTTTTCACAAAGTATGTAATGATTCAATGAATGCATGAAGTTTTTCCTTATAGTTTTTGTAACAAAGCCGTAGCTTCACTACAGTATAAGGAGAATTTAAAATAAAAACTTACCTGGATAGTGAATTTGTGAAAGACAAGATGCCAATTATGTTTTCGAAGCAAAAATTCATAAAGCGAATAAGATAAACGCTTAAAAAAATTTAAAAGTAATTTTTGCGTGACGTTGATTTGTGTGAATGATACATAGAATGCGAAATCAGAGAAAATGTTTGTCAACATAATATAATGAAGCTTGTTCGAGACACTCTGAGCGTTTAAAAGTATGCGCATTTTAAATTGCTATTTTAGAATTTGGAATTTAAAAATTGAGTTAATTTTTTGACTAGATTCGGTTGATTTTATTCACATTTATAAGGGAAAATATATTTATTCGCAGTCCTCAAATTTAAGTTTACTCCTGTGAAAAGAAAAAGGAGAGTTTCAATTCAATTTTACAATGAAATTGAAAGCTGAAAATTTCCTGTATATTGGACGTGTGATTCTTTTTACTAGCAATGAGAAGATAGATTTGAAAACATTGAAATTTTGAATATTTTATCCTTATTTTTGTTTCATGCCAACTACTCAGCATCTAAATTTCCAAAAAACAACCCAACCAACTTTGTAATTTTTGAAACTGTTCATTTGTCTTAATTCTCACTTTTCGCCTCAAAATTACCTAAGGAGTAAAAAATCCTCATAACGAGCTTCATCATCAAAAAATCGTCCGCTTCCCCTATTTCATCTTCATATGCAGCCAAATCACCTTACTTTTGATCCATTTCATTCATTTATGAATTTCGCCACCATAAAAATGAATCCTGCCGCGGATATTATAGCATTTTATCTGTATCTCTCATTCGAAGAAGTTTGAATGCGTTGGGTCATTGGTCATAGTCCTCGTTCTAGTATGAGCCAAAATCCACCCCTAAAACATTCGAAAATGACTTCCATACCCAACGGGAAGACAGATTAACTACAACAACAGATTAACAGAAGCTCTATAGAGCAGTCCCAAAAAGAGGCAGCAACACAAACAGCACCAGCAGCAACAACAAAAACAACAATAAGATGAAGACGAAGCGGCAAATGAAATCGTAAAAAGTCTTGGGAGAAAGTAAAAAAAAAAATCGTGCGGAAACTTAGGGAACGATGAGGTTTGTGCATTTAGGCGAATTTTTATTGTGAAAGTTTTCAGCGCTTTTGCTTGCGTTCAAGTCCCGACGCGGCCATAAAGGAGCGCGAGGTCATAATTTTCGGGATGATGAGCGCCAATGGATGAAATAAAGATAAATAAGAGAGCAAAAAAAAGTAAGTGTAATGTAGATAAATAGATAAAGTAAAGTACGCAAAAAAAATTGAGGGCAAAAGATGTCAAGACAAAGTTTCCTGTAAGGGATGAGATACAAAGGAGAATCCTATTCGGATTTGTATTGTTGGTAGCATTAATTTCTTCTTATTTTGAAATGTTATTGCTTGCAGAGTTTGACTATTATAGTATCTCAATTATTGGCTGTGCTGCTTTTGAAAGTTTTCTGAAAAGTTTTTGATGAGACGCGGCTGTTTGCAATAGGAAACTTGCATTGCTGTAAAGTCTTGGTGAAACGATTTTATCATGAAATTCGCTTCTACTTTTTTTTTTAAAAAGCCAATTTCTCAAAAATTTGAATTTAATATGCATTTACTGTCATTTTTCCATAAAAATAATTATAACTACCTAACTTTAGAAAAAATACAATAAACTTTTCATGTTTTGCTTTGAAACGTATTGAAATTCCTAAGTGTGATTCACTGAATTTGTTTGGTGATTTTAGCCTTTTGAAAAAAACAACAAAAACAGCCAATCAAGTTAACAATAAATCATATGAATCAATTTTGCAAAGTCCTTCCGGACATTTTGCAACTCATCATCAATAAGTTTATTCGATTTGTTTGGGCAAATTTTCAAGCTGTTTAGTTCCTAATTTTTCATCCAAAATTTCACTTAAAGTTCTTTTATCATTTTCTTATAGAAAGACCAAAAAGGAAGCAGTTGTAGCTCTCATATTCAACAACCATCACGACAAACTAAAATCTATGATAAATTTTCGAGCATTTTGAAGAAGTAGTGAGTTGCTGTTTATCTTGAATGTTCAAGTTTTCATAAAGTTTGTGATGAATGAATTAATGCATGAAGTTTCTCCATTTAATTTAATTTAATGCATTATAAGTGCTACTTTCCTTGGAAAAGATGCAATTTTCTGATGTTGAGAGTGAGAGAGTTTCTGTTTAAAAAAGAAAACTATTCCTGGTTTTCCTGTTGATTTTGATGAAAAGATTCATTATTTGATTTTCAAATTTAAACTCTTCATGTTTTGAAGTATTTTCGCTACCGAGTTTGGAAATTTCGATCTGACAAATAAAATTTATAGTAGTGATGAAAGATATTTTTCAGTTATGACTACTAAATATTTTATTTAGAAGCTGGAAACCATAATAGCAAGTTACTACCAAAAAACTTACACGTGTGAAGCCTTGAATGAAGAATTTTTTTAAATGAATTAATCGGAATAAATTACCAATAATGATAAGCTCCCCTAAATCAATAATACAAAGCATGGATAGGACCAAAAGAAAAAGTTTGATAGTATTTAAACATCCTTAAAAATATATTTGTTCTAAATATTCGTTGTGATTATCTCCGCATTATAAAAAATCGTGATAGTAGTTTGAAACTTCCCAGAAAAATATTTCTTAACGAGTAATTAAAATAAAATTATATTCAACAGTTCATTTACAGAAGCAAAGTCTTAGTTCTAGTGTTGAAGTTTTTGCAGGAGATGCGAAAAAAGGCTTAAATGTTTTAAATAGGTAAATAACAATTCCGCAAATCCTGTAGAGAAAAAATCAAAAATAAAGTTTCAAACCTGTCGCTTGTTAATCTTTTGAAGGATACTGCACTCATACTAACCTTAGATTATTGATCGATCCAGTGATTTGAGATACAATAGTAGTACTTATAAGTACAACAAAATATTCGTACAGCAAGTCGACTATCTTCTGTCCTTAAAGTCCATTACGCAGTTGGATCAATTGGAATGCTGAAGTATGAGAAAAGCAGAATTTAAACATGGTTTTCTTTTCCAAAAATATATACGTAGATGTCAATGCGTTCAGAACATAACTATATTAAAAGTGGTATCCAATACTGGATAGCTTCCTAAATGATGAGGCGTTGTTAATCACATAATCGAATACTCGTATCATTAATAAATCTTGATGTTTTGGCTGCTGTGTCAAAAAATCATTTAAACCACCAGGAACTTATTTAAAAAAACATTAAAACATCAGTTTATAATTTGGTTTCAAATTAAAAGGATGGTTCTACGCTCAATAGAATTTATGAATCCACTTAAAAAAATTGCAGAATTTTAGAAACTGAACAACTTTTTGGGTTCGAGCCATTAAAAGAAGTTCTGATTTAAAAAAAACCATTGGCCTTCCAGATGAAAGCAAAAAGAAGCTGAAGCATTAATAACAGCCTGAAAATCAAAAATAATTAGACTCTTATTTTAGAATTGAGCTACTAAACGAGGTTACACTACCTAAAGAAGTTGAACTATGAAACTGAAAAATAGACTACAAACAAACAACATTATGTACAATTTTCCATGAATTAAAAATATGAAAAAATGTTTCATGTCTGATAGTTGAGAGTCCATTTATTTAGAAACGTTCAATCCTGAAATCCCATTCAAAATACTCCAGCATTGAAATTGGCTCCAAGATCATTTTTCAATGATGTTGTTCTTCATCAAAGGACATGCTAATAAAAAGGTGACAAGAGCTAATGCACATTCATATTTTGGTAGGTGATTGAATGTGATCTAGTTCCTAGTTCCTCGTTTTTTTGTTTGTTTGGAAACCCCAATTTTTTTAGATCTCTTATTTTATTGTCTAACGAGAAGAGCTCAAGATTTTTATTCCTCTATGAAAGAAAGTTACAACTCGAATTTTTAGATAAAACCTTCAACCTAGGTAAATATTGATAGTCTTGATGCTAGTTGATTTTGAAATAGTTCAAATTTGAACTAAAATTGGAACCTTTATTCCAGTTATCATCGGTTTTTATACTTTTAATGGAAAGCGAAAGAGCCAAGAAGCCTTATAGGATAGATTAACAAGCCGTGAGGTGCAACCCATGAGGTCCACACGGTCAACTTCCCAGTAATATCTACATAGATATTAAAAATATTAAACACAATAATAATTATGGAAATAATACTACTTCAAATAATAATGTACCTCTCATAAAAGTTATTGAAATGACTTAATATTAATCATAACATCTACGCGAGCGTCAATTGATTACGTAAGGATTTTGGTGCATTGGTTTGATTGATTATTCACGCGGATCAATCGGAGGGGGGTACAGGTTACAAAGCAGTTTTTTCATTAAAGTTAAAACATGGTGCTGTGAAGCCAATGGAAATTCTGCTCAAATTTTGCAAACATTAATAAACTTTGATTGAATTTACAGCAATGTATTTAGAATAAGAGATTTAAGGTATAATGATTCGAATGAACCCTATTTACATGGTGACTTTGAATGATGTTTTATTTTTAATTTAATTTTTTTTTTGTAATCATGAGAAAAGTTTTTGCTGGTTCCTCTACAAAAATTGATAAAAGTTTATAAATTCTATAAACATTTATTATTACGATGTGCAAATCAGGTTAAAAATGAATTTTTTTATAAAAAAACACTACTTTTCCAATTTTTTTTAATAAATTAGAAAAATCTCTTTAAAGATTTTTTTAATATATAAAAATATCATTAAAATGTTAATACGCGTCGATTGACACCTTAATGATGGAAAGATTATATTTAGTTCGCGAGATATAATGAATGACGTAAATGACCTTGAACGTTTAAAGATTTTTTATTTTGTATTTAATTTTTTTTTGTAATCATGAAAAAAACTTTTGTTGGTTTTTTCACAAAAACTATTTGGAGTATATAAATTATATAAACATTGATTACTTAGGTTTGAAAATCAGGTTAAAAATTTTGTGTTTTTGAAAAAAAACCTAATTTTTGCACTTTTTTTTAAAAAATTAAAAAACGGCCGCAAGAATTTTTTAAAAATTTGCTAGAACCACATAAATGTCAATACGCGTCGATTGACACCTTGTTCAAAAAAATCTTACGTTTGGTTCGCGAGATATAACGCATGACAGCAATGACCTTCAAACGGGCAAAACAGCAAACCCCCCCCGACCGAAAATTCCCAAAAACTAATCAGCTCTTAAAACTGCAAAGACGCTCAACGAAGTCGATACAACTTTGTTTACGTGAGTTATGCTCGTAGAAAAAAGTGTCCACGAACGTACGTACGTATGTACGTACACACATACACACACACACATACATCTCCCTTTCTAAAAACACTTTATATATACTCTATAGACCTCAAAACGTAAAGAAATGTTGAAAATTTCAATTTCGATTTTCGAGGCGATTACAAGAACTTCCCATATACTGGGAAGTTAAAAATTGCGGGGACACTATTTTATTTTCGTTATCAAATATTATCAGTTAATTTGTATCCACACATAAACTTTGCCTTATGATTTAATTACTTTTAAAAAAAATATGCTTGGTTGATACAATTTCAACCATCATCAAATCCAATGCTTATTTACCGTCACCAAATTTATTTTCCATTATTTTCAAAAACTACACACATCCATTACAGCACCTATAAAATGGATTCACTTTCCCCCTAAATTTTCTCGCTAACTATCCAAAACTATGCTAAATTGTAGAGCATTAATTTTAGTTGCAAAATCACCTCAGCAACATCTCAACCACAGCAACCATGTTTCCGAGCCTAATAAATAATCAAGTCAACATTTAGGTACTCGAGGTATGTTGCAAGCATTTTACACTGAACAAAGTCAATATTTGTTCAAGATCTTTCGGTAGCAGTGAAAAGTCCTGCTAATTCCTCCGAAACTTTGGCAGTAGGCGAGGTGGTAAAGGATTGCAGCAGCACCTAGTTGCGTGGATAGGTAAACTGAGTACACCCAGCCACCAACTTCCATCCGAATATGGGACAACACACGCATTTTACGCTCCTGCTGTTCGTCCTGTTTCGAGGTCCCGGTGGAAGTTGGTGAGGTAACCCAGCTGGTACATGATGGTATATATACTAGTATACAGGACTAAGTAAACAAGTCGTCAAGCATTGCGAGTCCTGGAGTATCATGTTATCTCGCCGTGCAGAGCATTGCAGTGTTTTTGCTGGTTCATCGTTTTTGATGAATATCATGATTGCTTCCTTGTGGCGAGAAGTATATGATGGCGGGCTTTTATGAATGAGAGACGCCTTTGAAATGGATAAGTGATTGAGCATTGGATTTATATGGTGTTATTAATATCCTTGAAGAGGGGAATTATTTATTTGGAATTTATTGTAGGATAATCAAAAGCCAGATAACTTGAAAGTGTGAGTTTAGACTTGTTATTTCGAAAATGGTGAGTAAAGCAAAATTGTCTGATACAGAATGAGCAATATTTGTAAAGCAAATAATTGTTATATTGGAAAAACAAATAAAATAAAAAATTTATTGACATATTAAATAAATAATCCAGCCAAAATTGCTTTCATAGCAAAGTTCAATTGAATTAATACCATAAAATAATGAAAAAGAAAACATTTGATAAAACCCTAAATTTACAAATGCAGTAAAAGTGGAACACCACTGTAGGATTTTCAAAAAGTTAATTTTTTTGTTCTTGTTCTAAAGTATACCTTATCGTCATAGAAATTATGTAGCAAAGTTTCATATAGTGGAAAATTTTCTAAGTGTTTGAAATTTTAAATTAGCGCGGCGCCTCTCACTGCTCTTTCGGAGTGCAATCCACGCGTATCTCCGCGCGCTATTATTATTGAAATTTAGAACAATTTTAGAAATAAATATTTCAAAACTGTGCACGTGCTCTGTTAGTAGCACGTTAGCAGAGACCGCTGAAGTACGGTTTTTGCAGACTGGAGGTATATCAAATTTATGAAAGATTTTTCAATAACTTAAATTTTGAACGCGTTTATTTCGGAACAACGTTTTTCAAATTGGCCGAACTCTTTTCTCAAACAATTTTTGTTCGATTTACTTGAAATTTTTACATATTCAAAACTAGTGCCTGCTAGATCATTTGTTATTAACAATTTTCGAGTGTTTTTTTTGTTTTTGTTTTACTTCTTTTTTCCATGACGTCGTTTTGTCAAAATTCAATTAAAAAATCCTTCATACTTTTCTGGCTGTTATTACGCTTTAACGACAATTATTTGTTTGATAGCCATAACCTTAAAAATTCAGGAGAAAACGGTCCGGCCGCGAAGCCATGAAAAAACAAGCCGTGAGGTGCGACCCATGAGGTCCACACGGTCAACTTCCCAGTAATATCTAAAAAGATATTGAAAATATTAAACACAATAATAATTATGGAAATAATACTACTTCAAATAATAAAAATGTACCTCTTATAAACGTTATTGGAATGACTTAATATTAATCATAACATCTATGCGAGCGTCAATTGATTACGTACGGATTTTGATACATTGGTTTGATTGATTATTCACGCGAATCAATCGGAGGGGGGGGGGGGCAGGTTACAAAACAGTTTTTTCATTAAAGTTAAAACATGGTGCTGTGAAGACTATTGAAAATGTGCTCAAATTTTGCAAATATTAATAAACTTTGATTGACTTTACAACAATGTCTTTAGAATAAGAGATTTAAGGTATAATAAATCGTATGAACCCTTTTACATGGTGACTTTGAAGGTTTTTTTTATTTTTAATTCAATTTGTTTTGAAGTCATGAGAAAATATTTTGCTGGTCTCTCTACAGAAATTGATAAAAAATTATAAATTTGATAAACATTTATTATTACGATGTTAATTTTAGTGATTATTAATTAATTTTTTTATGAAAAAAAACACTACTTTTCCAATTTTTTCCAATAAATTTAAAAAACCAGTTTAAAGATTTTTTTCACATATAAAAACATCATTAAAATGATAATACGCGTCGATTGACACCTTAATGATGGAAATATTATATTTAGTTCTCGAGATATAATGAATGACGTAAATGACCTTGAACGTTTAATGATTTTTTATTTTTTATTTAATTTTTTTCATAATCATGAAAAAAACTTTTGCTGGTTTTTTCACAAAAACTCTTTGGAGTATATAAATTATATAAACATTGATTACTTAGGTTTGAAAATTAGGTTAAAAATTTGATGTTTTTGAAAAAAAACCTAATTTTTTGCACTTTTTTTAAAAAAATTAAAAAACGGCTCCAAGGATTTTTTTAAAAATTTGAAAGAATCATATCAATGTTAAAACGCGTCGATTGACACCTTAATCATGAAAATCTTACGTTCAGTTCGTGAGATATAGCGCATAACATGGTTGACCTTCAAGGGGCGAAAACAGCAAACCCCCCTGACCGAAGTATCCCAAAAACTAATCAGCTCTTAAGATTGCAAAGACGCTTCGATTGACACCTTAACGAACTCGATATGACTGTTTACGTGAGTTATGCTCGTAGAAAAAAGTGTCCCGAACGTACATACGTACGTACATACACACACACAATAATGCGTTTCTTCACCATTTTGTTTTTTAAAGTTCTGAAAAAAATCAAAGAGGATGTCAAATACTTGACCAAATTTCGATATGTTGTTTGGGTTATGAGAAAAAAATCCCAAAAAATGTCTTCTGTTTACCTCTACAGTGGTGTTCCCCATTAAATACAAAAAGCAAGATTTTCTATGCATGGATTTTCTTCAGAAAAAATAGACGGTGAAAAACCGAAGATTACCACAGCTAAAGGAACAATTTGGTTGTAAAATGTTCAATGAACGACGCATTTGATTGCAGGGCTGGATTTTTCGCACAAAAATTTAAAGACATATAGTGTTGGATAAATTGTCTTTCGGAAATTTCTAGGAAAGCCTTAACGAAGAAATTCAATGAAAATTCCCTGTGATGAGAATTTAGATTATTATTATGTTGAACAATAATCATCAACATAAACATTTATTATTACATACTAAGTTACCTCTATTTTCTTTTCTATCCTGTTTGTTCAAGTGATTATTTTAGTTTCTCAATTCATAGAGTCTATTTTCTTTTATAGCCTGATTTTCAGTGCTACTTTTGAGATAAGAGGTCCATGTTTCTGTGTTACCTTGTTAAGGCTTTTTTTTATAAAGACGTGTTTCAGACCATTTTACGCATGTCCTCTTCCTTTTAGTACTGTACGTAGTTGGCTGCCAAAAGAATAAACAGAAAGGATCATTACATTTTTCTAACTACTATTGGAAGACTCTATTCCTTGTGGTTTTTGATGATGATGCAGTCAAAATAATGTATAATCAGATTTTTAAAGTCATTATTAAGAGTTTGTCTTTGCCTCTATTGCTATGATGCTGGTTGATTTGAGTAGCAACCCTCTATATCAAAAGATGGCTCACTTAGGTCACAATAGGCCCATTGTGATACTACAGAAGATTGAGACGACACTTCAATCTAGCTGCTGGGTGATGAGAATCTATTAGATTCTCGTATCAAGTTTAAATCAATCTGTTAAGCTGTCCAGGAAGAGTGAGCCTAAAGTTTTCGTGCGTTTCCTAGAAAGTTCTGGGCATTCACACAGAAAACAATTTTCATCTGTGCGCTGGATGTGACTGGACGTATCAAGTTCTTCCTTCTAATTTGCCTTTATTTTTGTTGTTTACCTCGTGCTTTTTGATCGATATTTCCGTGAAATTAACTAATGCACTGACCGTGGCAACTTCCACTGCTTACTTTTGGTTATTTTTTCGGCCTGTGCGATTCTTTTAAGTGATTTCAGTGGTGTTTGCATAGTGCTCTTAGTGAACTTTTAACAAAGAGTTACGGGTCTTGTAACATTGTCGTGACAATTTGAATACTCCAGTTAGTGCTTTACAACTTTTTATAGGTATTACCTGGTTTGTGCCTGAACCTTAGTGGTTATATTCTTCCTGCCTAAAAGTAGGCAATTTTGTGTTTATCGAGTGATCTAACTTTCATTATGGCGCATGATTCTCCTCCATTTGGTACGACTTGCACCATCTGTAAGCTTCCGGAATCGACTCGTTCGCGGTTTATTCCTTGTGACGGTTATTGCGGGCGGTCGTTTCATGCGAAGTTTATTAATGTTAATACTATATTCGTGGATATTCTGAACAAACATCCCAACAACATCTTTTATCGATGCGATGCTTGTCGTAATTCAACCATGAGTGATGCTATAAAACTATTAAACCGTCATTCAATAGCTTTGGATGCTATAACGCTTCGGCTGGATTTGATGGGGAAGGCATCTTATCCGACACTCTCTCCACCTGAGCCTGAATCAAGTCTTCCTTTGAAGGATACTAGTGCGATCGATGCTTTACCTCAGCCTTCGGCTGCGTCCGTTCCTGCACATCTTGCGTCTGTTCCTGCACATCTTGCGTCTGTTCCTGCACATCATGCGTCTGTTCCTGCACCTCTTGCGTTGATGACTACTTCTCATTCCACATGCGTGATCAATTCGGGGTTGACACATGGAGTTCCTATTTCTTCGTCATCTGGTGTGATAACTAGAAGTAAAGGCAATCAGAAGTCTACCATTGGTAATTTTTCTCCAGTTGTTTCTTCTGGTGTTTCCCAGCCTATGGGTATCAATACTCCTTTGATGCCTTCCGTTCAGCCAAATGTTAATGTTTCATCGATTGGGTCGTCCTTTCTGTCGACCTCTATGTGTGGATCAACTCCTGCAACACCGATTACATTACCAGTCATAGCTTCTTCGGCTTCAACATCATCAGTGACTGCATCATCAGCAGCTACGAGAAGGACTTTGCCCTTAAGAGTCGTTAAACCTCCAATGCAGGCATTTCTCTCAAGGCTTGCCTATGACACCACGGTTCCTGAGATCATCGACTACATTCATGAAGGACTGGGGCACGTGCCCAGTATTTTGACGTGCATAAAGCTGACTCCTGACAACTTGCCTAATAGGGTTGTATCCTCGTTTAAGATAACTATATCCTCAGACATGGACTGCATACTTAAACAGGACTTTTGGCCGCCTGGGGTTTTAATTAAAAAGTTCACTGCTTCACGCCGGACTACTCAACTGCGGACTAGCCAGCCCATTTCGCAGCCTACTGGATCCCAGGATTTTCAGCTGGCAACTTCTGTGAGGGCACATCTATAAATATTCATTCTACTTCACCTTCTCCAGGACAATTCTTGGCTGATGACCTTAGTAATAATCATAGTTTTTATAATTCTTCCAATAGTTTTTCATTATATTACCAAAATGTTCGTGGCTTAAGATCTAAGCTGGCTGACTTCAAAATTTCAACCTTTCTTTCTTCGTATGATCTTGTTTGTCTATCAGAAACATGGCTGAATGATTCTATTTCTGACACCGAACTTTCTAGTGATTATATTTTTTATCGCTGTGATCGTGATTTCTCTTTATCAGAGAAAGCCGATGGAGGGGGTGTCCTTGTTGCGGTCAAAAAGTCCATTCCGTCCTCATCTTATCAGTTTCGACCATCTCATCCAGTCGAATGTATCCTAGTGAGAGTAACAACATCTCCTAGCTCTTCCATACTTGTTTGCTCAGTATATATGCCATGTAACTCTCCTTTGTCTGTCTTTGAAACCTTCTTTGATGAATTCTCAATGTTTTGCAACTCTCTTAAAAAAATTTCCTATGTATTAATTTGTGGTGATTTCAACTGTCCCTCGGTTGAGTGGTTTCCTTATCCATCTTCTATTACCAAAACTTCCAACGGTCTCTCGATTTTACTTTCCTCTTTTCTTTCACATTTTTCTCTTTCTCAGTTTAATTCTTTTCCTAATGTCAATGGTCGTTTACTTGATTTGGTAATGACTAACATTCCCTCGTCTTGTGTTTCTGCTTCTTTGGCTGTTGTTCCATTTGTTCCTATTGATCCACATCATCCTCCTCTTGACATCCTGATTACTATTCCTATTATCAGACAACGTATCTGTCCCTTCCCGCCATCTTTCAATTTTTTTAAGGCCGACTATCCCTCTATTTCACGTGAGCTATCCTCTGTTGATTGGTCTTTATTCTTTTCGAATCTGAACTGTGAAGATTCAGTAAGCAAGTTTTATCTACTCCTCTCTGATCTTACCTCTCGCTACACTCCTCTTCGTCCTCGCTCAAAGAAATCTGAACCTCCATGGCTCACTAAAGCTGTTATTGAAGCCATTAAACTTAAAGATAGGGCTCGTAAAAAAATGAAGCGGTCTAACTCTACTGAAGCGCTTCGAAATTATCGAAGGTCACGAACACTTGCGAAAATAGAAATTCAACATGCGATTAGTTTGTACCACTCTTCCATTGAAGGCTTATTCATCTCCAATCAGCCCAAACCTTTCTGGTCCTACATTAGATCCTTGAAGTCTTCTTCCTCTATACCTTCCACGGTCCACTGGAATAATAATTATGCCTCCTCTGCTGTAGAAATAAATGATTTGTTTGCCTCTTACTTCTCCTCCACATTTTCCTCCCACACCTCTAACTCGTTCATTCCTGATAATAGTTTAACTAATGGAATGATTTCGTCAATCACTGTTGATCATTTATTAGTTGAGTCTGTTATAACCTCCTTAGACTCAAATGTCGGGGCTGGTCCTGATGGCATTCCCAATTTCTTTATTCAATCTCTAGCCTCTTCAATCAGTACGCCCCTTGCCTTTATATTCAATTTAAGTTTGTCTTCAGGTGTTTTTCCGAATTGCTGGAGGATGGCTTATATTCTTCCTGTTATCAAATCCGGTGATCCTTCTTCAGTCACTAACTATCGTCCAATTTCCCGCCTCTCAGCTTTTCCAAAAATTCTTGAGCGCATTGTTCACTCATATCTGTACAGTGCTTTAGCACATTTGATAGTCCCTGAGCAGCATGGTTTCGTACCTAATCGCTCCACTACCTCGAATCTGCTAGTTTTGACTAATACTGTCGCTGAATCCCTCGATAAACACCTGCAGGTTGATGTCATTTACACTGATTTTTCCAAGGCTTTTGACACCGTTGACATAAACATGCTTTGTCAAAAGCTTGAGATTTTTGGGGTTTATGATTCTCTTCTTCGGTGGATTTATTCGTACTTGTCCTCTAGAGCATGCCGTGTTTCTGTTTCTGGTAACTTTTCTGCTCCCTTCTTTCCTCGTTCTGGTGTTCCTCAAGGATCCATTCTTGGCCCTCTCCTATTCATCCTCTTCATTAACGACCTTCCTTCTATAGTTGATTCATCTTGCCTTCTCTATGCTGATGACCTTAAGCTTTTTAGAGTGATTCGATCTCTTGATGACTGCGAAACTCTCCAGAATGATTTGCAGTCGCTAAGTTCTTGGTGTCAACTTAACTCCCTTTCCCTGAATATTCCTAAATGTCATTCAATGATTTTCTCCCTTAAATCTTCTCCGTTACAGTTTGTGTACCTTATTGATTCTGTTCCCTTAATTACTGTCGACAAAGTGAAAGACCTTGGTGTTATTTTTGATACCAAGCTAAAATTTGATGCTCATGTCCTTAACATAGTATCCAGAGCTTCGAAGCTTTCAGGGTTTGTATTGAGACATTGCCGTATTTTCTCCAACCCTGCTTCGGCTGTTCAATTGTTTGTGAGTGTTGTTCGTTCTATCCTTGAATATGCATCCCAGATTTGGTCACCTTGTCTTGAGTATTTAATAAATCTCCTAGAATCTGTTCAGCGAAAATTTACTCGCTTTCTCCTCCTTAAGTTCAAAATTTCCTATATTCCGTATGATGAACGCCTTGCCTTACTTTGTTTACCTTCCTTGAAATCACGTAGGATATATCTTGACCTCTGTTTACTTTTTAAGCTTTATAATAACTTCATTCAGGTGAACATCGATAATCCTGTCTTATTAAGAAACCATTGTCGACCCTCTCGATCAGCCGATATTTTTAGTTTACCGTTTGCTAGAACGGAAGTTTACTTTAATTCCACTTTATTACGTTTACCTAGAACACATAACAGTCTTCAGCTTGGACCTTTACCATCTTCCTTTATTAGTTTTAAGCGTAGTTTAAGGAATCAATTATTCACTTAAGTTCTTTTATTTCAATTATACTTTTATTTTTATTTACTCATTTTGTAATTGGAGTTTACTCTGTAAGATGAGCTGATAATAAATAAATAAATAAATAAAATGTTGGATTGTTTCTTCCTCTTGTTTTGAACTGCAACTTCGGCAGAAATCCTTGCAGGGAACACCCAATCGTTCTGCGTGTAAGCGAATTAGACAATGCGCCCTCAGTCTGGATAAGATAGAATTTAAGGTTTCACGACTCGTGTTGAGGAACTGCTTGATGTGTTTGGAGCTCAGTACGTGCCAAGGTTGCTTGGTTGTCCTGCAGGTTTCTTTCAGTAGCTGCTTAAATTCCAGCTTTTTGGAGGCTTGAGGTTGGCTGACTTGGGATGTGAGTGTATACTCTTGGAGCTCAATGCCAGCTCTCGCTATGCTATGATATTCAAGAATACACAAATTGTCATTGTCAATAAACCAAATTTGGCTTCCTTTTCATTGTAAAATTTTTTTCTTGCAAAAGCTTTAGACACCCATATTAACAGCAATTTATGTAGAAATAAAACTGTGCTAATTTTTGCGTACTTTTTCATATGTTGCCTTTACAACAGCTACAACACTAGAGAACTCTGCACAATTTCCATCCTAGTGAAATTATTTTTCACCGGACATGTTAACTGCTCGTCGCAGGATCTTTGCCACTCTTTCGATTGGCTCTCAATCAACCGATTTGCTAATACTGCAGGTCAAGCCGACAAAGGTGACACTGCGTCGATTCTTGTTTTCCATTTTTCTCACGTATGGTCAACATGGATCTACCCTACGAATGCACATTCCCTACACTATTGTTTAGAACGCTTTATTGCTAGTTCAATGACAAAAGTAGGACATCCCCGGGACGACGTTATTGCTGGCGATACATAGCGTAAATGAAGGGCAGATGTTGGCTCTTGTTTAGTAAGCATTTTCCAAACAAAAAAAGCAGTGCTGGTACACGATGCAATATTCAAGGATATGAGCCAAATGCCTATGTCTATGCATGCATTTTTTCCTTGAACAGGACTTGTATTTGGACACCAAAATTCACTCTACGGATAATTTGAATTTTCGAAGAATTTAATAATGTAGCTTCTATAGTCGCGATTGCTTCTTTGCTGATGTACCTGAAAGGTTTAGATGGAAACAATCAAGTGCAGTTTAGGAATGATGATATACAAAACTTTGATGTAGAATGAAGACTCAATTCTTGCAGAGGAAAAAGGATTTCGTATTGAGCATCAAAATGAATTTTCCTCTCTAGATGTCCTCTTGGAAGCATTTTTTTGGGCATCGTATCCTTTCGCTTTTTGAAAATAATTAAAAAATCTTACAATTCCATTACTAGAATCCTTGCTACTGTTAAAATATTTGCTCAATTCAGTGAATTCTAAAGCACCAATAAAATCAGTACAGAATGCTTTTCCTCCATCAGACAAAAATCATGAATTGTACAAGAACTGAAGCATGCCATCAGGCATGAAATCGAGAAATTTGATTTGATTTGATTTGATTTTGAAGGCCAAATTGTGTGTTGCATCGTTTTGCTCCTTGATAGCAGGCATGATGATCTTATTGAACGTTTCAAAGTGATTTAATTGCATTTTTCCGAGTGCATGTAGAACCTCATCTGGTTTCACTGTTTGTTACAGCGTTTTGCAATAATCCTTGATATTGTTAACGTGACCTAGATTGGTGGAAGTTTTCCTTGTGATGAGTTAGAAAGTGGCGTAGGAATGTTTGTTCTTCGATAATGCAGTATTTAATAAGCATATGGAGCAGAGCTCATTTGAATTGGAAAGAAAATAGGAAAGCTGAAATAGAATATCCAAGCTGTTTCCGTCTTCACTTATTCCGATATTCCAAAATCACATGAAAGTGAAGTTGAAAAGAAAATTGAATGTTGAAAAAATGATTAGAGTTCATCTTTGCAATGATCTTCTTTAGCTCTTAACTAAAAAAAATGTAACATTGTGAACTACTTTGATGCTATCCTGATTTAATCTTAGTACGAAATTGAATTTTTAATTGATTCCAGGAAAATTCGAAATTAAAATTAAGACTCAACAGAAAATATGACCTCCACTTTAGATAATGGTTTTGCCGCTGATCATAAATGGAATTTTTTTTAAAATTTACACTGTGAAACCTTACTTTATCTCATCACAGTGTATTTTATTTTACTTTGAAAAGATTTATATCCTCATGAATATCTTACGAAACTCCCCACCCTTAATTGTTGCATACATTGTTGCTCACCCTTTACACTGGAATTGTTAGAAATCGAAAGATGATGGAGTCCTGGCAATAGTGTTTGATAGACGACATCAAAAACATTTCAAGCATGCTCTCGTTAAAATTAATTCTTTCTTGAAGGAATCGTCGCAAACTTCATCCATCCATCCACATTTTATTGATCTTCCCACGTTCAGAGAGAATTGTAGGCATATTTGCTTAAAGTCTTCATCCATTTCTCTTCCTATACGATTCTTATTGGCAGCATTAGAATCAGCATCAAATATTAAATAGGACTTCTACCATTCGTCGGCATTTTTTTATACTCCATAAAGCCCTGGAAGCTTTTCATATACATACATAGGAAATTTCTACTCTTTAGGCATTATTCATTTGTAGGTTGCGCTGAATGAAGGCAAACACTTCGATTGGCTTTCACGCATTTCAAGAAATGAAACTGTCTATACGTCAATTGTGTGGATGCATGGAAGATGACATCAATCCGCAACCAGGAAGTGATAACAGCCAAAGAAATCCAGCCTAGTAAGAATCAGGACATTAGTTTGGAAGCACTTAAGCTAAGAGTTCATGTCTCTGGCGTGCATCGTGATTTTTTTGAGTAGTTTGCGTTGCTACGAGATTTTCAAAAGGATTTTCATAACAGGTTTGCTCTAATCGATTTTTCGCACGGAGGATATAAGTGATCCACAGTAATTTCTTTCCGGATCCTTTGAAATATTCACAGAAACACAAGAAAGAAACATTTTCCGGTCTTAATGCAAGAAGAGAATCAAGTGTCTAGAACAACCAATGCAACGTTTCTAATCCTCAGTTCTTTTCTTATTTCTATCCCTTCGCCGAGTGACAGTAAAACGTACTTATTCCTGCTGAAAAAATGCTTCCTAGCTTAATCTCGATTTGAATTGTAGTTGATCCTTGTAGGAGCGGGAAACGATGGCTACTAGCCGTGATAAGGATGAGTTTGAGTCAAGATGCGAGACGACAGCCTGAAATGGACCTTAATAACAGTGAAGTTGACTATTTCTGGGAGTGATCAACAGAAAAGAAAGACACAACAGGATATAATGGAAACAGTTCACAAGGAAAGATATGCAAATTAAAGTGTTCAGGATTAAGGTGAGCTCGAAAGAAAGAGTATTCTCGAAATGATTGTTTTCTTTTAAAGTTTAATTCAATGTTGAAAATTTACTTGTTTTTTGTTTCATCACGAATATCATCATTTTTCTCCATAGTTTGTAACGGTAAATTGTAAATCTAAAGAGAAAGCACTATTTGTTTTAGAAATAAATGAAAGCAATATGTTTTTAATGAACATATGATACTTGTAGGACACAAATTTTGTGTTAATTCGTTTGATTTGAATCATTAAAGAAATTACGCAGTTTAAAAAGGATTTACTGTCGCAATTGCCTTAAAAATGCACTGGGTCACCTAAAACTTTGTTAATTCCAATAAAGGCGAACTATTTAGGAGAAAGAAACTTCCACTAAACACAGAAAATTCATCATAAAGGAAGAGTTCGTGTTTTTAAGAAAACTTTGGCGGTACTCGTACTATCCGCAATTTTTGGTGGAGTCAAAAGGTTAGGCAAAATATAATTTGTTGAAGCAAAGAAAATATTTTTTGGCTTAAATGTAGAATTGTTAAAAAAATACGATGCCCTTAAAAAAATTAGGGAAGTAAAAAACTGAGAGGGGAACACGTAAAGTTTATAATTTGGGAAAACGAAAAATCGTATTGAAACTTAATCATAAAGGGGGAGGGGAGGCGCGGTCAATATAAGTGGAAATGTAACGGTTGGTGAAATACATCAATTTTATTGTCTTATACTCAAAGAAAATAATTTTGAAATGAGTAGTTTTTCTGGGTCTATAGAAATGGCGGGAGCCAAAAGTGAAATACTAAGAAAAAGTTATTAAAATATTCAAATTTTTAGGTCGATTCAACTGGAGTTTTCTTCTTCTTAGAAATTAAGATTTTGGCGTAAACCTGGTGGAAACATCATTTGGTTTGTCTAATTAAAAACAAAAGAAAACTGTTTGACGTTGAAGCAGAAATGTTGAATAATCAAGAAACTGGTGATTATAACAGATATTGGAAAGTATAAAAGTGGAACAAAAAGTCCAATTATTACATTTAAGTTCGAGTGCCACGAAATTTAATTCAATCAAAAATTCAGTGAGGAATTGAATAGAAAATTTAGTGTGTAATATCAGCGAGAAGAAAGGAGAAATCGAGCTGCAAAATTTAAAAAGAAATTTAGTTGACAATTCCACGGAAAATCCATTTCTTTAAGTCGGAAATTTAAAAAAACTTACAGAAAATTTAAAGAAATTTTGTGAAAATTTGGAGAAATTTTGTGAAAAATTTCCAGATATTATTTTAGAGAAAGTTTAGGACAAAATTTGTGGGAAGTTTTGAAGGAAGCTCAGAATCAATTTGAATTTGAAACAAAACTAAAATTTTAAACTCACTGGAAAATTAAGTGAAAAATTTAGTTGGAAGTTAAGAAAAACATATAGTGGGAATGTAAGTCGGCTGTTTAGTTAATACGCATCATAAAAATAATCGAAAAACATTCAAATTGTTGGTGTGGCATACAAAGAAAGATGTTCATACCCCAGCAGATTGTACTGGGATCGAATTAGATCTAATAAATGCTACAAAAAGGCGTTGACACCAAAATAAGTAGTTAAATGATTTTTATCTCAATTAAAACATACAAACATACATATACAGTGTAAAAGTGAAAAAAATGGTGGATACATAAGTTATCAAATAGGATCAAATGCTTTTTGATAATTAAATTATTTTCTTTGTCAGGCATCGTCTGAAAAACGAAAAAAATATTGTTTTCATATCTTCAAAAATCTAAGTTTTAACGTTACTTTAGACGACTTTAATTTTAATGACATGCAACGTTCATTTTTTTATTTATTTTCGAAACAAAAAAAAAAAACAAGTAACACTTTGAGCTTTCGCACGAGTTTTCTTAAAAAATCAAAAAATGCTACTTTTTCTTCTATATCTTCATAAATTCTTTCAAAAGACAAATATATTTTTGTATTTTTGGTACGAAGTCTGAGAGAAAAATAATTCCACCATCGGCAAAGATTTTGAAAAATGAGTCGCACCATATTTTTATGTTTGTTTTAAAGCTTTCATTCGTATATTATTAAATTGTTTATCAAATTACAATCAATCAATGGTTAAAAATTATTTAATATATTCAACAGCTGCGTCACATTTTAATTTTTTTACTCATTTTCATAGGTGAAAAGCTGAAGATAATCATGAAGTAAATGCGTCAAAATTATCTTTGGAGAAGCTCAGAAAAATAAGTGGGTCCCAAATAAAAATAATCAATTCGAAATTCCTGTTTTTAAATAATAAAACCATAATCTGATAAAAAATACATGGCTCCACCTTAAAAATGGCCAAGAAAAAGTTAGCTGGTATTATAAACGTTAAACTGATGATTAAAATAAGAAAATAAAAATATTGAAAGAAACAATCTCAAATTTCTTGACGTAGTTATATTTTAGGTTGGGCCATTTATGAACCTTCTCTCGAATTACTTAAAAAATAGTATAATAAAGTCACAATTTATACTTATCCTTCTATTAACAACGCTTTCAGACATACTGGCTATCAATTTGATTAATGTTCATAAAGAAAAACAAAGCAAAAAAGTACACTTCAAAAAGTCTCTTCCTTCGTCCATCGCAAGGCCTCCCGTTCAAATGTGGTAGATGAATTAATAGCACAAGATTTTAATTAAAGCATGACATTTATTAATTAGATCAGCGTGAATCACAAATGAGAAGGGCATTCCCGAGAGTGGGACAGCAAAAGTCTAGTCATTGCACAAAAGACAGAAGTGCTTGAAGACAAGACGGAAGAGTTTCTTTAGAGGACAGAATCTAAATGATGAGATTTCCTCGGACAAATGGCATAGAGCGAGATTAATTATAGTCGTTTTTTTATTTCTCATTTTTCTATTATGCTCAGATCGCCTTTTGTATCAAATTGATGAGGGAATAGAACGGGTGTGTCGTATTCTTTTTGCAGAAAAAAAAACAGCGAACAACATTTTAGTTCGATTTTCACATGCCTCGAATTCAGTTTATCATTGAGATTGATTGTAGTTTCAAAAATTTTGAATATAGTTCTGCATCAAAGTTTTTAAATTTTAGACTTGAAAACATGCAAAGCTTTAAAAGTGATTCCTAAAAAAGTCCACTGTTCTTTCTAAATGAAGCATCCAATAACTAAAGCGATCCATAGAAAAGGGTTGCAGCTAATAGTTTGACAACTTTAAGTAAGCTTTTGTCTAACCATTCTGAAAATCAAGCCAAAGAGAACACTACCAAACAGATTCAACACTTAGAAGTCGTTCTATTAAATGTTGTTGTATAGAACCTCTTCAAAGGGAGGCCTTCAATTATCGATCCACCTAAATAGATAGTATTGTTTAAGAATCAAAACTGTTCGTTCCTTGCCAGTGATTATAAACTTGTTCAAAGAACACAACACCAGTGCCTAAATCGATTTTCACCTTCATCAAAAGATCCCCACCTATCCTGCTCGTTCTGGACATTCTGGACAGATAGCAATAAATAAATTGCCATTGAGGCAAACCAAATGACTTAAGGACATTTTCGCTTTGATTCTCTGTCAGATTCTGCCAAAGGCAAAGGCAAGTGCGATAATCTTATTACTATTAAGAAGAACGAACAACAGACTTCATCCTCTATTAGTTGACAACAATAGATTACCATAAATATATGGTATCGATACTGTAATATATTCCGACACCTACTTAGCAACGCCAGGTGTGTCACTGTTTGGGGCCCAGCAGGATTCAGATACGGATGGATACATATATGCTACGGTACGAGCAGGGATTGTCCATCCTTAAGTAGTGTATAGGAAATATATATATGTATATATATATATACATTTAGGGGAGAGGTGAAGCTCCCCAATAATGGCCAGCAAGGATATAGTCTTTGTTGGTGTCATCCTCGCGTGTTCTAAGACAAATGGGCTTATCAGACGATAATGCTTCGATGATTTCACATTTCTAAAGCAATGTGTCCTATTATCATATATTTCAGATAGATGACTATCATTTGGCTAATAGAAAATAGGACACCTACAGCGTTGATAGCAGTTATTATGAGATATCTTTGAATGGACTGAACGAAACACACGTGTGCTCACAGATATATTTTGTTGAATTCATAAATCTTTTTTGGGACAAGAAAGTTGCTTTGATTGGCAGCATAATCTGTAATTAATTGTGAATATAATGTTAAAGGACGTTGAAAGATGGGTTCCGAGTGGAATTTGTGATATTCGTCTGCAAGACAAGTTTGATTTGAATATGCGCCTTGAAAAAGGACAAATTTTGTTTAAAAAAATTCAAATATTCACCCAGTTTCAATGAGATTTGGAAGCAACTTTTAAAATTGAAAAAAAAAAAAAACAGAGACAGCACCTAGTGGTTACTTGCATTTCGTTGAAGAAATGCTTGTAAACGTGTAAAGTGAAGCAGATTTATAGCAACACCAGCAGCAATAACACAAGAATCAGAAGACAAGTTCAAGGTCAAGTTTTTCTTCATAAACTAACACCCATTTAGAATAAAACAATTAAAACAAAAGTTTTCAGTTTGAATATTAAAAAAACATTTTCAAATTTCAGTATCATTTACCATTCAACATTAGATGCTCTCCTTAATTACGTTTATAAATTATTTGAACAGTTCTTGTAGAATCTTCAATTGAGGGTTGCTATTTACTCTGGTTTAATCATGGAGCAACTGACATTCTAAGGACATACTTGACTTCCAAGATCTACTGTAGTTGTCCTGATTTGCTATGAATCTCAATTAAAAATCTTAAAATTCAGCATTCGACGATATAAAATCGAAAATAGTAATTTTATGTCTAAATTTCCGAAATAATTTTCAACGAAAAAACAATTTTCTAAATTGCAGTTAAGGACTTATATATATATAATATATAATAATATAATTTATTTCCTTTTATTCAGTATTATCATACAAACACTTAAGTAAGTACGTGAGTTGCGTTTTTTGATGATAATAGGTGAAAATCTTTAGAATTGCTTTTGATGTTTTTTCCGAGTGTTAGTTTCAAAAACGAATAACTTAAAAGAAAGTTAACGTTTAAAAATTCAAAGTTTTTAAGCATTTTTAAAACACTCTATACAAGGCGCAAAAAGACGCAATCAAAAGTGAAGTTTTCATGTTCTTATCACGTTTAATTTTCTTTAATAACACTTTCACAAAAAAAATAATCAATGGCACCTAGCATCATTTAATTAATAGGCAATGTTATCTAAAATTCTCTGTGAAACAAATTCTTCAAAATTTCTACGGTAATTGTTTATAACAATTCATTGTTCGTCCTTGACTACGTATCCCTAGTTTATCAAGCCAGCAGCTTGATTTACCAGGAATTTACTTCTCCAAGGTGAATACAATCTAGTGTGATTCTCATATCATTTTTCACATCGCCAAAACGTTGGAAAATCAGACTGAAATAAAGAAAATCGTTCCATTTTGATTCGAAGGTCAAAAAGAAACAAATAATAAATTTTTAAAAAATTGTCTAGCCAGTATTGTATTGCATTGAATCGCCAATCAGAAGATATTTCCAAATTTTATTACTGAGTTTTGCATAATATTGAATACGAAAACTTTTCCGACAAACACATCATTTATCCTTCACTTCCAAATTTCCAGAATACTTTTCAGAAAATTTCCTTTTTTACTACGCAATTCAACTTTTATTGGAGCTTTAAACGAGATTCTCAACCAACCGATAGCTTAAAAACTAGAATGTGATAGAGAAACTCGAAGAATCCGAAGCAAATAGGTCTAGCAATCCTTTTCTTTTCCCTATTTGAAGAATTCCATTGAATATTTACGGTGAATAAAGCTGAAAAGCTGATTCGTAGAAATTCGTTTACATTTATGTCTAAATTTTCCATTTAAGAGACATTCAATGTTACCTGGGAATATTATTTTATTGCAGTATATTTTGATCCTAATATGATTTTTGTGAAAGAAAATGTGATGCGTATGTAGATATTTTCATTATGTTTGAAGACAGTAACTATGGCAGTCAAATGTAAGCAGATATAAATTTAAAAAATATGAGGAGACATCAATTTCAAACCGAAAGCACGACGAAATGTTTTGTGAATTAATAAGAACTAGCAGAACTCAGCACTCGAAATTCGAGGGCAATGATAATTTTATTATAATTGACTCTAGAAATTCGATCGAATAATCATCAATCAATATAATAAAACGGCAAGCTAAATTTGTTTTTCTATTGTGATTAAATAATGTTTATGAATTTTAATAATGTTTAAAAATCATTACTCAATTATTGGCGCTTCAATGCGTCTCGAACGTATAACAATGCGTAGCATTTTGCGCATGTCATCATTCGATTTTCACATTCTTGAGATCTACCAAACCGGTTGGTGTAAATAATGTTAGGAAAATCAAACATCGTTTTTAAATCTTGAAAGTTTCCTTCCTTCTCCTTCCTCCTTCAGCCAAACAAACTAAAAAAATATGACCAAATAGTGATGAAATGTGCGTATACATTTGCATAATGAACGGACGCTAAATACAATACACACAATGGTACACAGAGAGAAAGCTATCACACAACACCGAACCAGTGAACGGTCAAATACAATACACATGAACGGTCTAAAGTGAGAATGAAAATATTACTAAATGTGGTGAAATTTGATGATTTAATTAGCTTCCAAAAAAGAAAGTAAAACACTTGGAACAGTCTTAGATACGAACCTGGGACTCCCACGTGCAAAGGCAAATTGCCTTCGCATGCACTACACACCCCATAGATAATCAAGGTTTCTATTTTGGTAGTCAATGTATAGTATACCATTCGATTTATCGCTGTGTGGACGATCAAAGTTGTGTATGGATTGGTAAAAAAATCTATTTTCTATTTTTCTCTCTCGATATTTTCCAAACAGATTTTCACAAAAAATACAATTCTGCACAACTACAGGATATTCTCTTTCCATTGATGTATTTTTTATGAAAATCGGTCGAGAAACAACTGCTAAAATGTGTCTAGGTGCGACCCTTATGGTCCACACGACTAACTTTCCAGTGGGTTGAATAAAGAAACTATGATTTGTTTTAATTATTTATGTTTAAATAATCTATTATTATTCTAAAATATTACAACTTAATTTTAATTTTTTTTAGCCATAAATGCCATTTGATAGTCATCTATTAAAGTCTCCACCAGATCAAAAATCTCCCAGATCGAAAATCTCCCAGATCCTAATTCTCGCATATCCAAAATCCCCCAGACATTAAATCCCCCAGATTCTAAATCCTCCGAATCAAAAACCCTCCAGCTTAAAAATCCCCCAGATCTTAGGATCTGGTCTAGGTGATTAGGGATTAGGGATTAAGATCCCCAAGATCCGAAATCCCCCATATCCAAAATCCCCCATATCCTAACTGCCCTCCGCCTATCCTCTGAAATCCCCCAGATCCCAAACCTTCCAGATCCTAAATCCCCAGATCCTAAATCCCCTAGATCCAAAATCCCCCCTATCCTAAATCCCCCAGATCGAAAATCCCCCATATCCTAAATCCTCCAGATCGAAAATCCCCCCCGATCTTAAAACCCCCAGGTCCTAAATTCCCCAGATATAAAATAAAATATTAAATTAATTATAACAATATCCAATATTAACTGCATTAGCGCCTCTCCTCTCATTCTCTTAAACCTGATAAAGTTTGGAATTTAAAAAATAATCTTGATTTTTTTTCAAATTGTATTTTTTGAAAGTTTGATCAGAATTTTGCTAAAACACACAAAAAATTAATAATATTACTATGAAGGTATTTGGCATCTGCATGAATTAATAGTGGGTTTCAACAGTTTGTGATAATATCCCTTTACTCCTCCAGTCCTCTTACTCTATTCTCCCTTTACTTCCAAATAAAAATCCCCTATATCTTAAATCCCCCAGACCCTAAATCCCCCATATCCTAAATCCTGCAGATCCAAAATCCCCCAGATCCACAATGCCCCATATCCTAAATCCTCCATATCCTAAATTTCCCAGATACTAAAACCCCTAGATCCAAAATCGCCCAGATCAAAAATCCGCATATCCTAAATCCCCCATATCATAAAACCCCCTGATCCAATATCCCCCAGAACAAAATCTCTCATATCCTAAATTCCCCAGATCAAAAATAATCCAGATCGAAATTCGCCCTTGTGATAATATCCCTTTGCTCCTGCAGTCCTAATACTCTACTCTCCCTTTCCCTTGTGAAAATATCTCTTTACTCTTCCAGTCCTTTTACTATATTCTCCCTTTACTCCCCCTTGTGATTATATCCCACTCGTCCTCCAGTCCTCTTACTCTATTCTCCCTTTACTCCCCCCTTGTGATAATATCCCTTTACTCGCTTACTATATTCTTCCTTTACTCCCCCTTGTGATAATATCCCTTTACTCGCTTACTATATTCTCCTTTTACTCCCCCCTTGTGATAATATCCCTTTACTCCTCCAGTCCTCTTACTCTATTCTCCCTTTACTTCCAAATAAAAATCCCCCATATCTTAAATCCCCCAGACCCTAAATCCCCCATATCCTAAATCCTGCAGATCCAAAATCCCCCAGATCCACAATGCCCCATATCCTAAATCCTCCATATCCTAAATTTCCCAGATACTAAAACCCCTAGATCCAAAATCGCCCAGATCAAAAATCCGCATATCCTAAATCCCCCATATCATAAAACCCCCAGATCCAATATCCCCCAGAACAAAATCTCTCATATCCTAAATTCCCCAGATCAAAAATAATCCAGATCGAAATTCGCCCTTGTGATAATATCCCTTTGCTCCTGCAGTCCTAATACTCTACTCTCCCTTTCCCTTGTGAAAATATCTCTTTACTCTTCCAGTCCTTTTACTATATTCTCCCTTTACTCCCCCTTGTGATTATATCCCACTCGTCCTCCAGTCCTCTTACTCTATTCTCCCTTTACTCCCCCCTTTTTGTGATAATATCCCTTTACTCGCTTACTATATTCTTCCTTACTTCCTACTCCCCCCTTGTGATAATATCCCTTTACCCCTCCAGTCCTCTAACAATATTCTCCCTTTACTTCCCCCTTGTGAAAATATCCCTTTACTCTTCCAGTCCTTTTACTATATTCTCCCTTTACTCCCCCTTGTGATTATATCCCACTCGTCCTCCAGTCCTCTTACTCTATTCTCCCTTTACTCCCCCTTGTGATAACATCCCTTTACTCCGCCAGTCCTCTCACTCTATTCTCCCTTTACTCCCCCTTGTGATAATATGCCTTTACTTCCCCACCTCTCTTACTCTATTCTCCCTTTACTCCCAAATCAAAAATCCCCCATATCCTAGATCCCCCAGAACCAAAATCCCCCATATCCAAAATCCCCCATATATCTATCTAATCCCCCAGATCCAATATCCCCCAATTGTAGTCGTATTTTAATTGGCACTATTCACATTTTATCGAATTGATAATTTCTTTACAGATTTTTTTTGGAGTTCGGAATAACTTTCAGCGGAAGCTTTGAGACTAATTTTTGTAAAACTATTGATTATTATTGATATGAACATGGATACAAAAAAACCACACAGCTTCGAAAAAAGAATTATTACAAAACAGTTCAAATAAAATGCTCGTAAAAAAGTAATGAAGACAATTGTTTTTTATTTAAAATGTTTTCTTCAGCCAATGTTACTTCCTAGAAAACTTTCAGAAACATAACAAATTTTTTGTTACCATCTTTGAAAAATGATAGCAGTTTTGCATATATTTTTTGGAAAATTTGTTTAACAGTTGTCTTTTTACAATTCCTCTTAACTTCATTAAAAGTAGCTTAAGAAATTTCTATAATTTTTATACTAACACAATAAATAACCATAATTCATAAATTTTTATTTGTTGGTAATAAATTCAAAATTGAAATACGAAATTGAAGAAATTTTGCAGTCGACCAAATATTTCAATATTTTAAAATTATGGCAATCAAAATTTTGACAATATTGATTCCTAAAACTGTTGATGCATTTTATTCATTTTCTGTATCTGAAAATAAAACCTGAAAATTTTAATAACCTGGAAGATTTATTACTGAACTTTTCAAGTTTGAAGCAAATCGAACTATATTTTTCAAAAACAGAGACATCTGAATCAATTTCCATTTTTGTATCAATTCAGAATAATTATTGATTAAAAAGAAGGTACATTTACACAACCTTCACGAATGTTTTTAACGAAATATAAGATTCATAATAAATTTAGACTTTGTTTTATTCATACCTTAAAATATTCCAGAAAATATGTTTTTTTTTGGAAAAGCTAAAAACTGGCCCAGTCTTTCAGGAAGATTGTCACGCATTATTTTCAAATTTCTAAGCGAGCCAAAAAAAAACTGGAAAAATTATAGTTCGCGGTAAAACCATTTTTAAAATATTTCCGGTTCTTCAATTGTTTTTGCATCGAAAATATTAGATTTTCGGGGAAAAAATATTTTTTTAAATCCATCAAATCAGTATTATTATAGCCAAAAATGGTGTTCAACTTCGTCGTCATTAAACCAGAACTTTAAGAATTATCTATTCCATTAATTTAGAAAATAAATTTTGAGAAAAATGTTAAGTTGTTCCATGGACCGTGACTTCAAAAGTACATAGAACTCGATTATACAAATTTGGTAGATTATTTCCAAAGATGTTGGACTTAAGATTTTTAAAATTAAAATAATGAGGCGTGAAGTGCTTCTCCACTCTAAAGTTACAGTTAGATGTTCGGAAAGGAAGCAAATATATAATTGGCAATTAATTTTTGAACATACGAGCTGTAAACTATGAAAAAAATTTCGTCCTTTAATAGTCGGTAGTACACATTCTCAGCTCAGATGAATAAATAATAATAGGGGTCACAGTTATACGGCAGTCCAAATCAATAAACGTCTCAAACAAATAATTTCGTTAATAGAAGAACGCTTTCATCGCAGTCGGAAACAAGCATCATACTCTTTAAGGATACATTCCTGATTCACTCGAATGGGCTTATTCTCCCGCTTGAATCACCAGCTGTGGTAGTGCCGTGAAATTCCAACTATGTACATCCTTGAAATAAAATACTCGTTGCCATACTACGTTGAGTTTATCGTTGTCGGAAGACGCGCAGGAAGAAGAAGCAAGCACCGAAGCTATCCAAGTGTTATTATCGCATTAGACAATCACAGCCAATTAGCCATTATTCGAGTTTTCGGTAGACTTCCTTGGAGGCAGGTTGCAAAAATAAGTATTCCTTTTACACATTTATGCCCGACGGGCACAGGTGATGGCAACAACACAAATTTCTTTATGTCATACCTACTGCTACTGTTCGTTCCTGTATCCTGTTTCACCTTCCGCTTATAGTTGCCGTGGATCATCTGCACGCAAAACAAAAAAAAAAGAGGAAACTGCAAGAATGTTCTTAGAAGTGCTCATATTTTCTTTGGCCTCGAGGAATGTTCATCGAAGAGAAATTCTTGGGAGACTTGCTTGTACGCGACTTGTCACTGTTATACTTTAATGGCGTTCTTTCATCAGGAGAAGGTGAATGTACAACGACCACTACTTTTTCGAGCGAAAGCAAACATTTTCCATTAGAAGCACAAAAGCGATGGCATATTCATGGTTTTGAGGTTTCGTTGTGTTTTGAGAAGCTTTTGTGCTTAGACCGTCAAAATTGTGATCCTTTTTACGCTATTTAAAAATTTCATTTATGTTTCGAGATTGAGATTAAGTGTGTTGCACTATTTCAAGATTACATATGCTAGAAAGAATGAAAAAGAATGGGTCCTTCCAGACAACCTGGATACATGTATTTTCGGTTGTACGGCAGGCGTTTTCCAGCAATTTTTAATGTCTTGAGCAAAAATTGTTTCAGCACTCTTGTGATTTCTTATTCTTTTATATTTTAGTCTATTGCACTTACTTTTTATTAGGTATGATAATATCAGAAGAACATTTTTTCGTGTTGAAAGAACACGTGAAATCCTAAGAAGATTTAAGGTCTGCAATCTAAAAAATAGAATCACTACATCATATTTTCAGGTACTTCTTGTATGCCTTTTGGTTGCATGTCATGAAAATCCACAGAAGCTTTGCATGTAGGACTATATTAAGTACGAAAAATAAACATGTCCAATACAACACGTCCTGCTGGAGACATTTCATACCCGGCAATCGTTTAATATCAAAACACAACGCTTCTGTACACATTTTTCAGATGCAATAAAATATTAGAATGCGGCAAAACGTTTCCCAGCATAGTGCACACATAATATGTAATCCCTTAATGTCCTGTCTGGGCATTATTCCATCACAAGACTTTATGAGTGCATACTCGTACATATTAAAAGGATGTTTGCTGGGAAAGATGTTCAACCTGAATTCGTAGCGTCTGAATTTCGGGTGCGCAACCATTGAATGAATGAACGACATCCCTTTTAATGGGATAAAAGAAAATTCGGGATGCTTTTGCTTCTGGAATCAACTTACCACGACGGATGTTTGGTTGGTGCTAGAATGAGGAATGCAAACCAAGTTACGGAAATTCGACTGCCAGACGCCTTCCTGATCTCAATCCCAGACCATGATTTTCTCTCCATTTAATGTTCATAGTTGTGTTGTCTTGTACACACCGTAGGTTGTCTGACTGGCGTGTCCTTTTTGAAAACATACTTTTATTGCCATTTCAAGACGGAAATCGAAAAGCATCAAAAGTATCGACATTTTATATTGATCAATGCGATAGCATTGTGAAGTGAGATAACATTTTTGTTGGAACTTACATTTCATATTTACAGGAAACAGGAAGACAATGTGTAAAGCGTGTTTTTTTAGTAGTTTAATGGTTTCACTGGAAATTCAAATATAAAATGAAAAAAAAATATCTTTGTACATTGCTTCGAATAAAAACTGAGAGGTCGAAAATAATAGCCTCAATTGAATATCTCAAAAGAATATTTTGATTCCATATAACAGAATCGACTCAATGTAATCCGAAGAATCATTTTGTTTTCTAGATTGACTCCTTCACGAATTTTATGTTCATTTTTCCTCATTGTTGCGTAGTTTACGAATTTTCCGATTCATTAAAATTTCTCACGCACAAAATTTCATTTGAATTTGATGGCTTTTAATTTATTTGGCGTTGATTGATTTGCTTTGAACTAGATTTAGATCTTCTTCATGCAGAGTTTTGAGAATTCGGGATATCTTTCGCAACTTTTTTCAAAGAGTAAAATTTTTTTTGCTTGTTTAGCTTTATTTTGAAAGAAACTCGTTGAAACTACATCAAAACAGATTATTTTTGTTATTAGCACCTCCAAAAGACGTAAGAGAGTTATAATCACCTTAATTTTGTTGTTTTTACGATAATATCAAAATCAAGCTACAAAAATATGAGCCATAATAAAAGTCCATGACTTGACTTTCACAATACGTTTCGCATTGATTCCATTGTTCGTCACATCGTATTCTTTTAATCACCGTCTAGGCTCTTGCCCGTGGCATCCAACCTACCCTTAAATCCTTGCAAAATCCAATTGTCATAAAAATTGGAGACGATACTCCTGCAGAATATTAAACGGTCCAGGCGAAAATATTTCGACTTTTCCAGCTGTTGACGGGCTTTCATCGGCATTGTACGCGAGCCTGCCGAAAATGGAAAGAAAGCCACCCCCGTTTGCAAAATGCTTATTATTTTTATTCATTTATAGCCTCCATATATATGTATATATATGTTTATAAAGAAACGATGTTAGGTACTGACTGACAATATAATGGGGCTGATTGTGTTTGTTTTTCACTTGTTTTCAGTGTCCTTTTATGAGGGTATGGCGAAAGTACTTAAAAACAGTCTCGTGATCGAAATATGCGCTTCGACTTCAATTTTATGGTTTTATACGTGCTTCGCGTTTAAAGGGTGGCAGGAATAGGTCGGTTTGTCTCTCCCACGATTCCCTTATATTTTCTAGAATACTTTCTCCACAGTATATATTTCAAATAAGGACGATCGTAACGGGAGAAAAATTTAATCGAAAATGGAAAAAAAGGGACAAGAACAATCCGAAAAATTTCAATTTCGAATATTGTTAAGGCACAGACAGAACTATAAAACCAGACCAGCTGCGAAATAATGCTGCCCGAATGCTGGTAGGAACAAGTAATAGGTTTAAGGCTGGAAAACGAGAAGGTAATACATCACGTCTAACATATGATTAATATCGAATATGTGGGGATCTGTCACAAACGGACGAACTTGTGTATTTTACGGTATATGGCCGATTCGACTCCTTGAAGCCTGGACTGTTACGAGCACTTTGAATAGGCTGATCGGGTTATTCAATAAATGAAGGTTTCAATCAGATTTGCTTTTTATGTATGTAAAAAGTCATTCGATTTCAATTCAGATGTTGAAAATAAATTGCATGTATCTGCACTGTTTCGTGGATGAACTGAACGTATAACGGTTGGATGGTGAAAGGATACTTTGCTATCATGGAAAGAGATGACCTTTCGAAATGAGCTTTTCAGTCTTTGATGTCATAAAATGAATTCAGGATCATGATTATATTATATTCATGGCATCATAAAATATAAATTTTTAGACAACTTCCATCAAAAGATTTTTGGATATTTTTATTGGGTTTAATACATTTTTTTTTGAAAAAGGGTGAATGTTCGGTTGTGACGGTTTTTCATGAAAAAAGAATAATTGCAAATTCAATTTTAAAAATATTCGAAAATAAGCCTTTTACTCAATGGGATCACTTCTTCATCGAAGGAAAAGTAATTTGATTAGCGCTTTTTTAATTTTATGGAGACGTTTCGGATGGGAAATAAATGTTTCCAGAAATTTAATATTTAAATTATGTCAAAATCAAAAAACACAAATTTCGTAACATTTTACAAGAATCGAAAATTCAAAAATCAATTTATTCATTTTCTTACTCTATAGTTATTTTATCAAATTGGTAACCATGTCCAGGCTTTTATTCATAAAATTGCAGAATACTCTGATTCTAAGCAATATTGTGGATTTTCAAGCGTTTTGTAAGAATTTTTGATGGCAAAAAATCCAGCTGTACGTACGTACGTATCTTTCTTTAGCTATTTAGTATTTAAACAGAAATAAAAAGCACTAAAAGATAGTAGTACTAAATATGATATATTTTCATAATTGGAATTTATGACAAAAAGTTCCGAATTTTGTCAAATTTTGCGAAAAATTGAAATTTTTTCTAATTATCACACATTCTTTTCTTGTATCAGGACGACAACATTGTAAATTAATTGGATTAGTTGCATTGCTTGATTATTTTTTAATTTAAATAGTATATATATCATTTTTTTTTAATTTTAATTTTAATTTTTTTTATTATCACTTTTTTTTAATTTTAATTTTACTTTTTTTTTAATTTTAATTTTAATTTATTTTTAATTTTAATTTTTAATTTAAATTTAATTTCTTTTTCTTTTTCCTTTTTTCCTTTTTCCTTTATATATATATATATATATATATATATATATATATATATATATATATATATCTTTTTTAAAGAACGCTAATTTTTTTTTTCCTGCTACAAATGTGAAACAAAATTAGATATATTGAACTCTGAATAAAACTTTTGAGATACTGGTACTATCCCTTATACCGATATACATCACCTGGGAAGTACTATTTAAATGAACAAGCTTTCAGGAAATAAATTGCACATGGACAGTGCAAGCAATGAATTATGGAGTAAAGATTTTTTGGAGGAAACGGAGGTGGTTTTAGTCGGTAGAAATCCGACCTGCCGAGAAGCAGGAGCAACTCGGTATCTTTTGAAGATTTCCACCTCCCAACGACGAAAAAAAAACTCCTTCAAAAAGGTAATCGCATAGTATCACCCATCTAAATCTTCAGAAGTAATGTACCATTTGCTTTCTAGAAATGATTCTTGTTTCACGATTGTACCTTTTTGCTATCGCCAAGTAAAGTCTTTTGCTTATTTATATTACTTCTTTCACATTAATTCTTTGTTTTTAACACAATCCTGAAAAAATTTAAAACGAAATGAAATAAGCTGTTGAAGGAAATTAAGTCAGATCCGAATAGAGAAAAAAACTGTTAAGAATAAATAGAATTTTAATAACTGCGATTAATGATTGAATCAAAAGTAGAAAAAAAAACCTCTTGAATAAATAATTTAATTTTAAGCTGAAATGTTAGTCCTGAGATCACAGATATTAATTTTTGGCCATATCCTCTTGGGTGGTGGTTTTTTACCGGTGGCAGGATTCTGTGGTCAGAACTTTACCAGAACTGGCCACATTAAATGAAAGGAATGCAGAAACAAGCAGGTCATTGGGCAAAGGGTGTGAAGGAAAATTTAAATGTTTAAGATTGGCGATGGCATTGAATCTGAGATGGCAAAAATAAGTCCATTTTCATTCCAGCAAAAAAAAACATTTTTAACGCATGTTAAGGGAAAGAACAAAAATAAAATGAGTACATAATTGATAATAACTTAACAGAGAAGTAAAGTTAATTTGCTGGAATGGAAAGAATCGAAAAAAATGAATCGAAACAAAATTATATTCGAAGGTAAAATAATGAATAATTAAAAAAAAGTCACAAAACAATATCAATCAGCAGATCGCAGCTTTTTTAAAGAAAAGTGTGGAATGATGTCGATGCAAATATATCTCACTAATATTTCTCAAAATCAACCGAATTAACATCAGTTTTAAACCTTGTTGCACAGTTAGTGGTTTGTGAATTTTGCTTTAAAGAACTGCCACCAACTCTTTTCTTATTTTCGAATAAACATTCTCACACATTTTCTAAAATGCAATCTTGTAAAATTTTTGGGGCCAGTTCCCACGAAATTCGCAGTCCTCTTCTTTTAATTCAAACAAAGTTGTAGCCGATGCGAAAATGACTCATACCAAAGCAACTTGTCCCTAAACAGACACCAAAGACTATATATTTTTATTTTTTTCTATGGTAATCACCTTAAAAAAATAGTCAAATGTGGAAATTTACAATAAAGTCAAGGGTATACTTTGAATCTCCATTTTGGTAGATTTTAGAGATTCTCCCTGTGAATTATTTTTGAGATATTTTCGACTAAACGCCTACACAAACCACAGACTCTATTATCTTATCGAATCGGGATATCAATATCTTTTCTAACGAAACTATAGTAAAGATTTGTCTTGAACTCATAAATTTACCTTTTTTTACTTAAACCTTCTCTTAAGACACTTATACACCTTTTCCCAAATCATTTAAACTTTTCCAAATTAGTCTGAAATTTTCTCTTTTAACAGTACCTTGTACTATTCACGGTGCGGTGAAAAATACATGTACATATCTGCATTTTTTTATTGGATGGTTAGTTCAGTTACTGCAGGAGCAATTTTTGCAGCACATTTTTGAACTAGTTCATGCCTTTTGGACTTAATTTCTTAAAAAGAAATAAGATGGCAGCGCTTTATAATAAGAAATGGTTGTGAATTCCTATTTACTACTATATTCGTCTTGTGTACATCGGCATTTTCCATTATCAAGACACCAGCGAGCTGCTTGTTTTCTCGCTTGATTTTCAGATAAAAATGCTTGACTTTCAGTTGTTTAGCACGTGCTTGATTGCCACAAAGGCGATGAATCATCCCCAATTCATCGATGAAGATGATTTCTCCTAATTTTCAGGGACCCATGAGTTGGGGTCGATTGAGTTTATCCTGTTAACTTCAACAGTAGTTTTGCTCGGCGTACTTACAAGCTACCGCAGCACTGGAAAAACGTTTAAATTACTTGGGAATTTCTCGAAGTGGACTGAGGATTGCTATCAATAGTATACCATTTCCAAAAATTAAAACTTTCAGAAGGGAAATGCAGTGATGTTCGAAAATATACATACATTTATCGTTTTGGTAAAGTAAAATTAAAGTAATTCCGATTGCAGTAGGAAAAAAAATCAAAAAATCTCTTGTTTTACCTTTAAATGTTTTATTGAAAGTACCAATCAATATCTAAAGTGTCCTCTTTTGCACATAGTTGCGTCAAAACATACGTTAAGCATCCAATTTCTATCCAACATTCATTCTGTGCAAGTGTAGACGAAATATCGTTTTAAACTTTGTTCGCACTTTAAATTGCTTTACTGCAGAGCATTTTATTCTGTAGTCATTTATTTTATGACATATTTCCTATAAGGCGAAAGTCTGAAGAGGCTCTTACAGTGAGTCCAGAAATTCACCTGTATTTTCACAAATCCTCAGCGTCAATGCAGGACCTTGTAAATGCAAAAAATATTTTTTTTACAGTAGGCAATAGAAACCTTATCCAAAGCAATGCAAACATAAAAATTGGCAAAATAAGGTTTCCACCAGGAATTGTAGTTACAATGTCCTGCATTGACGACGACGATATGGACATTGGTCAATTTGCTGCGTTGAATGCAAAACAGTTTTCGAAATATTTCTAAATTTTTTCTAGTTGATTTTAAGACTAAGTGCTACCAAAGAAAGCTTTTCACAAAAACACACATCATTAAATTTGCATCACAGAAATTCTGAAATTCTTAATTGCTTTTCATTTTTCAGGTGGTATAGATAGTACTGACCATCGTCTGGCTCGTCATACGTTCAGTATATTGACAATACAAAGTTGAGTTTTTGAGAAGGTAGTATAAAAATATCCTCGCTCTTTTTCAGGGAGCTTCCAACAGGTATAGGTAGTGGAAATACTATTTCATGCATTTCAGAATCAATCAATTCTCAATTTCATGGTGTCCAGATTTTACGGGCACGTTTATTTATTATGACTGGTACAAAATAATGCAGAACTGTTACCTTCAGAGACATAATTGTCATGGCTTTAAGATAGGCGATCCTGAATTCGTACTTATTTTAAAATACCAGAAAATCAAAAGACAAAACTCGTCCTATTGAGTTCCTTCAAAAAATTATGGAAGAAAATTATTTCCGTAAAAGAAGCTTATCAGTCTCATTGCCATAAAATGTGTTAATATTCATTTTTTTTAAGTAAAAATGTCGTTAAGGCTTATCTCTCTGCTGTCAACACTACTCATTATAATAATATTCAACCCCCAACCAAATAAACTTATTTGTGACAATTAAACCCAGAATTTATTTCACTCGTCAACGACTGTTTGGATAATCACCTTTTATCATGCATAAAGCAACGGATCTAAATAATTCCTTCAATTAATCATATTCCGGCTCGTATGTTAGATTGACTATAAAGTAAACATAAAAATCAAATGCTTCCTATTTTACGACATCTCGCCAGGAATAAGTTTATGTTATCCTCGGTGCTCATTCTTGCGTTGCTTTCTTCCACCAAACAAACTCTCATATAGCTGTAGCTAAGATCTTTCGTCCTGCAGACTGATACAATTTTAGAGGCATTTAATGATTCCGGAATTATGGCTGCGGCAAAAATTATTCGTGCCATCTATTGAATTAAATGGCGAGACTGCCCAGAGAATAATGGCCCATTTGCAGTTTGTAAATATGCAATTTTATCGGTGGTGGTGGCATTTCAACTTGCTTAAGGGTACACACATTCGCTTCTTGACTGTGTCTCGGCAAGGATATTATTCACAGCTAGGATATTATTTCCCTATTCCAATGCTGATTCTTTTTTTATTGAGCATGTAAAGTTGGTTTTATGAAGATAATCGTCTACTTTTTATTGTCAATTATATTTTTTTTGCATGGGAATTTTATTGGTAAACACAAGATTTAATGCTGGTATTGAATTATTTATTAGAAAGTTTGGCAGATAATTTGGGGGTATGTGCAGAATGCGATAATAGTTTCCGGGAAATGCTTATTTCCTGGGAAGTTTTTTGGGTTTTGGGGGACGAATGAATTAATCATATTGGTTTTGATGTCATATAAATTATAATCCAAATAAATATATCAATTTTATATAAAACAATATTTTGAATGATGAGATTGGCAAGATTCTGTCAAGTGACTTAATAATTAAAAAGAAAGCAAAGAGAGTTCAACGAATTTAGATTTTCATAGTAAAGGTTTAAAGTACAATTATGGATTCTCACCTGAGATGTTCGAAATGTTAGTATTTTGATTGTAGCAATGGATTTTCGTTTTGTTTAATTAAGGGACGAGCGTCTTTAGCATTTTTTTTCGTGAAATTTTGTTTCATCAGATAGTCTCAAAGCCAAAAACACACCAATTTTTAGTATTTTTTTGGATTTTTTATTAGGTATCATTATGAAATTTCGCACAAAATATTATTGATTGTTTAAATTTACCCAAAAAAAATATTTTATTTTCACCATATTTTCGCAAATTTACAAATGGTGCTTTTGGGAGGAAATCACATAAAACGGTTTCAAAAAATCAATTATTTTTATTTAGGAAATTGGAAGTTTAGCTATTCAAGAGTATGCTCAAAAAGTTTGAGACTACTATTCAAAGTTTTCCTTATATTTTCGGGGCAAGAAACGAAGTGCGCGATCGCAGACAAACAGGGAGGGATCGAGCAGCAGTCTTTCTATGAAGTTCTCTTAATTTGTATGTCTTGAGCCAGGTATTACAAACAAGAAGATGTATTTTTCCTGGTATTCCTGTGTATATAGGAGTAATAAAAAAGTCATTTTAATACTCAGTTTTCGGTTCTTTGTTTTTAAATGCGTTTTTCCGCTTTGGGGGCATTGTATCTCAGCGATTTTTTGACGGATCTTCAAAAACCCATTTTTTGGATTCTTTTAAATTTTGTGTATAACTGAACCTGAATCGAAACCTCCTGAAATCCAGTGAATCTCGTGGGAATTAGCCGAAAATCCCCCCTCAAGGAAATAAGCGGAAAAATGGCGCAAAGTGTTCACAATACACTAGCGGCAGCAAAAATCCAATTTTTTCGCGAAAAAATTGAAAGCTCCTGAAAGCCAGCGAATCCCTCGGTTGAAGTTTTCAAAATTTTGACTCAAAACGTGGTTTATTTAGGAATCATGCCTATAGATAATATAAGAAATTTAGTTGGATTTCTTTCACATTAAAGTTGTGGGCTCCAGCCTGCATGTCAACGAGAGAATCGGACAACGGGTCGTTATTAGGAACGGCTTCTAACTTTGAAAATTTGGATGATAATCACTTGAAAAAAATGTGAGATGTAGTTGAAAATATGAAAAAAATATCCTATTAATTTCAATTAATTCTAATCTTTTCCTCCTCTTCAAAAAATATCATGAAAAAAACGTAAAAATAGGCCTCCTTAAGTTGGGTCTCCTCGTCCCCTGGCCAAAAGTTCATTTTCGGATTGGCTGAACAGATCTTAAGAAATCTTCGTGCGTTTGGTTTTTTAAGGTATCTTCTGTGGTAATCAATCACAATTTGAACCAAAAGTCAATGAGAAAAAAATTGGCTAGCGTAAAAAGTTGTAAAGTCAATTTTTAAAGACATTTTTTCAAAACTTCGCCATTTTTTTCACTTTTTTTCAATAATGGTGGTTGATTTCCGATAAAAAATACAGTTTAATTTTTTTTGTTTCAGACTGTTCAATCCTGAGATTTACAGTCGGCCATGGGACGAGGCATTTTTCGAAGACCCAACAGAGGGCGCTGAAGTCTCTACAAATTTGCCATAATATGGGGTCAATATTTTTTTTGTAATTTCAAACAAATAATAATAGTTTGTGGCAAGTTTCGTAATGGAATCTAATAAGGGAACCGAGAAAAAATATAAAAAGTTGGTGTGTGTTTTGGCTTTCAGACCGGTACTAGTCCCTTAAATGTATCAGCTTAACCAAACTTTCAAATTTTCAGAATAAATTTTTCTAGCCCTTTTTTGAGCATGAACAGGAGATATTTCTACAGACAACAGAAGCTTGTTGATCAAAAAAAGAAATTGTATAAGTTTTTTGAGCTAAATTAACGTGTTTGCCAACCTTTTGCTTGTTATCCTTATAAAGTTTAGTCAAGAGAGAAATCACGATCAAAATGTTGTGCATCAATACATGAAACCTTACTGTTCCACCATTGTATTCAAGTGAAATAGTTAATTATCTTTCTAACAACCATCTGTATCATCCCTTTTGTTATCACTCTCAATTTTCGATAAGCTCGAAAGATTTATTATTGTCAATTCCAGGCGATTATCATTCTAGATGTTTTCCATTGTAAACAAAGTATAGTACAGGGATTCATTAATGGCACGAATTAATGTCGCTTAGAACACTCCTTCTGCTCACAGCCTTTTTGCTTCCTTTACCATTGTCTTTTCCACCAAGTAATTTTCCTATTGTTATCTCAAAGGAGTTTCTTCCATTTCCGATATGCTTGGAACACCTGCCAAACTGATTTCCATAGAATGATTGTGAAAAATGAGCATTATCCTTATCTGGCTGGAATTCGTTCAATGTTATTTGGTATATATGTATACATATACAATACATGCATGTTTCTGTACAAAGACAACATCAATAAAGAACACCCACAGGACATTTTCAATACGAAAATGCTATAATGTGCTATAGTGCGCGTATCGGAACGTCGAAAAGCCAACAATGATATATGATGAGGCCGAGGTCAATGCTCGAAATATCCTTTCCATTTGCAAAACATGTCACAAGACATTTTCGGTATGCAGATAAACGCGTTTTTAGCACAGTTGACTGAACTTACTAAAATTTAAGACAATAAAACTGGGTGTAAGTTTGCTGGATAGAATTTCAGATGATACAGAATTTATTATGTATTCGACAAACGAAACAAAATTTTCCATAATTTAATATTCTATGCAAAAAATTGTATGCTTTTACTGTGAAATTGAAGACTGGACAAATTTTTGATAAGATGTAAGTGTATCATTTCTTGATTGATTCCTTCAACGTATAAACTATTCATAGGTATTTATTTATTCGAAAGAACGCATCATCTAAAATCACACCACATACATTAAGAAAATATTCCCTACATCGAATGTTGCTATTTTCTTTTCATCAATATTTTATGCAAATAATGAGAACAACAAAAGAGAAAATTTTCCCAAATGATGACACCGGAAGCGATTGCGAATGTCACATTATCCCTTCTCGAACATCCTTCCTTTGGATAATAAATCCCTGGGAAACCGTTGATCTAGCATTTTTACCTGGAAAAGCTACGCAATTCAACACGAGTAACATTCACTAGTAATTTTCCGTAAAATACCTTGGAAAAAAGTTATAAACATTATTTGCCTTCAAATGGAAAACAATTGTGGATGAATAAAATGCTATGTAACTGGAAAAACATCAACAAATGATGACAAGAAAATCTTTGCAAGGAAGACGAGATGAAATGGAAAAAAATCCACAGTCAAGAAGAAGGAACGAGGATGAGTTCAGATACAACGACAACAAATAAATGTATAGAAATGCGAAATGAGAAAACTCTCTTTCAGTGGAAAAAGTTTGAAATCATTCCCGGGAAATTTTTCTTTACTAATGGCTTTTGGCCCATCACATCGAATTATCAAGTCGATTTGCCATGGAAATCATTTCACTGATATCGAATTGATCGATTCGGTGTTCAGCTGTATTGATAGATTGTTCAATTGTTTGGCTTACTTTGATGGAAACTCCTGCAAAAGGAACTGTGGATGAAATTTTAAAGTTTGAAATTGTATGATGATAAGTTTCCCAGAAAGGCAACCTAGTTAGTAAAAAATTGCGGGAAAGTACTTTTCTGAAATGATGATTGGAGATGAATGGTGGATTTTGAGGCTATTGAAAATAGTTGTCTTCATGATAAAATCTAGTGCCAAGTCCTTATTTCAATTTGACTATTGATTGGATATGGCAAACTATGTTTTAAGTAATTTTTTTGGTGATGTATCGAATTATTTATGAAACAGTTTTTGTGAAAATCAACAGCTTACTTGTCCATCATCATTAGTCATATGAAAATCTGAGATTCTAGATAATTTTTCACCATCCGCGTTCTTCTATTTGAACTTCGGAATGATGCTTCATGTATGGTCCCTCAGAGATTTCTAATATTGTACGAAGATTTGCCACTAGACTTTTTGATAGAAAACCGTTTTCTTAATGGTTCAGAAAGGCATTCTTGAATCCAAAAAAAAAGTATTTCAACTTTTGAAACATCAAATCGTTAGACTGTTTTGAACGAAAGAATTTCCAATGATTGAGCAACAGAAAATTTCCTTCTTGAAACTAGCTTTAACATAATAGACCAAATGTACTTTACTCTCAGGAGGAAATAAAATTGCCCTTGAGCTCTTAGTGATTACCATTAATCTCCGCATATCTACCAGCCCAGTTAATTAATCAGATGCTTAATCAAATAGCCACAGTTCCATCTAGAAACTTTTCCCGGAAAATGTCCGGGAATGAGATTCGTCACATGAGACGAAAAAAACGCTGAAGAAGCATTATTCATCACTCACATCACATTATCGTGCCTTGACAAATTGTCAGTGTGCTCGAGAGAAGAAATTGTTCTTATCTTTTATAACTGACAATAAAATTCTTGAATAGTGCTCCGCCACGCGTTCAGGTGTCTATCATAGGTCCTCGAGAGAGCTCGCTACCAATCCGTGCAATCATGCTTGTTCGTCGTCCTGGTTGAAATATTGCTGGTAAGGATATTATTACATACAAGCACACTGAAAACATAAGCATTAAAAATGGTGGAGATGCGCTAGATGAGTTGAATTTAATGGGCTCTATTTTATGGCCCACGGTGTGCATGCCCACAAGTCCTGCGAAATTTTGTTGGGCGCCATCCTTATGGCAATATACCGTTCTGTCTATACCGCAATGGGTACCGGGTACCATTGCTAGCCCGTAATGGATGTTATTTTTCACGTCATAAATCTTCTTTGTAGATGCTTTCAAATGTCTTACGTCTGACGAATGTCGCAAGGAATTATGACAAATCTGTCAAGGTGTGATTTGGGGTCGAGCTAGACGGAAAGGACATGCTGCAGGCTATGGTTGATGACGCCGTACACGAACGATTTTCAGGGTATTGGAGGCTTTAAAAAGAGACTAGGATGCCTGGGAATTTCGGCTGGAGGGAATATGGCAAGTCGTTGTGTTCCTTCAATTAATCACTTGTGCCTACCTCCGGGTGAAATATGAGCCATGTCATGATGTGGAGTAATCAAAAGTTTTTAGACGTAACCAATTGTGATGGAAGAGATTTGTCAATATTGTGGAATAGAATAATGGCTTTGTTTGTTGAATCAATAAATAGTATAAAGACAGAAATTTGATAAAAAGCCTCTCAAGTGAAGAATGCTGGGTTTCAAAAGAGTGTAGTTCTTTGATGAATCCAATTCAATTCAATTGAAGAATAAACTTTGAAAATACATTTGTTCAAATTTAATGGATAATGCTTTTTTGTACCTTTTCAGCTCGCTATAGATGACTCAAAAACATCTAGAAAGATTCGAAAACATGTAACAATAAATCTAAAAGAAAACTGAAATTGAGCTTCTCAAGAGAAAAGGAAGCTTGACTTTATTCTGTGAAAATTCCCTGTAATATAATATAACATTTCAGTCAAAGTCATTTGTTTTATTTGTAATTTTTCTCAGAAACATTTATTTCTTTAAATGATTGACGTTATTATTTCAGAAATATTTAAAAAAACAGAAAATTGAAATTTTTATTTTTAGTAATTATGAGTTTGCTCTAAAATTCAGGAATAAAAATTTCGTATTTTATTTGGAACCCATTTTCAATTTACACAGCAACAAATTTTAGATGTTGACATTTTAAAATAAAAGCAGTTTTTAAAAGATATGTCTGCTAAATAACATGATTTTATAAATATGTTTTTACTCTGAGTGCGAAATTGTTCATTAGGGGTGATTTGGAAGACATTTTCAAAATTAATTTAAAATTATTAGACGAAAATTTTCTTTCCAATTCGTTGATGAATTTCCTACCATTTCACTTGGAAGTCGTAACGAGAGTTAACTGTCTTCACAATTTGGGTTCCACTAAAGTTTATTTGGCGTTCGAGTTCAATTATTTTCGCATTTAAATCTTCCAATAACAAAATATTTTTTTTAATTCAAGCGGGGGTAGGGTATTTATTTTTATTTAGTATTTTCATTGAATAGTATAGCTCTTCAAGAGTATTTGATTTAAATTTCAGATTCATCGAAACAAAACTGACGAAGATACAGCCAATTTAAACATATGCTATCCAAGCAATTTTGCTATGAATATCAACTTTTAAACGCGTTTTTTTAGAATTATTTTTTCTAAGTCGTTGATCACTGTAACTCAAAAACTACTTATCTCATCCTTTGTAAATTTTGCAAACTTACTTCAAACATGAATTATAAGGTTATAACAATTTTGTAGTTTTATTGTTACAATTTACTTTTAAACAACAAATTCGCCGATTTGTATCAATAAATTATCATAAATTCAAAAAAAATTCCAAAAAATTGAACAATCAATAAAATAAAAAAATCTTGATAGTGTTACTTTGAAATAATCATAAGCTAACGAAACCTTTTTAGTTTTTAATCAACAGATGCTCCAGTAATGAGTTCTTATGAGCACCGCAAAGCAACTTTTTTTGGGTGTAATCGAAGATTTACTGTCAGTGGCTCAATTGACAATATTTTTTCGCAAAAAATTAACAGAAGACTTTTGAAATGTAGCAATATTATGTCGTTAACTTATAAATAAATGTATGGCGACTATATTTTTAATAGTGACACTTTTAAAGAAAAGTGTGTTTAAAGTATTGAGAGTTTACCCTACTTCACCTAAATTTTAGCAAAACATTTTTAAAAAAAAGTTCTCAAAAAGCCCTTTCAGCAGAGTTTTGTTTGAAATTATATTTAATCTATGTTTTAACGTAATGTTACGTTCGCCACGCAACGTGGTCGACCCACAACCTAGAAGGGTAGAAATGGGGGTGTGCCCCTTTCTCGAAGATCCCAAACCACCGTGCGAGCAAACGCTGTTTTCAAAGAATTGATAAATAATGTTACGTTCGCCACTTCACGCAAGCCAATTATTGAATTATGTTATTATTAATGAATTATATTGTTATTAACGAATGATATTGTAGGAAGTAGAGGTTGGAATTACACGGTAAGGAGTAGAAGTTGAATTGTATAAATGTAGAGGAGATATAGGATGTAAGGATATTAGATTAGATAACTAAGTAGGTAGTAAGTTTGTTATGGAGAGTGTTCCTGACAACGTCACAGACCCTGCAGTTACGTTGCCAGCAATGACGCCAACAAACACCGATCACCCAATTGCTGCAACAGGCTCCGCCCTGTCGCGAGTGATACCCACAACCATTGGTACTTGCATTTCACCATGGTTAACGACTGCCACGAGTATTTCACCAGACAGGCAGCAGTTACAGCATTTCACCCGCATCGAGACACAACGTCTGACGCTGACCAAACCAGTTCGCAACGCTTTTGAATGCTGCGATGGGGTCAACTGCCCAGCTGAGTGGGCATTGACCACCGACACGGAAAACGGGACTGGGCTTTTGCATAAATAGGATTGCGGGAGCAATTGACGGGCCTTTTTTTCGTCGACCACTGGTGGGAAGCTGGGTGGCTTTTTTTTACGTCGATCGCTTGTGCGGAGCTGCATTGGTTTTTCGGACGTCGGTGTTTAGTGCGAAGCTGCGGTTTTGGCTTTATGTCGATCTTATGGTTCGAATGGAGGACAACGAAGGAAGAAGAATTCGGCCGATAGGAGTTGAGCGAAATAAAAAAGGACGGCGGACAACAAGCGGAGGAAGTAGGATAAGGAAGAAATTGTTAGTAGATTTAAGTGTATATAGTTAGGATTTGGTTAGGTTATAGCAGGAAATAAATTAGTCAGTGATCATAAATTGTGTTATTGCGTGAAGTGGCGACGCGGAATCGCGTTTCCGGCTTGGTGTTCTTTTGTTCCAGATTTCCTTGTTGGTGTTTTTGGGTCGTCGTGGACCCTATTCCCGTTTCAGGGTTCGCGGACAGGGCAGTCGCGCCGAAGAAACGGGTGGCGCCAGTTTTAAAAATACATTTTCCCACACCGCACTTCGCGGGTGAAGCCGGGTGGGATTGCCCAAACCGTGGCCAGGGTCGGCTATGGTGTAAGAGTGGTGAGCGTTACGCAAATTACAGCCGAAACAGTAAGTTTTATTTGATATTAAGTTATTCACAAATTTTGATTTTAATTTTTTTTTCAAAGATTTTCGAAGGAAATACCTGCATAGTAATTTCTATATTGAGTTTAGTTTAGGAAACTTGTAAAAGTTTTTCTGCTCTTTATTTTAACTTTTTTTTAACCTTTCTCCATAATCTTTTTTTTATCAGTTTGTATGGAAATCACATATCTTTTTTAAACGAATAACAGCTCCCGAACGGAAGTTATGCATTCTGCAAATTGTTATTTTTGATAATTTTTTGGTTGAAAACGTTGCATATTATAAACTCGACTGTCAAAAGTAAAAATACTATTAAAGCAAATTTAAAAATTTATGAAAAAATAATTTCAAGCAATATAGCCATAAATGAGAACATTCTTCTTTCCAAAGATCTTTGCAGTCTTCATCAAATGTGCTTTTCTGCTGGTAATTGAGCCACATTTTTCTGCGCATTTTTAATGAAAAATGAAGTCAACAAACCAGCTAATATAGATTGCCTTGAACTATCTAAAATGAATAAATAATCGCTAAAAAGAAATGGTTTTTTTCGTGGAGAAGTTAAATTTTTTATTTTAGTTTTTCCATAAAAACCAGCGTGCGACAATTCGGCATGTTCTTCATTTTTGATTGTTTTGATATTAATTTGTCTGCAGAAAAAGACGAATTCCTTTTTGGAGGTTTTTACCGAAAATTTATTTATTAGAAATAATAATAAATACATAAAAATGATGAGTCTTCAACACTAAAAAGGTGCTTCCAAAGCTTCAAACCAGGCAACGCATCTTAGCAGCGGTTAAGACTAAAATCTTTTAAAGAATGCATTAGAAAAGATCACAATGGGTATGAAAATATTGTTTAAAAACATTCCATAATTGACATGAAAGAAAGTTTATTGTGATCATTTCACTATGTATCATTACAATATACTATGAATTGAATTGTTCAAAGCCAACCCGCCCGAAAATTTATTCAACCATTAGATTTAAATTTGAACACGTCCAGAACTTCCACCAAAAAATCCTTAAACTCTGATGCACCTCCGCCTGACCGAAGAGCAAGTAGTGCGCCTATAGGGATGTAAATTGCACGAAATACTGTAAAATTTTCGTCCAGGTTGTCGCCCAACTTTATGCATGTCACAATATAGAAATGATCCTGTTCTCAGGAGGAAGTTACTTTAAGTGCGGACTAACTTCCTTAGTAGTTGCATAGCTCAGTTTAACACAGCGTCGCTCTCCTACGCGATGGGATTTTGTTGTTCTGCTGATGACATACCTTTTTGTGTCCTGGCTTCCACTTCTTGTTCGCATATTGCATAGCATATGCAAAGCAAGTCACTACCATTTTCATGGCTGGAATCCCAGCATTGTGCAAGGACCATTCTCGTCGAGTGACATAAATTCCGACCGGCGATGAGGGCTAGGACGAAGACTACAACACGTTTGTTGCAAGCTTTCGTGTTTTGCTGCGTTGTCTCGCAACGGTCGAGCCAAAGAATCCTTTTGCTTGCAAGAAGAAATTCCGCAATCGCTTGATACCTTGTTTGCAAGGACTTATATGTTAGGCACTTTGCCTTTCTTCGTTTAAGGCTTTCAATTGTGCGGCATGCATATTTAACGAGATCGCAGTGTAACGTGCAATAAAGTAGCAGATGAAAATGAAAGCATCGCGAAAACTTGCTTTTTTCGCGACGCAGTTTTCCTGTTTTCTTGTTTCAAGCATTTATTAAGTTGGCAGAGTGTCGTCATGCAGAGATTTTCTTATTGTGTTAGAGGTGCACTCGTGGGTAACGTGTTGTTCGTTTGATGTTTATTTGAATATAGCATGTCACTGTTTGTAGTATACTATATATTTGCTGAGTATTTTGTGTGCATATCATTGAGATAAAATACGTATGTATTCAGGTTATTCAGGAACTCATGTTTGTACATATGTACATAAATGAGTCCCTGAGTAAACACAGGTTATGTTGAATAGTTTTTAATTAGCACACGATCTTTCTATAAAAAATTACTATCATCAACTCAAGAATGTAAAAATAAGATTCATACACAGATTTGTCAATGAAAGGCAATGCTAAATTTTCTCCCATGAAACATCGAAATTTTATTTGCATTCTACATAAAGTCATTATCAATTCTACGATCACATAGAATTCTAGGTACGCGTCTCAACCCACTCAAATTACTAGTTCAATATAAACTTATTTCGAACAATATCTTTATAAGGTTATAATGCCAAGAACAGATGCTAGACTTGGCACAGTTTTTATATTTCCATTAAAACTAGCATAGCCCCGAATAGGATTTGCAATAAATTAATACCAAACCACATCCTGATGCTGAACTTTACTGGCATCAAGCACAAGTAACATCGTTTGTTCCGAAACTATTTCCTGATCCTCCGTCCAGAAATTTATATCGTAGCTATAAAATCGTAACGACAAACTCAACCTGCTTTCGCAATAACTCTTGCCTTATCCCAAATAATCTTCGACTCTTTACGATTCAAATAATAGTCATATTCCTTCCTGCTAATATCAAAATGAATATTCGGTTTCGGGATTTGCTGTGAATAGATCCGAACACATCTCGATTCTAATTACGCTTGGCAATAATTCTGTGTATCTATTGCAAGCATATTTCACATGTCTTATCCTTGAGAAGAAAGATGGTAAGAAATTTCGGATGCAGTGAGAGGACATCAGCAATAGTGCTACCAGCGACGATAACGACAAAGGAACTATCGACGACTTCTTTGCTTACAATGAGAATGTACATAGTTCACTAGTTGGTTGCCACGAATAATAATAATAATGGAGAGAAAGGATCGAGTCGACTCAAACAGGATTATGGGACCCATTATGAGCACCGAAGTTCGAGAAGCATATCCTTTAGTTACTTCCGTGTTACTGAATTTAATGGTAATGTACCATTAGGTCAGAATTGGCTACTACTGAATGTTACTTGTCTTTCATGAAATACGTGGCACTCATGATAAAGGTAATATCTATTTGATAAGCAGCATGAAAGTTATTGCTTTATGTAACTTATAAATATTGAGGTTGGTTAAGGTAAAAACCGATTATACAGCCGTTTTTGAAATCAAAATGCATCGATGCTAAAAGTAAGTCATGAAACGTCTTCCAGTTCAAATTGCAATTCTGATACTCTTCAGCAAAGAACTATAAAATTATTGCGAGGTTAGAAAGTATTTTAAGTATTTTCAATTTTTTTTTGAATTTGTTGTGAAGCGTTCGCTGTGCATTATTTTGTTAGATTTCAAGATTTATGCTTAAAGAGTTCTGAAATGATGAAACTTCCTAAAAAACTAGGAGGAAGAGCAAGTTAATTAAGTATTCCTTACTTTCTCCCCTTTTTAATTATGACAATTTATTGGCCAAAGAATTACAAACAGTGATTATTGATAAAACTTGGTAAGATCATAGTCCTTTTCTATTCACTCACCGTTCTGCCTATTAGCAACCACATTACCGCCAGGACAACACACAAGCCACAACGAAATGTCGTCTCATTACCATGAGCTAGCGCGTTCCCAAGGACACGACAAGAGAACTTGTACTGTATCCCAGTACGCTAGACAACATAAAGGCTCATAGAACTGACTAGTACTCCCCTGTCCACCCCGAAGCAATCAAAAGACTTCCAGGATGGTTAAAGTTATTTATAATGTGCGGTCGGGAATGTGTTTTCAGTTGACCTTATTCTTCTTCTTTTATGTGCTGCTCAGTGTGTTTTCGAGATGCTTCCTTTTGCGGTGCTTGTGGCTACAATGTGTTGGTGGAACAGGGTAGGGCTCAACTCCATTGAATCGGGGTTGTTTGACTTCCTTCCTTGATTGACAAAAAGGTAACTCTCGTGGAAACCTTCTAATTTGAAAGAATCAGAGAGAAAAACGGGTAATTGGCTACAATTTGAGGGAAAAGGGAGAAAGGAAAAAGGATACGACAGCTACATAAAAATCAGGGAAACACGCAAGAACAAAGATGATGATGGCATGGTGGAGGTTGATTTGATGTTGTGATATGAATAGCAAGTGTTTCATTAGAAATTCAATATCAGAACGTCTTGCTGTTACTTTTCTAGTGATGTTGACTGGTCGTTTGAACGTTTCACTGTTTTTCCATTTTGAGTTACAATTAAGTTAGGGGTTGATATACAAGGGAAAATGTTTGCGATGCCATTGAAACAAGTTGAAAGCTAGCTGTGGTAGTGAACATGCATGACATAATTTAAAAGAGCTAGTTAGTATCCAGGAAGCAGTAAACAGCATCCATTTTTGTTGAGGAAAACCATGAGAGTCTTGTCTCAATTTAAATTTTCCATAAAAAAATTAAAGTTATTCGTGAAATATTGAAATACTAAAAAATTTCCATTCGCATTTTAAAAATCAAACCAAAATTTAGATGAAAAAAGAAAGGCTCATAATGTGCAGGTATTAAGAGTCTGCCTGATGATTTGGCTGCCTGAAAACATCGTAACTTTTTGGTTATGTAAATATGTATTACAGAATATCTTATTCTGCATGCCCTAGATAGGTTCAAACCCTCAGAACTGTGTAAGAATTTTTTTGCAATTGAATGGAATTTTCAACAGATTTTTTCTCATCATTGAAATTAAAATCTGATCGTTGTTGTTATCAAGTCCAAATTCTTCAAAAAAAATTCATTAGAAAAACATATTATATAAAGCCTATTTGATATTCTGCCATTTTGCTGTAACTTAAAGACGGCTAGATAAAAGTTGGATTGTATGAAAAAATCTCTGTAAAAATTGATAAACATTACTAAGAATAATTTCTTTCTTTTTCATTTTCTTATCGTCGTTATTAATTTTTAAAAAGTTATTATAAATTAAATTTAATTTGAAAAATCATGAATTTTTGGGCCCAGTATCGACTTAGAAAGTGCACTCAATGACATCTCATGATAAAATCAATATTCTAGAAGAAAACCTTTCGAAAGGAAGCCTATTACATAATAGCCTCCCATCAGTCTTCGTAAACATCCCTTAATCTTGTTCTCAAACAAGAATTTTCGGTTAAAGTTTACTGTTCGTAAATAATCTAGACCAGTCTCAGTCTCAGTCGCATAGAACAGAATTTTCTCAACAGCCAAGGTATTACCAAGACACAAATCATCCACTTTCAGCTTATCGAACTTACTGAATTTTTTTTTGCACCCTTAGCGATTACCAACAAACAAGTAAAGTCTATTTTAATGTCTTTTCCAATATTCTCGGCTCGAAGCCATTACGGAAAACTTATCTACCCGAAAGTGCCGAGACCCGCTTAATCTCAATACCTACTAAATGTATGTGTGTGTATAAATGTTCGATTCTGAAAACTTTTTGGGGCCATGCCGTAGGAGAAGCACGTATCCTTACGTTGGTATCCTTCCGAACGTAAGAGTGCTACCTTAATTAAACGTTTACTTAATCTGTATGCCTGCAGTCGAAGAAACAAAGTCAACCCGACAAAACAAGCAAAACAAAAAGGGCTAAGGTAATCAAGACTAGAAGTAGCTAGATGGCACAAACAACAACAAAAACATGACTAGCAACAAGGACGATTAACATCCACGACATGGAACAATCAGAAAGTGAAGATTTTTGTCGATAGGGCGACGACGCGACAGTGGAGAAAGTGTTAAGGCCCGAAGTAACATTAATTTCAATTTGAAGTGCAAATAAAAGTCCACGGCAAAGTTACAGATTAATTGAGACAAACATCGGCTGTGTCGCGAGCCAAAGATTCTGTGTCGTCTGGAACACAGCTGTGATATGGTATTACGCCAGTGGCCATGTTAAAAGCATGGAAGAAAGCAGGAGTAAGGAGTCTGGAAGGATCCACGGAAGGTGGAAGAGATTGAAAGAAACATGTGTCGTTGACTTGTAAAATTTAGTTAAGGATCAAGCGAAACTATTTATATCCATTAAGAACTATTTCTTTTCAACCAGGTTTCAACTGAGGAAGTTTGTATAGTGGTTGAACAAGAATTACGCTGAAGAATAATTCTGAAAAATTCACCTCCTTTCATTGTATCTTTAAAAAATGTGAATTGATTTTTTCTTTTTATAAATTATTGAAATGATTCCACAGATTATTAAGTAAAATTTATAATTGTCTCCGTTTTTCAAAGAAACAGGAATATTTTTCAAATAGGCATATATGAAGATATCAGTAATTGTGATATAATTTCAATACGTAAAAAGTTTCTCATCCCAGGAATGGAAAATGTTTTATAGAAGGAGAAAAAATACCGGCAGCAAGCTACGTTTTGTAAGAAAAATGGCAGACATAAATGTTCAAAATATTTGCATCCGTAAAATTCCACAAATGAAATGCAAAATTTGTAAAAATCATCAAAACAGTGTTACGCATGTTTTCTTAGTAATTTGGTATCGTCTTGGTTGTAAGCAATTTTTGATTTCAATATTTGTTTTTAATTTCACTTTATTTTAATAAAGAAATCAGTAGATTGTATTTAATGGAGGCGTTGTCGAAGATTTCACTGTTTTCTAAACTCTCAAAAATATGATAAGTAAAGGTGGCTTGACTGTTGTTGACTACCTAATTTTCCAATTCTATCCTTGTGTTTTTTTTCCGATCGAAAAACTCTTTTCTTACTGCAACACGAAGAAGTGTTATGCAAAAAGTACAAATCAGCATAGTTCAGTTAACGAAAACCTTCAAAAATAAGTAGTAATGCATTCAAAATAGTTTCAAACAACATGTAAATTGAATCAACAATTAATTAGGTGCTGCTTAAAAAATGCATTCATGGATTTTTAATCTAAAAACCTAAGAACTGAATTTCAAAAATTCTGTGAAAAACATTTCAGCGCGATATCGAAATAACATAAAATGCTAATTTTTGCGTTTTATTTCTGCAAAAATTAATAAGCTCTGAAATTTATTAACTTCCCAGTGGGAAGTTATTGTAATGGGGTCGATTTCGCGAATCCCAACTTTTGACATATTTCCACGTTTTAAGGTCTCTAGAATCCAAATCCATCGTTTTTAGAGAGATGTCTGTGAGTGCGTATGTACGTATTTGCGTATGTGCGTTCGGAATTATTTTTTGTCTTGATTATCTCAAGAACCAAAGATTACATTGACGTAAGACTGGTTTCATTCGACGCGTAATCACGTAACTTAGAACTGAATGAGTTTTCAGCAAAATCGGTTTAGCCGTTTTTTATTGAGGATAAAATACTGAAAAAATTGCCTAATTTTAAAACTGTTGAAATTCGTGCAGATCCTAAATACCTTCAAAGAAATATTATTATTATTGTGTGTTTTAGCAAAATTCTGATCAAATTTGTAAAACATGCAATTTGAAAAAAAATTATGATTAATTTTTTAAATTCGAAACTTATATTATCAGATTTGGGAGAATGAGAGGAGAGACGCTAATGCAGTTAATATTGGATATTGTTATAAGTAATTTAATGTTAGATTTATTGGTTTTGGATCTGGGGGATTTTTGATCAGGGGGATTTTTGAGCTGGGGGATTTAGGATATGGGAGATTTTGGATCTGGGAGATTAAGGATCTGGGGGACTTTGGATCTGGAGGGTTTTGGATCTGGGAGATTTTTGATCTGGGGGTTTTAGGATATGGAGATTTAGGATATGGGAGATTTCGGGTATGGGAGATTTTGTATATGGGGAATTTTGGATCTGGGGGATTTAGGATCTTAGGTATTTTGGATCTGGGGGATTTAGGATCTTAGGGATTTTGGATCTGGGGGATTACGGATATGAAGGATTACGGATATGGTGGATTTTCGATATGGGGAATTTTTGATCTGGGGGATTTTGAATCTGGGGGATTTTGAGTCTGGGTGATTTAGGATATGAGGGATTTGGGATATAGGGGATTTAGGATCTGGGGGATTTGGGATCTGGGAATTTAGGAGATGAGGGATTTTGGATCTGGGGGATTTTTGATCTGGTGGATTTAGGATCTGTGGGATTTAGAATATTAAGGATTTTGGATCTTGGGGATTTGGAATTTGGGAATTTTTGATATGGGGGATTTACGATCTGGGAAATTTGGGATCTGGGGATTTGGGATCTGAAGGATTTAGGATCTGGGGATTTACAATATGGGGGATTTAGGATATGGGGATTTGGGATCTGGGGGATTTTGGATCTGGGGAATTTAGGATCTGGGAGATTTTGGATCTGGTCGAGACTTTGGTAGATGATGAGAGCGGAGACGTCTTCCACTATCAAATGGCTTTTATGGCTTAAAAAATCAAAAAAAAAATTAAAATTTATTAGAATAATAATAGAATATATAAACATAAATAATAAAAACAAATCATAGTTCTTTTATTCACCCCACTGGAAAGTTAGACGTGTGGACCATAAGGGTCGCACCTAGACCACATTTTTATTTTTGTTAATAATGTAAATCTCAACTTTTATTCAACATAAACACAATTCAAATTTCAAGTCGATATCTTTAATAGCTTATTTTTTTATGTACATTTAGAAAAAGTTCCATTTTCGCCGTTTTAACAAAGTACAGTCCCCTTTAGTTTGAGCTTAAAATTTAAAACTTATTATTTTTTTGGGATTTCTTAATTATAAAAATGTGTCGGGCAAAATTTTCCAGTCATTCCAGAGTGAAATTTTATTATTAAAAAATATTCTGTATGGAATCGCCGCTCTTCATTCTTCTCATTTTGCGTTAAATATTATAACTTATCGCTACCCTGTGATTAACTTTCGTTCAATATTTTATCTAAAAACTTATTTGTCTTCAATTCGTTCACCAAAACTAGTGCTTAATTTCACTTTAAGGATTGGAGTGTTCGAAAATCTAAAATCTAGTGATGCTCAAATTTTTCGTAACTTAAATGTACCCATTTCAGCGATTTGGCCGCAAGTAGGATGATATGCACAAGTGTCAAATATTTCGTGGCTGTGAAATGTTTTCTACTGAAACGTTTTAAGATTGAAACAGGCATTTTGTGTTACACGTCTGCGTGCAGATATACCTGTTTATGTCTTATATGATTGATACAGTTTTCTTGGGTTCTTAATTTTCTAGAGCTCAATTTACATATTTTATTATATGCAGCTTTAACTTATTGTACGTAGTTGTTTCTTCATTTTAAATCAAAATTCACAAGCATTTATTTTTTGAGGGTTGCATTCTTATACTTACAAGGCACTTGTTTTAAATTCACGTAATATCGAAGCCATATTAAATAACGTGGACTTATTACATCAATAAAAATATCCTTAGAAATAGCAACTGATACCATGCCTTTTGCGTCACATGTGGTGTCAAATAGCAATCAGTGATTGATGCAATAATAAATTAAGTCGCTCGTAAATCTGCCATTAAGTTGAAAGGGTAGACTATTTGGAAGAAAACTTGTTACGTATTCTCGCTATTTCACTAATGTGAACAAGCCTTAGTATTTATAATAGGCATGGATACAGTGTGTGAACTCTATAATGTATCAAATAAAACCATGCAATTTTTTCACTTATTAATTTTTTTAGTTTTAAAGCAAAATTTTAATCATTTTCAGGTCTAGATTTTCAAATATGATCTAAAATGCTGTGGACAAATCGTTTTAGAGATTTTCTATGAGCTAAACGTATTATCATTCATTACATCTCACTTTTCTAATTGCTCAACCTCGACCCAAACATTTTCCCTAGAAATCCCTACAATTCATATCGAAAATCGTTCGATAACGATCAGAACGAGGAAAAAACCCCGCAAAAGTGGAAATAGATCGATTGCGTTTAATTTAATGGTAGTCATTTTCAATCACTCAAATCCAGGGGGTGCCATTTATCAATTGAAGTGAAAATTGCGGAGTGCCAGTTGAAAGGACAAATGCGACACGGATTAGCGAGATTGCAACCCAAATGCCACGATTAGTCCTTTTAGGGGGCAACGATTGCTTGAACGATGCAATATATTTTTTGAAATAAATTGGGATTAGGAAGGCAATAGTAAAATTGAAGCTCTTTGTTAAGTGGGACAGTTAATAATTTATAGGAGTTGTTTTTTTGCATTGAAGCTTGTAGTAGTATTTTATTACTGAAGTACTTTTCTGGATATAGTTAAAAAGCTATAAACAATTCAAGAGTAATTCTGTGAACCTGATCAGACTTGAAAAATAGGATTCAACAGCTTTAGTTGATGTACCTTTAGTTCGTTAAATGCTAGATTGACTTTATTGCATTGGAGCTCAATTTTCCTTGAAGTAGTTGACAAAATCAACTCAAGTTTATTTTATAGGAATAAACACAACACACTCTCAGCTGTCGCACTGACAACATCTCCGGAAAGCATGTTTTCGACCGAGTGTCCTGAAAAGGGTGGCAAAACAGCTACGTGTGTGCCATCAGCACATACGAATCCACGTCTAGTGGTTGAAAGGACTATCAAAGTTTCTCTGCCCGAAGCCATGATTAAATACGGCAGTAGCTTCTCAGAAATTGTGCACATCCTTATTGCATTAGTCAACCAGTTCCTGGCTCCTGTTTCGCATCCAAACCCGTTGGCAAATGTGTCATCCCCGAACACGTATGCTGCTCACCAGCAGCCGTAAATTATTGATCAGCCAGGTAATTGATTAAAGGTGTTGTTCGGTAAAGATGCATGTAGTGCCTCTAGCAAGTGACACTTGCAGAATACTTAATGAAATGGTACGTCGATGAGACTTGCGGAGAGACAAGACCAATGAAGTTAAGAGACGTTTCCTGCTTCTTCAGATTTTTCCAGGACAGTCTAACGTAATTGGGCAATATAAAGTTTTATGCTTCCTGGGTCATAGATTATTTAGTTATTGAATTTAATCGTGTGACTTATGCGGCAGCATCGCTTCGTCCTTTGCGTGATATGCATAGATTGGTATGGTTCAACGAGATTTCATGAGTGACATCATGGTTTATGCATGAATGATGTGTGGCTTCTGGAGAATCTGTTTATCTCGATTTTCTGTTTAAAAAAAACACTATCTCGATTGTGGCAGACTTCAAAAGCTTTTTTTAAAGGAGTACAGAATATTTTTTGCAGATTAAATAAATCAAGCAGATGAAACATTTTTTGTTAGTTATTTCATGATTGAGAAAATTGGGCTTGGTTGAAGCATATTTATTGTGTGTGCTTCTGGATATTTTGCTTTTTACCAAGCTTATTCTAGTCTTCTTTATTTGATTAACATGGTCCTGCTTTGCGTATTCCATTATCAACCAACATTAATTCTTGCGTTTTGTATATGTGTCTCTATTATGTTGCATTGTATTCGGGCTGAGTTCAGTGTTCAGAGAGTTTCTGAGTAGTATTATAAAAATTGCATAGTCTAAGCATGGGTTTCCAACATAGGGACTGTATGTGAAAAAATTGACCTTTAGTTTTTCCTGCATTGCTCCTGTTTGGGAGAAGTTTAAGTCTTCATCAGGTATGCAAAATTAACTATAAAATCCGACAAAAAAAACACGACTAATCCATTCGTATTGTAGGATCACTTGTTGCGGATCACTGTATCAAATTTTTTCTTATTTTCTACCAAAACGATAATCAATTTAAAGTGCATCGTTACACTGTCAAATAATCGCCATTGGCAGTACTTAAGTCCAATTTACTAATCCACCACTCGCACTGTCTCTCTCGAGAGGTGAGAAACGCGTTTCTGATGTGGTGAGTTGAGGTGATCGAGAGAGAAGCGGTTTTTTAGGGTGCGGTCGCCCATCTGATTGGTCGAATGAGCAGATTGCCATATATGGCGAGACGAGGTGAGAAGTTTATGGTGTGAGTGTAGAGGTGAAAAAAGCAGTCAAGGAGTTGTGATCGAGGAATCGTGTGGAACAGAGGTGATGAGCGTGATTTTCACTTAGCGATTGTCGAAAAAAAAGTAAATTGTGAGCCTGTGGGTAGAAGCCAAAAGTTTGTGGCAAGTTAATTTGGATGCGACGTCAACCAAAACGAAATGAAGGTCCAACAAAAAAAAGAGAAATTGGAATACGTGGCAGCGAAGGCGTAGCAAGTCTCGGTGGCAGTTTTACGCGTTTGCCAGCAGGAAGCGAATGGCGAAGCTAACAAGGAGCTTAACGGGTGGAGAATTCATTGAAAGTTGGGCAGTTCATTGGTTTGCTCGCGCAAGCCGCAGCGATCGGCAAGCGCACAATTCCGATGTTGGATTATCAAGTCTGTGTTATAGTGGTATGTTTTTTCTAACCCACGATTATTTCCAAGCGAACGCAAAAGGAACAAGCGGTCCCGACGCAAAAGGGGGTATTTTATCAACTATAGTCGCTGGTGGTATGGGAGCAATGGCGAATTGGGCGATGGGAATGTCCGTAGACGCTCTTAAAAAGTTAATTTCGAACGACTCCAGAAGGAACGTATAAAAATCGACATTCGGGACGTCTTCAGGAAACTGAGGAAAAATTAAGGACCTTAAGCGCGATACAAAGGTGTCACGCCTATTATGCTTAGAGCTTTCCCATCGAATGCCGCTTCTTTTAATGGTTTTGAAGAGTTTATGAAATTTTAAATGCTGTTGCATCTGAACTGTAATGATCAGTGTTAAAGTAGAGCTTAAGAAACGAATAAAGTGAAATCTAATATGAAGTGATTTTTTTTATGGCTTCTCCTCTCCGCAGCTTGTGCGCGATTCGGTTTGTCTGGTTCTTCAGTTGTTTTGTGTTTTTGATTAGCCCACGACCCGGTGAGCTAGCCAGTTTTCAAAAAAATATGTTACTCTACGGTCGCCACTATGCGGCCACAGTTGGTGGGTGCTCCGCACGGGGCCTCCTCTCGGCAATCATCTTTCATGGGGCATCCAAAATGGCGGGGCACATGGAGGATGATTGGCTGGGAGGGAGGTGTGGTAGTGGGAGCACGTAACACACTCTTGCGACAATGTGATCAATTGTGTGTAAATACCTGGAAAATGCCATTTGTAAATATTTGTTACTAGCAAAGGAGACCAATTCGTCGATTGCAACAGTGAAAAGAACGATTTTAAAGTACTAAAAAGGCCTACCAGTTGCTAGAAAGTCTTAATCAGGTAGCAAAAAGGTCCATCCGATACAAATTTGAGCCGAAAGCTAACGAGGAAATTTTTGCATAGTCCTAACACATTCATTAGGGATATGGCTCAAAAAGTGCAAAAATTGAACATATTGATTCAGAGGATCAAGAAGCATTATCATTTCAAATCATATAAAGTTAAAAAAGTACCCGATCCATTCGAAAAAGGCAAAAAAGCGAAAAATCTGGCTCGAAAGCTATACAAGGATAACCTGACCAAATTCTATTGTGTTGTGTTGGACGATGAAACATTTGTGAAGGCCGATTTCGCACAGTTGCCTCGTCAGGACTTCTATACAGCAGGATCAAAGGGTGGTGTTAGCCCAAAACATAAAACCAAAAAAGCTCCAAATTTTCCAAGCGGTATATGATTTGTGTTTAGAGAAGCAACTAAAATCATCTGTAGCATTTTGGCCAGATCTAGTGACAAGTCATTATGCTCGATCAACAAAATAGTGGTATGAGGAGAATAATATCTCCGTGGTACCAAAAGATCAGATCTTTGTTCTCCAGCACCAGCAACTCCAGCGGTATATTTGACGATTTTCTGAGAGCTATTTTTGTAGATTGCTAACTCTTATTTGAATTCAGTTGCAATCTGATTAATTTTCGTGACTTTTCTAATTCAAAAACACTTAACCTTCACAATTTATTCCAATGTTTTATCCTTTTAAATTGACTAGTGATTCCAAATGTAGCATTTCCATCCAACCGTTCAAAAACTGGGATCAGATAAAAATCATTTAAAGCCTTACAAAATGAATTCAACTATCGCCACCAACTACCTATTGTTAGCAATTGCTATATCGACTTTTCAAACACTTACATCTTCAACACTTTATTGGGCACGCATAGTGCACCCGAATATATCCTTAATCCTTTGAAATCGCTTTGCAGACAGCATTGCAACTAAATGGATTTTGAGAACAGGCCATGCCATGACCAACCGTATGTCGAAACCATAACTTCACCAAATCCAGAGATACCAACCCTAACTTAATACTGGTGTTGTCCAAACAGGATTCCTCAATTGCTGGCTTTTGAATATCCAAGCAAAATGTGCATTTATTCGAAAGATATGCTTTTGTGTAGAACAGATATCGTAACACTTCTAAAAAGTCCAACAATACGCAATGGGGCTGATATGTATGATAGTAGCGCATTGTTCAAGGGGTAGTTTGTTAGGTAGTAGTGACATTGTGCCGTTGTTGTAGACATTCATGGCTTGCATCCAGTCTCAAAGCACTCGGGTTCACAATGATCATGGGAATTACTCAAGTAGAAAATTACTGTGGTAGACACACGTATCGCATACAGGTACATACGTGTACTCTCTGCGGTGCATAGTTCAACTTGACAAAATAGCAATAAACACTTACGCAAACTTATGAGTATCATAATTGGTTTCACTTCGGTAGGCAGAGTTCTAATAGAATTTATCAAATTGTCGGGAGATTGCTAGCCGGCCTGAACAACAGTCTATAACGCATGCAAAGCAGAAGGAATTAGTGCTGAGTGTTGTGCAGACTACGGAAGAGTAATGGCTTCAAGGTTGGACATCCTAGCCAAGTCCTTAAGGTGTGTGTAATTTATCTCTTACATTATTGCGGTATATTTTAAGGCTAGGTATGATTTTTTAGAGGTATGGTTTTGTGTGTGTTTCCAAGAGTTTCTAGACGAAAGGCTAAATTTTTGACCACCTCAACTCTTCACTATACTTGTGACAAGCAAACGACTATCAAAGGCAGCTTTAATATTATATTTAAGTTTTCAGCAATATTTTTTTTGTTCAATTTCCTGGAAATCAAATCAATTGGTCATTAAAGTGCATCCCTATATTATGCAAGCAAATTGATCACCAAGCATGATTGCGCCTTTGAACTGTTGTATTTAAATATTCATCCTAATCAATTCAACTGCTTTAACTTAAACTGCAATTACCTCCATAATCTCTTCTTGCAAGTGAAATTCTATAATTTGCATACTCATAACTTGCTGCCTTTTATGAAAACTGATTCCTAATTCAGATAAGGAAGCATTCAAACTCCATTCAATTTTCATTTCATTGAAATACAAATAATAAAAAGCAGAAGCTAGAAGAGAGGAAAAGCAAGCCGGAAAAGAAGTTCAATTCATTTAATACAGTTTTCAAGATAGCATTCACGGATCTCTGCACCGCTTTCAGCACAACCCCATTCAACTATACAAGGAACAGGGAGTCCTTTGGTTCTTACAAAATTTTCTCTTTTTGGATCCATCCCATTTTGGTTGAAAATCCTTACTGATGCAGTCATGCTAGGATAATGGTGCGTTGTATATTGAAAGCCGGCATAAGTATTTTCAATGAAAATAATTTAATTTTTATTTTTCCCATTGAGTACTGTATTAAATATAGTCTAGCTGTTTGATGATTGGCATTTTCAAATGGTCTAACAGAATGCTAGACTTTTCAAATAATTTACATTAGAGTTTCTTGGGAAAATTTTGAGCGTGGGAATAGAAGAGCATTAAGTAGCTGTAGCATTGCAGGAAACATACACTATTGAGATATCTTTCGATTTTCCGAAGAATAATGTTTTAGTGAATTTCATTGGAAATTTTCTTCAGGTGCTCTAGAACTTGAATAAACTTAATTCCGTAAATAATTTTAAATTACATATTAAATAAAATTAATTTTTCTTGAAAACGAATTGATTGACAATTATATTAACGTTTCAAAAAATTAATTTTCGATTTTTCAATGAACCCAATCGTGCCAAAAATAATATATATAAAATACAAACATTTGATAAATTAATCACTATTATAAAATCCTGAATCAAATCAATAACATTGCATTTAAAACCAAAAATGGTATTAGTTTTACATTTATAATATTTTTTTCAAGCAATCAAGTAAAAATTTAATCAGATTTTTTTATAAATTATAGTCAATTGAATAGTTTTAGCCTTGTATATTTTTTTCGATACAATGAAAATTGAATAAAGTCTTCAATTATTGAATATATTTTCCTTTCTATAATTTTATCCCTACTGAACATTGTCGACAATTTTTGAAAGGTATTTTATTTGATTAAATGATCCAAGCTTATTCTTTGGAAATGTATTTCAAAAATTATTGCGAAAAGTTGATTTTTACAACAATTATATACTTTTTTAAAATAAATTTCTTTCGTTAAAAGTTTTTTTATAGATAAAATCTAGATAAAAGTTTTTGACACATTTTCGAATTTACTTATGAGACATTTCCGGATTGCGTACTTTGATTTAGATTTATTACAATATCTAGTCATTTGCTGCCTCTAATCAGTGAGTAAACATCCATTGGAAATTTGTGAAATTTGTTTGCCTTGAATTATTTAACGACTATTGTGACAATTTAAAAATTTCGAATAACTTTCGTCCAGTAATAATTATGACACAATAAATTCGACTGTCAGATGACATTGTCAGATAAAACCGCCGAAAAGAAAAGAACGGTTCAAAAACATGTTTAAACCCGATTGCAAACGGTTGGCTTGACGCAAATACAGCCACTTCTGTGTAAACGTTAGATTGGAAGTGATTTATGCCGCTCGTCCTTATTTGGCGACAGACCTTTCGAGCACCGAGTGAGAGTTGATGAAAGAATGACATGAGGAAATTGATGGATTGATTTTTCCCATCTCTGCGGATTTTTGGTGGATGGAATTTATCGGGCAATAGATTTAAAGGTGAACTGGAGCTGGGGATCACTTTTATGTGGAAAATGACGAAAGCAGTGTTTGGTGCAGAGAAAGGTGGCTCAAAGATAGATTGTTGAATTGATCCTCATTGGATTTGGGAAACTTTTGGAAGAATTAGTGGTAGGGACATTAATCTGAAGTGCGCCAGTCTTGACTTAGGCTGAATATGAAATTGTGAGAAAATTTAGTTTTTATTTTCTATATTGTTGTTGTGTAGCCTACGTAAAATGTGTTTCTAATTAACTTCCTGGTATATGGCAAGTTCTTGTAATCGCCTCGAAAATCGAAATTAAAATTTTCAACATATCTTTACGTTTTGAGGTCTTTAGAGTATATTTTAAATGTTTTTAGAAAGAAGAATGTATGTGTGTGTGTTTGTACGTACGTACGTTCGTGCGTTCGCGGACGGTTTTTCTATGAGCATAACTCACGTAAACAAAGTCGTATCGATTTTGTTCAGATGTCAATCGAAGCGTCTTTGCAATCTTAAGAGCTGATTAGTTTTTGTAAAACTTCGGGCGGGGGGAGGTGGTTTGCTGTTTTGACCCCTTGAAGGTCATTTCTGACATGTGCTATATCTCACGAACCAAACATGGAATTTTCATTATTGAGGTGCCAATCGACGCGTATTTACATTGGTGTTATTCTGCCAAGTTTTAAAAAAATTTAAAGGCGTTTTTTAATTTATTAAAAAAAGTGCAAAAAATTTAGGTTTTTCTTCATAAATAATAAATTTTCAACTTGATTTGCAAAGCGCAGTGATCAATGTTTGTAAAATTTATATAATTCAAATAGTTTTTGAAAAAAAACAGCGAACTTCTAAAGATTATGAAAAAAATTAAATTAAAAATAAAATTTTTTAAGCCATCATGACTTTCAAGGTCATTCATGTCTTTCTCTATATCTCCCGAACCAAATATAGTATTGGCATCATTGAGAAGTCAATCGACGCGTCTCAACATTTTCATGATGTTTTCATGTTTTTGAAAAATTGTTGGAGCCGTTTTTTAATATAAAAAAATGCAAAATATTAGGGGTTTTTTATAAAAAATAAATTTTCAACCTGATTTGCACAACACCGTAATGAATGTTTATAAAGTTTATAAATTCTTATCAGTTTTTGAAAAGAAACCAGCAAAACCTGTTCCCATGATTACAAAAAATAATAATAATTCAGTCACCATGTAAAAAGTGTTCATACAATTAAATCGATTATTGATTGCACATTCAATGTTATTGAAGACCAACACTGAAAATAAAAAGTAAGTATTAGCCGGATTGTTAGAAAATCGTGAAAAATACAAACTCAATGATTATGCCGAAGTCATGGCGATGTTGAACACAACTTTTAAAAATGGCCACCACGCGATAAAACCTCTTCAATGGGCGTAATAACAAAAACTGCATTCATTTTTGCTAGCGTTCTTTTGTTTTTCAAGCATCGATATGAAAATAATAAATAACATAGAAAAGGCTTTTTAACCTACCCCCACCACCCACCGATTGATCTGCCTGAATATTGAATCAAACCATTCCACCCCCGTACACCAAAACCTTACGTGATCAATGGACGCTCCCGTAGAGGATATGATTAATATTAACTCAATTCTATTACTGTTATGAGTAGCCCTAATTATTATTATTTAAGATAGTATTATTTTCATAATTATTATTAACTTCCCAGTATATGGGAAGTTCTTGTAATCGCCTCGAAAATCGAAATTGAAATTTTCAACTTTTCTTTACGTTTTGAGGTCTATAGAGTATATATAAAGTGTTTTTAGAAAGGGAGATGTATGTGTGTGTGTGTGTGTGTACGTACGTACACACGTGGACACTTTTTTCTACGAGCATAACTCACGTAAACAAAGTCCGATTGACTTCGTTAAGGTGTCAATCAAAGCGTCTTTGCAATTTTAAGAGCTGATTAGTTTTTGGGATACTTCGGTCGGGGGGGTTCGCTGTTTTGCCCGTTTGAAGGTCATTTCTGTCAGGCGCTATATCTCGCGAACCAAACATACGATTTTTTTAAACAAGGTGTCAATCGACGCGTATTAACGTTTGTGTTATTTTATCAAATTTTTAAAAAAATTCTTGGAGCGGTTTTCAAAATTTTTAGAAAAAAGTGCAAAAAATTAGGTTTTTTTTCAAAAACAATAAATTTTTAACCTTATTGTCAAGTCTTAGTAATCAATGTTTATAAAATTTATCTACTCCAAACAATGTTCGCAAAAAAATCATCAAAACTTTTTCTCATGATTACGTAAAAAAATCAATTAAAAATTAAAAATCATTAAAAGTCATCATGATTTTCAAGGTCATTTTTATCATTCACTATATCTCACGAACCAGATATAATATTTGCATCATTAAGGTGTCAGTTGACGTGTATTAACATCTTTGTGAAGTTTTCAACATTATAAAAATTCGGTTTAGCCGTTTTTTTTAATTTAATAGAAGAAAATGCGAAAAATTATGGTTTTTTTCATAGAAAATATTTTTTAACCTGATTTGCACAGCACAGTGATCCAGTTTATAAAATTTATACATTCTCATTAGTTTTTGAAGAGACACCGGCAAAATGTTCTTCCATAATTATGAAAAAGCTAAATTAAAAATGAAAAATCATTCAAAGTTACCATGTAAAGAGGGTTCATACGAGTGCTATTACTTTATATCTTTTATTCTAAAAAAAATGTTGTAAATTCAATCAAAGTTTTAAGATATTATTATAATTTGAGCAGATTTTTAATAGTTTTTATAGTCTTTTAATTAAAAAAAATTGCTTAAATTTTGAAAACCAACAAAAATTTTCAACACCAAAAAGGCCCCCCCGATTGATCCGCGTGAATATTCAATCTGTCCTCATCGACCAAAACCTTACGTAATCAATGGACCCTCCCGTAGACGATATGATTCATATTAACTCATTCCTGGTACTATTACCTCTCATTGTTGTAATGTTGTTGATGTTTATGTAGATATTACTGGGAAGTTGACCGTGTGGACCTCAAGGGTCGCACCTCGCGGCTTGTTTGGTTTAGTATTTGTAATATTAATGTAGATAATACTAATACTAATATATTGCTGGGAAGTTGTCCGGATGGACCCCAAGGGTCACACCTCACGGCTTGATTTTGTTTGGATTTCCTATTTTTGAGGATATTTATTTGCTCTGAGTCCATTGGATATTGTGGGTTTTCAAGTGGTAAATGATTTAGGCTTGGTGCTCGGGTAGTCTTGGTGAATGTTCGAGTAGGACCATCCACCGCGTGACCAATTATGACTTCGGGTTGAAATGCGCGTGTTACTTTCAATTTCACATTGAAAAAGCTTCAAAGAGCCTTTATAAAAAATTACACAACTACTATTTATATATTTTAAGCGTTTTGTTACCGAGAACTTTGTGTAAAATATTTTACTAGATAGGATCAAATTGAAGACAATGAAAAATTGTTGCAAAATTTTTTTAATAAAATAATGGAAACAACATTAATTTACTTAAATTTTTCCTCAAAAAAATACCTGCAAAATATAGATAACACACTCGCACACAACTGTCTATCGAATGACGCATATCATCAGAGCACAGTATTCTTTTGATTACTTCATATTCAGAACTCGTGAATGTTACAACAGAATAATAAAGACACGAAACGAAATATTGCCTGTCGCATGGTAACTCAAATGCTCAACCAGTGTATCATGTTCATCAAGTTGCTTCATTGAGTTTATTCCAGGAAAATTGTATTCTGTCGCACAAGTCGTACATACTCCCACACACATTTGCATACATTTCGTCAAAAGGGACGATAATTTTTCTGTAATTTATTCGCATGCAATATGTTTTTGAAGACAGCTTGGTTTAATAAGGGTCGACAGGTTTGTTCATTGAAAGGACTATAAATAGAGTCCTCTGTAATTTGTAAAGGTTTGAAGGTCTTTCATAATATTCATCATTCTTGGATTGTCGCGAAAGGATTCTTAAGATAGTTGTTTATGATTAACCACTCAGGAATATTCCTGTTTAGTTTCAAAGTTAATGGTTTTAATATAAAATTGATATATATTGGAGGATGAATCAATAGCCAACTGTTTGATTGGATTTTTTTAACCAATTTTCATTTCCATTTATTATGGATTCCGTGTTATAGGCTAAGATAATTTTATATTGCATTTGAAATGCAAAAATGAAATTTTAGAGATTCAAAATAAAGGACTCTCGAGTTTGACCAATGGACTCCAAAAAATGAAGGATCTATGAATCTTTCAAACAGGAAAATAGAAACTCTACTCTACTATCATTTTTGGTCTCGTTTGAATTGACTTTGTTTGTTCAAAAATTGTGTTTCTTTTGAATGGGTGTATATGAGTCTTGAATTTGAGTTCTTTTTGAACTACTAATTTAATAATTACTTTCGTATATTTGCGTTCTTTGATTTAATCACATAAAATGAAAACCTCAAAATACGCCAGAATGATGCAATTTGGTTTACCTAGTTGTAAAATTTCTATGTTAAAACTAATAAACACCAATTATTTGCAATTCATGGAAACATGCTAAAAGCCCTTCCCAAATTTTATTCAAATGCGCTTGTCTTTCCTTTTCAAACAGCAAAACGTACACAATTTTACCACATTCCACAATTTATTGTCTGAATGCTGCATAAAACATTTATTGTTGCCCTGACAATGACTTCTTTACTTTTCTATAGAAACAACGACAATGCATTCAAAATGCACTTTAGCACTTTAATGGTTGTCTGTCGATATGCAAAATAAACAAACGAACAAAACGTCAAACAAACATTTCTACAAATGCATACATAAAAGGAACAAACGACAAGCACATGAACTTAATTCAGGATGCAACGAATTTTGATCTCATGTCGACCGAAAATTTATGTATGGCTTTGAAAAATGGTTCCACAAACAAACGAAATAAAACACTATCCGTGCAATTTGATGATCAAAAACGAGGCGAAATCATCAAAAAGCATAACATCTACGAAATGTGTACAACATGAAAGTCCAACTGGACTGGTCATATACATACATATGTATGTACATATTTCGGGATTCAACAAAACGCACAGTCCTTCCTTTTCAATTTGTTGTCGGTGTATCCTTTTGAAAAGCTGTGGTGTTTGGATGGCACTGACAAAACCACTGTTGATATGCGGTGCGATGCTTATCGTTTTTTGAGAGTTGTCTTGTTCGAATTTGATTTGAGTTTTCTTTTCTTTCCTTAAAGTTTTTAATGAAATGTCCATTTTATATTTTTCGTTAATCAATGATTATGTCGGAAAAATGTATTTTTGTCCCAAAAATGTAATTCAGTAAAAGTTTTTGAGCAACTTGGAGGTGAAACTCACAAGGACTCAAGGATTTTGAAAACATTTAATTTGACTATCATTCTGAGCTTTTTTTTTATTTTTTAACATTTTGTTCTCAAACTACCACAAGAGATTGGAATAAACTTTGGAAAACAAGATTATCGGGACATCTTTTGGACTTTTATTAAAGGATGTATTTTCAACTTGTTTTTTTTTTGATTAATTTTTATTTCAATTACAACCGAAATAGAGGGTAAAGCTCTTTCTTTTACGAGTGGATATTTGATTACACTGAGTTATCATTTATTTTTTCGTATGGTTCTTCAAAATATTAGTTGTCAAAATTTTATATGTTTCCAGACCATAGTACATTTTGTGCTGTTTATATTTATTGCATTGATGAGTTGGTCGAAATCCTGGAAAACACAAGACATGGAGTAGACACGTAAAAGATCAGTCAGAATATTTCATTTATGGCATGATAGCCAGAAAGAAGCGTCTGTTAGCAACAACTAGTCAGAAGAAAAGAATGGACTTCGCACGGGAACATTTATTCTAAAAAAAATGAATGGAAATTTATTCTTCGAAACAACGAAACCAAAATGACCAAAAAGTGAGGATTCTCGTTGCTTTGTGTTGGAAACCGTATAAAAGGAATATTAACCAAGGAAAAATATGTCGGCATCTTAATAAACATCATGTTGCCAGGGGCTGAGGAAAATTTCCCTATTATATGGAAGCTCCAGTGCAAAAAAAGCCCAAAGAAAGTTTTAAGAAGACAACAGCTTCGCGGTTTTAGACTTGTCATTAACAAAACTGGACTTGAATCCAATCGAGCACTTGTAAGGAGACGTAGCAGCCATAGCAGGAAGAAATTTCAGAAAATTAGGCTTTTGTTCAAAGCGATGAAAGAAGTATGGGCAGCCATACATGTGAAGAGATGCATCGATAATGCCGAATATCCTACAAAAGGTAATGAAGCAGAAAGGTTTCCCCACACGTTACTGATATGTTTTTGTTATTTAAAGGTTTATTTGGTAAAATATTTGATTGCATATATGAGTTTTAAAATCATTAATAAATTGGGTTTTTCAAAAATTGGCACAGTGACGAGAAGACTTGGTTGGCTTCTAAAAGGAATTTGCAAACTAAAATTTCAGCGATCAAACCACCAAGAAAACAAAGATCTTGAATGTAGCACTTCTCTCTCTCTCTCTCTCTCTCTAAATAATGAACCAGTGGTTTAGAGTGTAAAGTGAGCTTCACAACCTGCAATTTTTTTTGTACACATGGAAAATAAAAGCACACTCAGTCTTAAGTATGAAAGTGAAATAGCATTTAGTCATTCCAGGTCCCAAAGAGAACCATTTTGAAGTCGCAATGAAGTTTTCTGAGAGTATAGTTGAAGAGCCATTTGTATGTAACGTGGTTTCATAAAATTGATTTTGCACACCTGAATAATCGTACAAATGTAGTCTTCAAGTTGTTTTTAAACAAACTTTACACTTATTACTTTCTTGGTCTGGACAACAAATTTTTCAAAGAATGAATCCCTAAAATAGAGAAACTTCTACGGAATATGATATTTTAGTAAGTATTTTCAATTGCATGGTTGCATAAGGAGCAGTATTTTCACCAACAATATTACAACTAGAATTTAACCAAGCCATCCCAAGTGAATGAAAAAATTCAGCGTAAATAAACCTGTTGCACTGCTCTCCTTTTTTCAAAGAATCAAATCAAGGCCGTGCATTACCAATGGTCATATAAAGAAACATATCCTAACAGAGCTAATGTCCTTCTAGTCATAATTAAATTTATGGTAATTATAAACGCATATCGTGTTAAGAGTTTTTTATTTAGCATCTATTAAAAATCTGAAAATGTATGTTAAGTCAAATATAAGCATGAAAAGGATATGTTCATAGTACGCAGAAACCAAAAAGCTAACACAGTTCTTAAGGGGGATAGCCACTGTGATGGGTCAAAAAAAATAAAATTTTTTTTGTTATAAATCAAAGTTTATATGTTCAAAAATATGTGTACAAAATTGCAAGTAAAACTTTAAAAAATTGACTAAGTTACAATGATTGTAGTGAGAGCAGGTAGGCCGATCAGCTGCTCAGTATCGCATCGAAAAAGTTAATAAAAAAATTGAGAAAGTCAACAAAACCCCTGGAGATGAAGAGGAAGAACCGTCATATGGTCCAGGTCTCGATAGTTCAATATAGGTATGAAAGTTTAAAAAAAAAATTTATACATGATTTCATTACGAGAGAAATGGACTAAAATCTTTAAACGCATTTTTCTCGTAACTGCTTTTCTTGAATTGGTCGCATCAATAACTCGAACAATTATTAACCGATGTCTGATGTTTTGTTTTTGTTTTGTTCGTCTCAGTAGTGGTTAAGGTTAAGCGTAGCCGATTTGAAATTTTTTGGTTTTTTACTATTTTTAAACTATTTAAAAACCAAAAAAAAACAGTCGAAAAAATGAAAATATTGTCAATCGGTCACCATTTTGTGAAAAATCAAAATAAAAAATAACGGCTAGGTACAACGATACTACATTCATACAGATTACAAAAATTTTGTTTTTCGTTTTTTTAGAGTACCGGCTTTTAAAAATCGATGCGACCATGGAGGGGGAATTTTTTTTCAGGCGCTACGGCATCGTTTATATTGTTAAAACTTTTGAATATTTTTTAATACAAATTTGTGGAAAAATTATTGTATGTGTACTTAATAAAATAAAAAAACCCGATCCAAAAATTCCTCTACTTATTCGGTCAATTGTTTTTTAAAAATCACTAATTTTTCGGCCGTCACAGTGGCTATCCCCCTTAAAGAAAAAATATTTGTTAAGGTTAAAACCTTGAAATTTTCAGAACCAAAATATGCTTGTTAATCAATTTCTGCATTAAAAATGATCTTAAAATACATAAAAATGTCCGATAAAAATGTTTCAATATTCAATAACAAAGAAATTCCCAGAAATTATTGTGACAAAAATGGAGCTTATAATTAATTCTGAGAATTCTGGACAAAATAATACATCTGTTACTATTTAATTCAATCATGACCCGTACAAATATTTTTGGTAGTCAATACGTTGTTATTGTAGCAAAATAAACGGCCCCCATCTTTAATGCTAACAAAATAATTTTCAGTTAGTGAACAAATGAAATTATCGAATTGATCTCTTTTCATAAATTCACGATAAAGCCTGATAGACAAAATAATAATATTATCTAATTATTGATCTTTAGATTTCTTTTCATAGAACATAAAACTCACAGTGAAGCTGATACTTCATTTATCCCTAACAACAGTTTTGCCTTTGCTGAAGTTTTACTAAAGAATTACTTGTCAAGAGACTTAGCGCCTACACACTGAAATATAAGCAAATATTTTCTAAGAAAATCATCTTTAAATTTACAATCCAAATAATTTCACTTTATTTTTAGTGGCTATAAATAAATTGGCTCTTGATTGAAGAATGGCATTTAGTGGAACACATCATATGTGCCTAAATAAAACCTTGATTCAATTCTAGACACCATTAAAATGGCAACCCTGAATCTAAGTCATATATATGTATATGTGTTCCCTCTCAATTTATTTTCCAGTCGAAAAAATTTCCATATCACGTCACAACAAACGAAAGACCATTTCAATTTGAATAAACGGTCATTTTAATATATGGAGGTTTTTCCACGAGTGGGTGAAACGATGTTAAAATGTTTCCTTCGAGTCCTTCGAATTTTCAATACAGTCCTTGTCCAGTTGCGAGCATTCTGAACCGGTGCGGACCGACGCTCTGTGCTGGACTTTGGCTGATAGAGTCCTTTGCCAGGATTTCGTATAGTGTTTTTGTCGGTGATGTCCGTTTGAAAGCACAGATCTATCTCTTCGGACAATAGACAAGCCAATTTTTTTTTCTTCTGGTCCACAACGAATACTGAAAGACAACATTTCGCTCGCATTAACATATGATCCTATTGTTATCTAGGCAAAAAGGACCTTGACGTCTGGAGCAAACCGGGGACGTAGACGACGGACGAGAAGGATAAAATCGTCTGAAAAATCGTTCTTTGCTTGGCAAAATGCTGTTCGTGAAAGAATGGACAGACTTTCTGGGGTCTATCCCATGGCAAATCTTTATGCTTTCGATTTGAAGGATACTTGGGAATTGAATAGACGTGGGAAACAAATTAAATTTTTCGATTTCTTTAGCTTCAATTCAAATAACAATTCGTTTAAGCTTGTGGAACAACGCATGTATGATGAATGTAGATGTGAAAAGCAAGCAGGTGAATGTTATAGGATTTTCCGGTAATTGAAGAACTTTAAAATATTTTACAGAGGATTTGTTGTGAAGGATAGCATGAAGCAACAAAAGAATATTTGATTAAATTGAAAATAAATTAAGACAACAGCAAGGCTATGTGATACAAAGGAAGTAAAACGGGCCTGTCTCTTACTTTTAAAATTTCGCCCTGTTTGCATAAATGAGACTAAACTTCCCTCGTGTGTTCATTATTCCTAGAAAGCAGAGAGACAAGCGCAATGTCGTTTAAGGTAAATTATGCAATCGGTTCTAAATTGAAATGATTTTGTTTATTTACAAAAAAGTGATCCTGTCCAGAGAGCTGAACCATCGTCAAGGGAAACCGCACGAGACGATAGGCTATATGTTTAAGGATGAGAATATTTTTGTGTCTTACAATTTTATAAATGAGCCAACAGCTATGAGTGCGTACAAAATCACGTTGACTTCCTTGCCCATATTAGTTTTTCTGTTTTTCACATATTGAAGTCTCTTCAATCCTTTTATATATTCTTTCAACTATGCTTAAATATCGTCACATTTAAATTGCTTCTATAAATAATAATGTCGCGTCAAAAATTATTGGTGTAATTTAAAAATGAAAAAAAATTAATGATATGCCTACTTATAATTTTTGAAAAATATTATTTGAATAAAGATTTTTTCAAATTTTTCAAAAAATTATATAAATTTTCTTTAAAAAAAAGCCTTTATGAACACTTTTGTCAAAAATAAAAAAGAAAACACAGATTTTGTGAAAACAAATGTTTTAAGTATATGTGATGTTTATTTTAAGAAAATCTTCAGGATTTGAATGAACTGCTTGTGAAGTTGATGAAAACCAATCCAATTGGTGTCGAAAAGGTGACAATTTAATTTGATAAAGCACTCATTTTTTTGAAAAGTCATGAATTTGATTCGGAAAAATGACCGATATGATACGGAAACACTTGAATTACAGTAAAAGTTCTGTGTATTGTTTTCAAATAGGCTGAAAAAGTCCTATAAAAATTTCTTACACAATAGTAGCATATGCAGTTCGGTCACTTGGAATAGTTGGAAAGTTCCGAAAAAAGGGAACCATTTTATTAACTCTGTAGTATGAGTTTTAAGACCGTCATGGTCACAATCTTGGAAAAGACTAGTCACTACTATATTTGGTAGCTCTGGATGTTATAAAAAAGAAGATGAAATGGTCAATTATTCCATTTCTCAATGGCCTTTCAAACCAAGAGATGTGCAAATTTTTTCGGGAAAAGTTTTTCAAATCCCAGTGGAAATTCTAAAGACAATCTGTTTTCTTTTTACTTATTTATTTTTTCAAAATAAATTGTTGCTTAGTGTCTAAAAATGAGGATGTTTTCATCTAATATTTTATTCTTAAATTGCTGAAAGTTTCGCTGTACGGCAATTTTAAAAGTTGAATTTCCTTATTGAATTTCACAATTCTAATTAATACATGATTCTAACTATCGTTCAACTACAAAAGAAATCAAAATACTCCTTTTAAAACCGCCGAAACGAAATCAAAAACTTCAAAACACTTTAAAACAACTATTGAACTTTCCCTTAGTTTTCGAATATAAAATAATACTCATCCACTATATTTTTCATACCAAAACTTTCGCTTTAATACAAGACTATTATGTGTACTACGTCAACCATTAAAATCCACCGCATACCTTGAATTGCAAACAGTTCACTTGTCATTTCATTACACACAGTGATAAAGTTTTCCGGGCTCAGCTTGCTTTTTCCTCAATCCTGGCTAAGCCGAACTATATTCCTCATCATGAGCACACTTCAGAAGGTAGTGGCGCATAAATATGTAGGTTTCCGCTGCAGTCCTTATTTCCATTTGCGCTCCACTCCACAAGTCTGAAGAGGGACATCTTGCCTAGTGCGCCCTCCAAAGTGTACGGCACTGCCAGTATCCTGATGTGTGATTCAACTGAAAAGTTCGCACGGATTATAATGACTTCATTTATATTCATGAAAACTTCGGACATATGTGTTTATCTTAAGCCCTACTAACCGATATAGCATACCAGTCCAAAAAGGATGTCGTGTGTACATAAAGATCATGGATAGTAGGAAACATTGCGACTACGATGAACTACATTCTATGATGGCAGCCAATGATGCTTTTGCTCCTCTTGTCATTTTGTTTTCAGAATGTTGAGGAAAAATAATACAGAAAGTATAAAAACAAGAGCTGTTTTCACTTCGTGGGAATTTCGCAGCAAGGATACAGTAGTATCGCCTAATCAAGAATTAGAGGTTTCATTCTAAATGGATGGGTGTACTGAAGCACACTTCTTCAAGACTTATTTCTGAAAAACATAGTTAAGTTCATTCAAATCGAAGGCTGATATTGATTGAATTGTCCTTTGAAAAGCAATATTACGGATCTACTTATGATGCTTTCAACATCAGTCGGACGCTCTGTATTCAAATAACTATCCAATGGCCACTTATGTTGTAGAACCAATTCAATGCAATTCACTCAGTTATTCTTTTTGGGATAATCAAACATGTTCCTTAAATTGAAAAAAAGTGTTCTTGGTGCAAGGATCCGGTGACGTTACCTTAAATTTACATTCATGCTTCGAGATGATGGCCCCGTAGTCGACGTCGTCGTCGGTGTCGTTTACCTTAGCCTCGATGACTTTTATGAACCATAATCCTTGTCGGATGGGTGCCTGGTCGACCATACAGAAAAACCAACTAACTTGTCTTCGACGCTGAGGTGAATTCAACAAGGAATGCGCTACCATGTCGATAAGTGGAACGTCCACTACTTTATTTATCATCAAAGTTTTTCCATTCTCAAGCTCTACATCTCCATGGTAATTCGTTTTTATTTGTCCAGGAATACGAAATAGAAACAATACCGAAGTCGAGACATTGTCAACATTTTCATATTTAAGATGACTCAGCGTGTGTCCTTGTTCACCATGGATTATTCCATCCTAGCAATATTCATGTAAAGCACATACATAAAATGATTATCGAGCCAAAAAAACACTAAGGACAATGTAGTCAAGAAGGAATTGAAGACGTATGCATCAAAAAAACATATAAGTTTATAGTTCCGTGAAGGAGAGTGGGACTAGTCCTGTCTAGTCGTGCTTTTGTTTTAGTCAAGACAGTCTCTAGAATCTTCCGCAATTCATCAATGTGAAATTCATGTTTTTCAACAAATGTAACTGTAAACAAGAATGTAGGCACTAGGGATCATTCAATGTGTGCACTTCATCATCTTAGTGGAGGTCCTGCAAGCTTTACTATGCGGTCATGGTGGAGTTCCTAATCGACCGAAATATTTGCATGACATGGTCGGTAACAGAGCATGCACATATGCATTTACACATATTGGGGTTGATATTGTTGGTGTTCTGTGTCATGCAGTTGGACGTTAATGAGATTTGATGAATCACAAGGATTGGACGAGATTAGGTTTGTGAATGCACGCATTGGAGGTAGCGATGTTTGCGTGGACAAACAAGGATTATGACTAGATCTTGATGAAGGGTTGCGTGCATTGTTTATGGTAGAACTGGTTGTTTGCATTTAAAGTTGAACTAGGAATGTAGCTTAAAATATCCGGTTGATGAATGTGTATTGGATCTACAACTTAAAAACCGGTCATTTTTATTGAAAAGAAATGCTTTATTCAGATGAATTATTGAAAGAACATGTCATTCAAAGTATTGTCCATCGGAAGCCACGATTTTTACCCACAACTCTGGCAATTTATGAATTCCGTTCCAAAAAAAATTGCTCGTCTTTCGAGGCAAAAGATGAATTGAGCCAATTTTTGATTCCTTCGACGGAAATGAACCGTATGCCGGTAAGAGCGTTCTGCATCGATTGTCGGAAGGAGCAAGGTCTGGGCTATAGGGCGGGTGAGGCAAAATTTCCCATCCGCTATATTCGTAGTAGGTTTTGACCGATGCTTCAATACGTGGCCGAGCAAATGTCATGGTGGAAAATCAATGACTCGCGTCTGGTCTCCCATTCTGGCCGGTTTTTTCTTCAACGCTCACTTCAAACGTATCAATTGTGTTCGGTAGAGAGGTCTTTTTATTGTCTGGCCACTTAGAAGCAAAGCAGTACACTATTTCCTTTTGGTCCCACCAAATAGAGAGCATTACCTTCGAAACTTGAATATTTCGCTTTGGCGTCGATTTGGCTGATTGGCCGCGCATGACATACGATTTTTTGCACTTGGGATTATCGTAGTAGATCCATTTTTCATCACCCGTTACCATTCGATGCAGAAATGCCTTCTTTTTGTGGTGAGCGAGCAGCATTTCAGACATGATCGAGTAATGTCTCCAATTCTTCATCTTCAAACTTTTTGGGCTGGCCTGGACGCTCTTTGTCTTTGATGTCAAAATCACCATTTTTGAAACGCGCAAACCACTTGATACACTGTGTTTACGATAGAGCATCTTTAAAATACAATTCCACAAGCAATTGATGACTCCCTTTCTTTGCAAAAAAGTAGCTTAGCAAAACTTCCCGCAAATGCTGCTTTTTCCGCCAATTTGGAAAATTTTCTATAGTGAAAAATATATATGATGTGCACAAACAAACCAAACACTCTTGACTGATTTTGACAGCTTATAACTCCCTCTTTTAAATGACATATAACTTATGACATACAAACATCGCATAAGCAAGTGATGCCATCTTACGTCGGTGACCAGTTTTTAAGTTGTAGACCCAATACTATCAAATTCCATCTCTCTTATGAGACAAATTTAGCCCATATTAAGGTTTGAGCTGAGAATGAATTGAATTTTTTTATAGGTATTCTGGTGTCTTATGTTGCAACCACTCCAGTAAGTCTTCATTTCAAAACTCTGCAGTCCCGTCATCATTTTTATGTAGTTCTTATTTTTATCTTGGTACATGTTAATTTTTTTTAAATCAAAATCTCTGAGCTGTGCTTCTTCGATTCCGATATAACGGTTTATTCAATAATACATAAGATGTATAAAGATTTTTTTGGCATGAATATTTTCAGATCAAATCAACGCTGCTTTATGATAAAGATACTGCTCAGACGATAGGGTAGGGTGTTGTGGAAATGTATCAAATCGTAACTACTGAGTGAACGTCTTTTGTACATTTCTGATTTGAGAACCTACCATGTCTTTAAAAATTCAATTGGACATTATTTTAAGGTTGAAGAAACTTGTTAGGTATTCCGGTGTCCTTTGATTCTTTAGTTTGAAAAAGTCCAGAGCTCACCATTGAAGCTTTATATCGTTTAGTGAAGTAACCTTAAAAGACAGGTATTTATTGGAAAATACCTGCCCTTTTATACCTATTTTGAACTTTCTCCTTAGGTTTTATGATTGGGTGCTCAGTAGTTCGTACGTCGTACCTCTCATCCATTCTGAAGAACAAACAGAAAATCACTTTAAAGGTGCAACAAAAATGATATAGTCTGCATGTCTTATGTGCCTTGACAATTGACTATATATTAATGATGTGTCGAAAAAATGGGCTGGGTTTTTTACTATAGCGAAATTAGAGCATCTTAAAGACAAAATTCGTTAATTTAAGAAGACCCAAAATATAATCAATACTGGATTTCGTTTAAAACAAATAAGGCTACAAATTTAACATGGACTTTATTTGATTTAAATGGAAGTATTGCAAATTTTGACAAGACTTTTCGTCCTCTAGAACGTTACCTACATTATACAAATATTGAATCAATGTAAAAATTTGTGATGAATAGGTTGGATTTGATAAGGATTGTGCAGAGCATCTGTAAATTGTTTTATTTATCTATGTTACTTTCTTAAGACATAGGCGCCAAAAAATCAAGGTTTTGTAAGGAAAGTATTTGAAGAAGTAGTCTATATTTTTATTTTTGTCATTTTAATTGGCATACTTAACATACGTGAACCTTTCACGAGATGGTTTTTTTCTCGATCGCAGATTGGTGGGTTGGTTGGTTGTAGTGGCAGCCCCCTTTATCCAAAGTTGGCTCATTTAGGCCACAATAGGCCCATTGTGGTACCACAGAAAATTGGGGCAGCACAAAAACCTGGGGGATGACGAGAACCATTCAGATTCTCGTATGAAACCGGATATGCAGCTCATATCTAATTCAGCTGCCTCCATGAGTTTGTCAAGGAAGGGCGAACCCAAGGTTTGCATGCGCTTCCCGGACAGTGCTGTGCATTCGCAAAGAAAGTGTTGGATCGTTTGTTCCTCATTCAATGATCTGTAACTTTGGCAGAAATCATTGAACGGGACACCCAATCTTTTCTGCATGTCTGCCGACCAGAAAGTGTCCTGTCAGTACGAAAACGATGGAACCCAAGGTTTCACGGCTTGTGGTGAGGAGCTGCTTAGTGCGTTTGGAGCACAGTGCGTGCCATATTTGTCTGGTTGTGTTGCATTTGGATCCCCCTCGCAGCCGCTATCACCATTCACTGTGTAGTCCCCCTAAGACCCCATGGTTATCTATGCCAAAGAAGGGAGGCCATGCGGGGGTCGGTACATTAATTTATGAGGATATGTGTTCAGAGCCGAGCCAGAGATTAATCAGGATTCCAAACTCAACTGAATCAACACAGCCAGACTAGTGATGACGAGTTTTGAACGTACCGCGAGGCCTGCCTGGGTTTGAACAGGATGGAGACAGCAGTGCCATTAGCTTGAGAGCCATCTCCGATGATGTCACTCTTGCGTACTCAGATGACAGAATACCATAGCTACCAGCCCAAAGCATCAGATATAGTCGTTAAGACGAGAGAGTTACCCACAACATTCGAAGTCAGCCCAGCGTTATCCTGGATGCACCACAAGGAAGCGATCTACCCTACATCCCTCGATTGCAGATACTTTTAATTCTTAACATAAAAAAGCAAAAATTTCTTTATGTACATGGCATTGCAAAATATGGATCCTGCTTGTTAGCTTGCTGAAGATAAATAAAAATAATTATTTTATTAATATTCATAATAAAATGGTTTTTTTGCACCACGATTTTTCCAATCCAAGAATTCTACAAACTGAGAGATGCTATACAAACCACTTCATGATCAGTCAATTTGCTTAATTTGAAATTAATTCATACAGAGCTCAATAGCCAGTACAGTAGAATATCAATGTCCTTATACGTTGTTCACTTCATTTGCTGCGATAAAATTAAACTTACTATTTATTTGTGAATGTCTCAATTCTTGGTTTGGTTTTATGTTCAGTCTTTTCAATTGAAAACAGTTCAGAAAATTTTACCAGCTGGTTGAAAGTAATGTTTATAATACAAGGACATGCTCGTTTTCAATTTTAATAAAAAGATGTTCTGCGTCCTGCCATAGCTCAAAAGCAGAGTTAGCTGCGAGAAATTGTAGTAGCTCCTCACTTTAACTTCTTCTTAAGAAATTTCATTACTAAGATTGGTGCTCTTCAATAGTCAACAGTTTTAGTCTATGAATTCAGATTCAGAATAAACTCAGTTTAATGTATAAGATTTCTTTGATAAGCTTTGCGAGTTTCATTAAATTACAGAAGTAAATGGAAAAAACAGGAAAAGAATTATACCTTTTATATAGTATTTCCCAACAAAGTTTAATTGTTATAATTTTTTCGAACTTTCCATCAATTGAAAGTTCAATTCACCAACATTCTGACCGAGAACAATCTAAGTTTAAGTTCCATCCCATCAAACAAAGTTGATTTCACTTGGATCCTTGTGATTGTTTCCTTCGCCACAAATGTCGTTGACAGCTCTTGTAATCATCTAACTTTGCTTTGTAGCAACCAAACAAGTCGTTTTCTGAACAGATATTGTACACAACCACTCATTGGGGGGTACAACGCCATTTCACTCCTTTATTTTGAAATGCTTTTGTACAAGACGCGAGACAAACCCACAAAGAGTTCAATTTTTTTTATTTTGCTCCTTTCATTCTTTTTGTTCCTTCTGCTCAGTTGAAAGTGTAGAAACACATGAAAGCAAGTAGTGTATCAGAAGTTTGAAAATGAGTCCTTATCTCATAATATCTACGTCGACGTCCTTCTATCTTTTCCATTCAATAGTAAAGATGAAAGCAATGTCAGTTCCACTGACTATCACGCTTATAAGTGATTGCCGAACAATATTAATCGAGGCATCACAATCTGATGTCAGCATCCAAAGGATTTTAAGTGCTTTACGTGCTGACAAAGTCAACAAATTCCAGGACTCTCTTTTTTCAGGATGTGAAAGTCTTTCAAAAGATCAGCAAACAGAGAATAAATGAACGTTACAGAAGGTGGACGGACATGCGGGCAAGTCGGCAAGAAAAGTTTTGAAGTTGAAAAAAGTGATTAATGATGAAGTGCATCAAACTTGTGTTCATCATCTTGAAGGCAACCACTATGTTGGTGAAGATTTTTTCTTTGGTCTTTCCGTGAACATTCAGGCGTTCATGATGAAGGTGATGTGAATTTTTATTTGAGAATCGGAAATCGATCTGGATTATGCGGAATTATTTATGAACATCAAAAATTGAATCTTTTGCCATACGCTATGCATTTGAGTTCAGTTTTTTCAGATAAAATCGAAAGAAAAATCCAAAATACATTTCATCACAGAAAAAGGCTAGAAAGAATGGTAGCTCATAAAGCAATACATCATTGCTATCCTATTTCGAATGATCTCATCCCTACTTCTTGCTATTTTCACAGGAATCGCTTTCCGGTTTCTATCTTTTTCTTACATTTCACCTTCAAGCTTGCCACACAGATACAAGAATTATTGATACCGACGAAGGATTAAAGTACGTAGACTTTTCCTTTACAGAGAATTTTTGCCATGTAATGTGTCCGTGAAAAGCAAGAACTGAAGGTGAATGGGAACTAGAACACCTGCTTGACGTAAAACATACTCCTTTGTATGTTTGGTCTGCAAGCAGGCAATTAGATAGTTCCTTGCTACCTCATGGTCTTCGGTAAGCAATTTTACTGGTTTCCAAGCTCGATCATACTTAAAGTCTTTAGTTTCACCACAAGAATTCACCTCACATCCACATCCAGTGTGCTGAGCTGTTTTGAGAGAAGAAGCATGTGAAATAGGATGATGAGATGGGTATTCTTTTAAATGTGTCCGCTTTTTATAACTGCGAAACAGCAGTAGTAGTATCTGACCAAAGTTGAAGATGGTTTAGTGATAGGAAGAGTATATCACTTAGCTTAACTTTTGAAAAGGGGCAAAAACATTGGGTCAATTTACTTGCATCGAAGGACAAAAGGTGAAGCTTTTGTGAGTTCTATGAAAACTTGAAAATGGTATCAAGTTGTTTAGAACGTTAGAAGTAAGAAGTATTTTTTAGATGCTTTAGTTATTCAATTTTGAAAAGTCACTCAAAATTAAATATTGTGTAAAATGTTTGCAAGTGTTTTAAGGATCACGCGTTTTTAAATTTTACTATAAAAATAGAACTTTTACTTAGAACTTTACTTTACTTTAAAAAAAAGCAATAAATGCGCAGATAAAGTAGTATACTTAAGTTCACACAAATTACTAGAAAGTATCACCCAAAACTACTGCTACCAAACTCTCGGACGATTCTTATCGTTTGGGAAGTACTATGTCCTAAAATTTTAAATACGGAAAATTACTAATTCTGATAGAGAGTGTGATTGGAGGAGACGCAGGTGGTTTTAGTCGGTAGAAATTCGGCTTGCCGAGAGGCAGGAGCTGATCGGTATCTTTTGAAGATTTCCACCACCTAACGATGAAAAAAAACTGAAAAATCTAAGGAAAAACTCAAAATTACGTTGACGGCTTAACATTTTCTTAGTCTTATAAATAGCGGAGCAATAAACACACATTCGTCCAGAAAACATTGAAAAATGTTCGAAAAATTACTGAAAATGCCCTGGAAAATCAATTTGACTTATTCAAGGTGTTGTTCAAAATTGGAAGCATTTCACTGTAGATGACTTCAATGGCCTTCAGGTAGCAGCGATCATATGTTATGAATTATATTACATATTTGAGCATGTTTCACAAAACGCCCAAATTTTTAGCACCTTTTCATTATTAAATGATGATAACATGAAAAATGAAAATATTTCAAGTATTTAATATTTCTTTTATGACTTTAAAAATAATATTTGCATAATTTTCCCAAAAAATTTTTTTTGCAAACAGACGTTTTGAATTTTTCCTTGTATTGCATCATACGCCCCCTTTTAATTAAGACACCATAATAACTCAGAAAATCCTCTTAATGATTTCACTCCAAATCCATCGCAGCAGCATTTTAAACAACATCATCCTTCAGTAACCAAATCATAGTAGAATAGGCTTATATCAGTATCTTTCACTTAATAGCCATCTCGGTTTGAAATACTGCCACAATTGTCTTCGGCCTCGTCTTTTTCTTAATTATAACAAATCCCAGTCATTGTGTCAGCATTTTAATAGAGCACACTTTTCGTCGTGGAATCTGCTTTGACCATGTCAAACAATTCAAAATGTCCACTTTAGAAATTTATACGAAAATAGAAGTATCTTCAAAGTCATTTTACATCTTAATTTTGTCTCATTTATTTCATCGCTACTTAAAAAATAGATGCCGTCACGTTAAACAACCGGATAAGCCTCTTGCTTTTTGTCTAGCAAATGCTACCCATCATCCATCTATTCACTGCGAGCCTATACTTTTGGCTCAATATCCTTTTTGGTGAAACATTGCATAGTGAACATGGCTATTGTACATTGTTTGTAAGAATTTAGGTGTATTGGGAGCTGCCATTTGTAGATGTGATGATTATTATTTAAAAAAAGGGAATATGTGAAAAATGGTCGTCCAAAAAATCTTTCTTATTTTTTGCGTACATTATTGAGTCGAAAATTTTTATGTTAAGAATTATCATAAATTTTGACTGTAAGAATGCAGTGTTTGAAATTTAATTTTAATCTTTGAATTCAATTTTTATTTCTGAATTTTTTTAGAAGATTCAAGACAATGGGGTTGAAAATTTACTCTACGAAATCAGGAAAGGGTGTATAAAAACAAGTTAATTCGAATTTAACCGTATTTAAATTGATCAAAATCCCCCCAAAAAACATCATGGCAAGCCTACAAAATCAAGTACCATACCGTCATAGAAAATAGCCAAGATAATTTAAATTACACCCAACTCCTTCATCTGGGACGCGAATAGGATGACGTTGCCGCCAGGATGACACCGCATTAATCTGATTATAATCGCTTTATTTCATTAAAAAGATTGTCTGCCGGATTTTCAGTTCTATTGTGTCGTCGCCGAAATGACACAATTCACTATCCTGCTGCCGTTGCTATTCGCATCCTTTTTTCAGTAGGGCTGTTTTCCGGTCAAATTTAGATACATACACAGTGAGTCAGTTTTGTGTGTTGAGTTGGACGTTTAAATTGTCCAATAAAATTCACTTCACTAACTACTTGACATTTTGTCCTTTAAAAGATTGTTTTATCGTAATGTTTCGAGGTTTAATTATTGGGAGGATTTTCTAGAGGGATAATACAGTATTTTCAGGTTGATATTGTTCGTCGTAGCATCTGATTATATTTTCCAGAAAAGCTCCACGGGTTAATGATTGGAAAAAAGTGCTCAATTAAATATATTGTCGAGGAAACGAGTACTTTTATGATGATTTATATTGAAAGATATTGAAGTTGCCTGTTCCATCAATTTCAAGGAGTGAATTATTGGAAGATTAGGCGAAAGGAAGGGCATGAATAATACTTCCGAAATTTTTATTCATACAATATCTTCCTTCAATTTATTTGGAAAAAACTGTATACATATGTGTTGATTTCTTTTTAATAAACAAACAAATAACTACGTGATTTCTAAGGCTTATCCAAATTTTGATTAAATTGTATTTGCTTATTAATATTTTAAGGGACAGAAACTAGCATTGGATGATGCAGGAAACGTGCTTAATAAGTTTGTCATTTTCTTATTTATATTTTGGCCTCAACTGTAAGCAGTTTTCTGTTAATAATTACGTCGGACACTGCAACAAATAGCAGCATTGCGGTGATATCAGCAAATACCCTAGTATTGTGCTTCTTTATTTTCCAAGACTTTTTTTTTCTCGCACCTAGTCGAGAAACTCAACCATCTGGAATAATGTTGGCATAGGAGAATGACTTGGGTTTAAAAGAAAAGGATTGTGTTTCTGATAATAAATAAATAATTAAAAAAGATTCAACTCTTTTTTTCTAGAACCTACATGTTCTTTCCAATCTTTATTTTGAAGGAAATATTTCAAAACGAAATGATTTACCCACATATTAAGATTATTCATATATCCATGACCATTTATTGAAGTCTGTTTTTCGTCTTGAATTCGTTCACAAATTTTTTTGTACCACATTCACCCCAGTATTCCTTCTGTAAAGCTTCCAGATGATATCCTCTTGATACCCTAGCATATATCTAGAGAATGTGATTATATGATAGTGTCAGGTGTCTGAGGTAGAGACATAAAGGACTCAATTCGTTTTTAGGGTAACCCGTTCGGTTACTGGTTGGTGACATTCAGCCAACACGTTTCGTATTCTACTTGTCCTATCTTTTTCTGTCTTAATGAATGGATTCAGAATAGTGTGAAATTTTTCATTTTGAAAATAGTAAAAGAATGTATAGTAGACGACAATGTCGTCTAAGAACAGCAAGGACATTTTAAGGCTTTCGAAAACTGGAAAATAGTACGTGTCGTTGAGTAAAACATATTATTTTTACAATGGGAAAGCGCCAAGCGAAAAGGTGAAATGTTGGTTCTCTGTATTTGAGTAACTTCTTAGTGGAAAACCTGTTCGGAATGAAACTGAAAAGGACGAGACCAATCCAATGCTATAAATGACTATGATATTTTAGAAAAATATACACGCATTGAAATAAGGGCGAGAGATAGAGGAAAAAATCGTGACAAGAGACAAAAATGAGGTGCAGATCCGACGATTTATTCCCGGTCACGTTTGTCAAAGGGTCAGCTAGATGTACGATCTCACAGGATGGTGTGACACCTGAAATTATTAGTGCTTAAAGAAAAGCTGCAGACATGTGGCAATAAGCTCTCGACTCGATGATTTTCTTTTTAGGTTTTTGCTGTGTTGATTGCATGGTGACGGTCAGGTATGAAGCCATGTTCAAAGCACGTTCAGAAAAAGAAATCATCTTTTATTGTCCTTCTACATTTGGTGTGGTAGAGGTCGCCTAGATTGCTCTTTTCATCCAATGGATACTGGATTATTGTTATTCAAGCTTAACATTTTTTCACTTGTAGAAATGTGGAATCAAATTTCTTTCAGTCGGATAGGTCTGCATACTTTGTGTGAAAAGGAGAAGAGAGAATCAAGATACCAACAATCATGGCATAGTTAAAACAATCGAAAACTTGGCCTATCGTGACATCTAGGGATCAAGAAGGCAAACTAACAAATATACAAAAGAAAAAGAACAAAACAAGAGATACATGACATTAATGAAGAAATAAAGAGAAAGCTGAACAGGGATGAGGATTTTGAAAAGAAAAAATACCGGGTAAGGACCACCATCGGAAGCAAAAATTGTAAATTCTACACGTACTAGTGCTGCTCTACGTGTACTCATTCGTTCCATGTATTTTACTTAAACCAAAGCCAATCATAAACTTAAATTAACTTGACCTATGATTGGCTAAAGTTCTTTCAAGTACCATGCATGCGTTGGGCACCAAAGTGTTAGGTGCATTTTTCATTCGTTTCGGTGACTGGTTCAGGCAATCTCACCCAGTGGAAATGAAAATGTAAGGGACAATATTTTCTATTGCTTTGTATCCATCCTTTATACGAACTTTGAAACCTTCCGTGACGACACCCAAGCACCTGTAATTAAAAAGCAACGCAATGAAAATTTCCCAGAAAATATCCAGGAGCAAATACTTCGCAGCACATATACTTCACGAAAACCATAAAAAAACAAGACAATGTTACATTGATGCGAAGTTGGATTGAAAAACAAGATGTCTATAATGCACAGCATGATGTTATATTACGCTTCCAGCTACTCATATATTATTTCGATTTTTGTGAAATATTCTATATAAGTTCCAGTGAAATCACTGCCATATGTATGTAAATTTCAACTGCTGTGAGGGATCACAGACACTATTCTCAACCGCAGGGTATACGAAGACCAATAGCAATTTCACGTCCACTAAACTTCAAAACACAGAAAAAGCAAATTTCAAAAAGAAAAACTGGATTTTAAACTGAAATTTCTTTGCACATGGTTCCACCCACTTTGAAGCTATCAAACGAAAAAAAGAAACTTTAAAAGATAAAGACAGTGCTTCAACAAGTGGTTCCTTCAAATCCATCTAGAAAATGGGACCATTTCGTTCGCTACACTACCATCGGTTGTTCCATATAATTCTGTTTGGACTTGGGTCGTCGCGTTTTGTTCCAATGCGTTATGCTATCTTCCGATCATCAACAGCTGTTGATCACATCTGAAGACTCTTTACAGTTCCTTAAAGATAGTTTATCAAGAACCTATGTCGCTTCGAGGTGTTTGGTGAAAGCTCAACACATCGTCTTGAATAAATCTCGTTCGCCATAAACCACATAAATATCCTTTATCTAATTGCGCATTGTAACCCATCGTCTTCCTGCAAGTCCCAGCAGGCTCAATTTGAATGCTTAAGTGAAGGTGTTTTTTTGATTAAAATTCATGTTCATGTTGTTTTTATGCGTTTCCTAGACAATGCTGGGCATTTGCACAGAAAATGTTAGATTGTCTCTAGGTAGCTTGTATATTATACATTAAATTTCTATAAGTGTGATTTTTTTCCAGTATCGAAAAAAAATCTGATCATAAAATATTATCCCAAATATGAACATACAAATAAACAAAAATAATTTCACGGCTCAGGTGAAAAAAAACCTCCCCTTACAAGTCACAAATAATCTTAATTCAGGACGAGAAACCATCACGAAAAAGTCAGCATCCCTCACCGCAATATTTCATCTTTCATCTTACATCTGATTTCACATCGTATCCGAATCGATGAAGCGCACTGCCTTATTTCCGTATCGCCGCAGTAATGTCGCCATCCTAAACACAACACAGGACATGTCTTGGCGTTTGCCATTTTCCTCTTGACTTCGAATCCTGCACACGATTTAGGGTGTAGGCGGTGGATAAGGATGCCATTAGCAGCATTTTATTGAAGTGGACTATTTCACTTCGACATGTTGGCAACCGTGATTGGAGCCCGAGGGCCCGGCATCAGGACGAAAGATTTGTTTGTTGGTGGGCGGGGAGAGATATCCAAAAATTTATTTTTATGGAAATGGGTATTGGAAGTTTCAATAGGAATTTCTCTTTTCTTCTTTTCTTCATCCTTCCACATTCTTGGAAGTTGGCTGAGTAAAGAAACAGGAAATGGAAATGTTGATGCTTTCTTCTGGTCTTTGGTGGTGTGAAAGTTGTCCTGTTTTCACAGATATCGTGAGTAGGTACTTTGTGTTCCTGAATTTGCTTTCAAGATAAGGTAATCTGTAGTTTTGTTATATTTATCTGTAGGAAACCGACAAAGAGATGATTAATGGATGTTTTTACAACACCAGATCGTTGAATTTTTCAGAAATAAATTCAAAGTTCCCCAATTTTTTTAAAATCAATTTTCACAAATGATGGTGAATTGTCTCGTAAAAGACTTCAGACTTGCAAATTCTAAAATTAACTGTCGGCCATACAATGAGGTTCTTTTCAAGGTGTCAACTTTGGCGCTCTTTGTAAAATGCCTATATAATGAGAAATAAAATAAAATATTTTTTTGTTTTCTCAAAAAAAATGTGTTTAGTGAAAAAAAGTTGCATGTTCATATTTAATGAAGGAGTTGAAAAAAAATTCATAAAAATTCGCTATTTTTTTGGTTTTCTTAAATACTTACCTTAAATGAAATGACCTTAAATGATATGAAGAGTGCAAGTAGTAGTAAAAAATTAAGTGATTTAAATTAGTTAAACCCTTCATCGATATTAAAGTGAACATTGCTCATACTTTTTCTGGTCTAGAATATCAAATAAAAATTCTATAAAATTAATTTAAAAAAATGCAACATAAAGTAGTACATACATGAAAAAAGTTTTATATTTGAAGATGTTTATCAAAATTTAAGTATTTTGGCGAAGAAGGAAGTACAACATGAATAAAATCGATTGTTTGTCTGCTTAAAAAATAGTCCTGAACTTCCAAAAGTACTTTTCAAAGCAGCCAACATTGTTTTCTGTTCGTTTTTTGTGTGCCACGTCCGTTCAGCCACTTTTTTCAGCTAATCGATACATTTTTGAGGTGGTATCCTTCTAATTATGTTTTGTCAAGTTTTTGGTCATTCTTCTATTCGCATTTTGCGCTATTCCCTATTTTCCAGACGTTATTGGAGTTGTACATCCAAACATTTAATCTTAGGAAAATGCTTCTTTTTGGTGACTTTATGCATTCCTATCAGCTGCTACTATCTTTGGTTAAAGCTCTGGATCAATAGATATATTTATTTTCCCGACGCAAATAATTTGGACTTGTCAACAAGAAACGTAAAACTGACAGTCGTTATACTGCGCGGATACAAATTATTTATAAAAATAGTTGAAGTGTAATGAGCTTAATCTATCAATAAGCCTAACCGTGGTCATGCTGTCTGGTGGCGGATGGTAAATGACAGCACCTGAAGAAGATGCCGTTCGTCACCCCGAAACCACGCTTCCCATTTAAGAAATGTTTTTGCACCAGCCAAAAACGCTGCTGGTTTTAATTTCTCCTTCTAGAGCAATATTTGTTTACTTGAGCAAAATATTTTGACTTTTTGAATCAGGATTTTTTTGCGTATAGGTAGTGAATTGAATTTCCTTTCCTGAAACACGAAAAGTATTTCATTTGTATTGTCAAACGAAAAAAATATTGTTAAGTCGAATAAAAATTGTTTGAACTAAAATCATTCAACGTTGAGATATAGAACGTTATCCGAATCATAATCCCATAAAAAACTCTTCAGAAACTAAGGAATCCTTTTCACGCCACCATCACGATGAATGGCCAACAGATAGATCGTCTTTTGGAAACACATTGCCTTGGAAGGTACCGTGCGAAAATCAGGAAACACGGAAAACTCTTTCGATATCCATGGACGGACCGCTACACGTATTAGATGCACGAAAGAATCTTCACCTGAGATAACACCGTTCCCATTATCTTTGGTGAAAGTTTTGCTTCGCTGTTGCGACCACCTCCCAAACCGTGTTCGGATGAACATGACCAGCACCAGCATATTTCTTCTCATACCTGTCTTGCACAATCTACACACTATACGAGTCCCAGACCAAAGAGGAAACTCTGCATTCCACTTTTTCCACGGTACCCACCTTCAGCTCGTCGACACTTTGACGGATATTTATTGGAAAAGTTTTCCCATTCGTTTAGTTCAAAAGGAGAGTGAGCACAGATGTATTTCATCAATTTTGTATCTGAAGTCGATTTATGATACCGCCTAACGCTAGCCTTAGATATTCCTAGACTAGGCAGCTAAGGTTAAATATGTGTGAATGTGTTGTTTGTGCATGGTGGCGGACGGAATCCTTTTCGTTTTGTTCCTTTTTGGTGACTATTTATGCACTAATGCGGCAGCATCTAGCGAATCTAGAGAGTCACACACGAAAAAATAAACCGAAACAGAAAACAGAAAGCAAACATGACGCGAACATGTGTGTGGGGGTTGGATGGTCGTTGGATGGAAAAACTAAGACAGAAGTTTTGCTTGCACATGGACCACTGGGAAGAAGATACATTTCGAATTTCATGCAAAACAGGACAAAAGTTTTGTAATCTAAAATAGATGCATTTTATTACTGTCAGCATTGCCAAAGAGAAAGGGCATGGCGTTCAAGAGTATCGAAATTATATTTAAATCGAAAGTTGTAGCCAAGAAGGATGTACCGTCTTCAGTTGATAGTACACAAATATATAGAATATGTGAGCTTGCAATTTAACTTTTAAAAGAATTTGACGCAAAAAATACTTTAAACTTTGTTTATATAACTCAGAAAAGGACAAATTTTTTTGCTGATGGTTTCAAAAACAACGTTCAAAAACATTATTTTTAAATATACTTACAATGCTGCTGAACATAAATTTACAAAATAAAATAAAACGCTTTCTGCAACATCATCTTCAGCGTCATCCGTGTATGTACAGTCTGTTTCCCAGGTTTTTCTTCGGATGTTTGTTTGTCGTCATTCAAGCTATTCTTATACTATTTTCTTCTATTTCGTAGATAACAAGAGCAAGAAAAGATACCACGATAGTAGTAACAGCAGAAAACGTAGTATACCGATACCAACAAGATTCACAGTAAATGTTCTCCTTGTGCTTCTCCGAGCTCCATTTTTTGCGCCGTCATATTCTTTTGGTATTTTCGTCCCAGCAAAAAAAAATCTGCATATTTTCTACAAGCAACATATTTTGCATACGTTACAAACTATCCGGAAAATTTCTTTATGCAAAACTATGTACACGTTCGCATCCATGTGTGACCGATGGAATCTGTAGTGCACCTTCATGGTTCAGTGATGTTAGGATTTCACCTATGTTGTTTTGATAGCTTTTGATAGTTTTTGAATTACACTTATGTTTCTTGAATTTAAAGTTTTATAAAGTATTTTTTGAAATGAATTTTGCATGCAGTGTGAATAGAGAAAGGATATGCGATTTTTTGGACTGCAGTTGAATCAATCTCACAGTATTGCCAAATTTGAAATTCATTGATCTAAGGACTAATAGGGAAAATCGTACAAGCAGCCAACCTAGAATCATGTAGTGTCAACCAATTTGAAATCGTTCAGTCTATCAAATTAATAAATAATTTTAAATTTCCATGATTAACGCCTCATACTTTTTGAAAAAAAAAGTGGTCTAAGTGCAACCTTCGAGGCCCACACGACTACCTTCCCAGTGAAGTGGATAGAAATGTTTAATTTTTTTTAAATTTTTTATAAACTTCCCAGTATATGGGAAGTTCTTGTAATCGCCTCGAAAATCGAAATTGAAATTTTCAACATTTCTTTACGTTTTGAGGTCTATAGAGTATATATAAAGTGTTTTTAGAAAGGGAGATGTATGTGTGTGTGTGTACGTACGTGTACGTACGTACGTACGTGCGTACGTACATACGTCTGTACGTTCGTGGACACTTTTTTCTACGAGCATAACTCACGTAAACAAAGTCCTATCGATTTCGTTGAAGGGTCAATCGAAGCGTCTTTGCAATTTTAAGAGCTGATTAGTTTTTGGAAAACTTCGGTTTTGGGGGTTTGCTGTTTTGCCCGTTTGAAGGTCATTTCTGTCATGCGTTATATCTCGCGAACCAAACGTACGATTTTTTTGAAAGAGGGGTCAATCGACGCGTATTAACATTTGTGTGATTCTATCAAATTTTTAAAAAATTGTTGAAGCCGTTTTTTAATTTTTTAAAAAAAGTGCAAAAAATTAGGTTTTTTTTCAAAAACTCAAAATTTTCAACCCGATTTTTAAACCTAAGTAATCAATGTTTATATAATTTACATACTCCAAATAGTTCTTGTGAAAAAACCAGCAAAAGTTTTTTTCATGATTACAAAAAAAATTAAATAAAAAATAAAAAATCATTAAACGTTCAAGGTCATTTACTTCATTCATTATATCTGGAGAACTAAATATAATATTTCCATCATTAAGGGGTCAATCGACGCGCATTATCATTTTTATGATGTTTTTATATTTTAAAAAAATCGTTAAAGCGTTTTTTTAATATATTAAAAAAATTGGAAAAGTAGTGTTTTTTCATAAAAAAATTCATTTTTAACCTGATTTGCACATTGTTATAATAAATGTTTGTAGAATTTATAAAAGTTTACCAACTTTTGTAGAGAAACCAGCAAAAACTTTTCTCATGATTACAAAAAAAATGATCATGATTAAATAAAAAATAAAAAATCAAAGCCACCATGTAAAAAGGGTTAATTCGATTCATAATACCTTAAATCTCTTATTCTAAAGACAATGTTGTAAAGTCAATCAAAGTTTATTAATATTTGCAAAATTTGAGCAGATTTTCAATAGTCTTCACAGCACCATGTTTTAACTTTAATGAAAAAACTGCTTTGTAACCTGTCCCCCCTCCGATTGATCCGCGTGAATAATCAATCAAACCAATGCACCAATATCTTTACGTAATCAAATGACGCTCGCGTAGATGTTATGATTAATATTAAGTCATTCCAATAAATTTTATGAGAAGTACATTTTTATTATTAAAAGTAGTATTATTTCCATAATTATTAATGTGTTTAATATTTTTAATATTTATGTAGATATCACTGGGAAGTTGACCGTGTGGACCTCATGGGTCACACATCAGGGCTTGTTATTAATTACTAATATTAATAATTACTATTATGGAACATTATTATTTTAAATTATTATAATCATTTTTATTATTGTTATTTTTTTTCTAGTGGTAGAGGAAGACGCCTCTACCACCTGGTCGTCCTCTTCCAAAGCCTCGTTGTCCTCCTTGTACTCTTCCTCTTCCTTCTGCTTTTCTCTATCTCAGCCCTAGAATCCACAGCCATTATTGAGGGTATTTAATTATTATTTACAATAATCATTCGTTATTAAGAATACTTGATTATTATAATTTACTTTATATTTACAATATCAAATTATATATAATAATATTTGATTCTTTTTAACAATTTTAAATTACTTATAACTATATTCAATGTTAACTGCATTAGCGTCTCTCCTCTCATTCTCACAAACCTTATAATATAAGTTTGGAATTTAAAAAATAACCTTTTTTTCATATTACATTTTTTAAACAAATTTGATAACAATTTTGTTAAAACATACAATAATAATAATATTACTTTGAACGTATTTTGGATCTGCAAGAATTAATAGTGTGTTTCAACAGTTTAAAAATTAAGCAATTTTTTGTCTTGTTTCAGTTTTTTTACCCTCAATAAAAAACGGCTTAACCAATTTTGCTTAATTTTGAATTACGTAATTACGCGTCGTTTGAAACCAGTCCCACGTCAATACGACGTGGTTCTTGAGATAATCGAGATGAAAAATAATTCCGAACGCACATACGTTCATACGCACATACGTACATACACACACGCATACATCTCTCTAAAAACGATAGATTTGGATTCTAGAGACCTTAAAACGTGGAGATATGTCAAAATATGGGATTCGCAAAACCGACCTCATTACAATAACATCCCATAGGGAACTGAGAAGTTACAAATAAATTTTTCATTTTTCAATTTATTATACCTTTATAAATCACGTCTCAAAATTTTGTTAAGATATTTCCAAAAGTAAAAAAGTTACGCTTATTTATTCAAGTATCTTTTGTGTTAATTTACCAGAATATTGGCCAAAAATCAATTCCAAAAAATTTGTCAAGCGAAACAAAGTGAAAAAAGCGATTTTTCGAGATTTTTTTAAACAACCGCTATTTTTTTTAACATTTTTTCAAAATATTGTGGTAGATTACTATGTAAGAAAAAATCCTCTCTAAAATGTGGTTTGATTTTTTTATTTCAAATTCTTCATTCCAGAAATTATCGATCCGCAGTGGGACGAGGCATTTTTGAGACATCCTATATAGATAAGTTGAAAAATGAGAAAAACATGATTTTTTTTGTAATCTACCAATGCAATTTTAAAATTTATATACAAGAAAGGAGCTGAGGGAAAAATTGAAAATTAGGCTGTTTTTTAGCATTCTAACCGGTAGTACCCCCTTAAGCAGCTGTTGTTCGGTATTTTTATTTATAATTTTTCCCACGCATCGTTAAACATATTGAATAAACCATAGACTCAAAAAACAAATAACCAAAATACCACAAGTTAATCCAAAAACATATTGACCTCAGTATCTACCAAAGTGCTCAATCATCATCGGTTTCATCACATGCTGAATTTAATACATCCAGTTGGCCATCAATCGAGCTCCTAAAACATTTTCGGTACAATCATTTGATACGTGCCTATGTAAATATTCAGCTTGTCCTGATTCTTCTATCACCGTAACCGTTCCTATCACCTGAGTTTGTTGCATGCAAATTTCACATTCATAAAAGACAAAATTTACATATATATACATGCATGTTTGTTGACTAGATACTTTAGATACTATATTTTAATGGGAAAAGTCCTGCTAAATGTGACATGGTACTTACATGAAGCGTTTCGCATGAAACCACATCCAATCCTTGAACAGTCATTTTGTTTTTGCTAAAATACTGAAGGTGTGAAGTAGATAAACTCATAAAGCTTGCAATTTGTACGATGATAAATTTTATCTTCGATGTTAAGGATAAAATTCCACATATACACGCATATTTGTTTGCTTATTATTTTGGGTGAAGTGCTAAAGTAGTGAAGGGCTGTGTGATAAAGTTGTACTTATTGATTGTTTTTAGTGATTGAATTATACAAAATTACACAGAAATCTTGAAGATAAGACACAAGTACAAGTATGTTGCTATTGCTAAATTACGAAGCAATTTAATTAAAGAATATGCATTTCATTATTATCAAAAAAAAAATCCAGAATTATTTTCTGCCATAAATAAAATTTATTGCTTTCAGACTCTCAAAACCAAGTTATATTTTAGCTAAATCAAATATCTGCATGTTTTAAATGAATGCGTTGGAGATTTACTAGGGAATTTTATTCGAAGCCAAAAGTTTTATCATTTCCGATTCTCCCTTAACCATAATAAAGTAAAGGTGTTACCCACACATCACCTTACTTGATTTTATGTCACACGCCTGAAATGTGTGTGTTAGGTAGTAACTACCGAAAATAAATAAAATAAACGATTCATGTTCATCGCGATAACCGAATCCCTTCTGAACTGACTGCTACCACGCTATTCACCCAGACTCGACACACCGCACAAACACACTTAACAAGAAATTATATTCTCATCAGTTAACAAGGACATCAGAAAATAAATTACATGTAGCGAACTTTTAGGCATCTATAAATTTGTCACTATAAATATCTGGTTCGTATGTTATCTGTGCGACAGAAGGATGACACCAACGGGAAAACAGAGATTATCTGGATCTAGTGTTCGATACTGGTTGAAAAGGATCATTGATATCGAAATTGCTGATTATCATACAGTCAACATATCTATATGTATAGAAAGAAAGTGGCGGAGAATGTTGGAAACAAGAATGCGGAGCATTCGGTAAACATGTTTGTTTTGTTAACGGGGTGTTTGTTTGTAGCAAGGACATTGAAAGTTATACATACTGCATTTCCGACTAAAAACTCTTGTTTCTAGTAATATTTAGAAGTGAATTAGAAAAGTTTTGCCAATTTTAAGTAGAAATTCTCAATTGAATTTTGCTTCGATTTCAATTTATAAACACTGCTATGAGCTTTCATATATACGAATGAATAGAAACGAACGCATTTCCATGTAAAATAGAATTGAATCAGTAGAATGAAATGTTAAAATAGAAATTCATGCATACCAAAACTTGTGGTAAAAATAAACAAGGTAGAAAAAATTATTTTTTTCAATGTGTCTAAACTGAAATAGATACCAAGCCAATTTCTATACAAAAACTTTTGTTAAAAATCGATTTTGAAATTTTTACGTATTTCAATTTTGTATACGTTGTATACGTTGTTGAATTTTTCAAATATCTGTTACAGGAGGTCCACAATATGTCATACCGTTTGAAAAGTAACTTTTGGATGACGCCCTCTACGGCAGCCAAGGGAAACTAAAAATGAAAAATTTGAAATTTTTTATATTCATTAGAGACTGTTTAATAATTTTCAAAATAAATTTTGTCAGTAAATATAATAGTTTTCCCATTATAAAATTTTTAATAAGTGTTTTTTTTCAATTTCAAAGGCGAATGTCTCCTTAAATGTTTTGAACATACTTTCATTTTGGTTTATAAGGTAATCGAATGAAAAAAAATATATAACAGAAAACTATGTCTATTCCTTCGCGAAAATAATGTTTCCTGTTTCTTGGGGTGGTGCCTGTGAAGCATTTGTAGAAAAACAATTTCCCGAAAGCTTGTGTCCTTATCTTCTGAAAGTCATAATTTCCAGCTCAGTTAACAATTGAATTTAAGGATCGTGAAAAGCGTCCATTTGATATTAAATGGGAATTCAAAGAGGTTCGAAGTTTAAAATAGCTCCAGTGGCAGACAATAAGCTAAGAAAATTTTATAGCACGGAGAAAAATTTGGTTGGTTATTGGTTTATTTGGTTTCTATTAAGAAAAACATAAATTAGTTATTTTTCTTTATTTTATATTGTTTTATTTTTTAACTTAAAACTTTGTAGTACCTTATTTTGTTTGATTTGTTTCTGTGCATGTATTGAATTTTCTTGACGCTAGCCATCTTAAAACATTTCACACTGCATTATTTTCATCGACACACAGAATATTACTTTAAAGAATGCAAACCGAGAATTTTTTGAGATATTTAAAGATATGTCATTGAGGACACCTACAATTGGAAATAAGTTTAATTTTTATGATGATGAATAACATCCAGTTACCAATTTGTCTTCTAAAACAGCCAAAAGAATTCATTGAAACAATGCTTCTATACAAAATAATTGTTGAATGCCAAACAATGCCTTATTTTTCTTTCACAATGAAAAACACTTGGATTAAAAGTCGAAATCCTGAAAAACATCATTTTGGTATTGTTACATCTACAATGAAATGCAGCCAAACTGTTTACGAGAAACAAAAGGATTAATTCCATTCAATTTACTCGCTATCGAATGACTTCAAAAATCCAATAAAATTTTGCACATGCCCAGAAATGGATGTAGTTGAATCTCGTAGACAGCAACATATGTAAGAATTTCCAATCAACCAAATAAAATTCAATAAAGAAACTGTAGCCGAAAAGGAAGCTTGATCGCATGGTAGCTACCCGAGTTTCATCTATAACTTCATGCCAACAATGTAATCCTTGAATTCTGTGATGTCGATAAAAATTGATTCTTTACCTTGTGCTTGCGTTCATCTCGGCCTTGCCTTGATTTAATTTTTTCCAGAAGATTTGTTTAATTTTTCTTTTTCATCGTCAAATCGAAAATTTCTATATTGCAAGCCATCGTTGAGGAAAAGACGGTCTGCGATGGATGAAGCCATTCAAAAATGTGCCACTGCTCCTTCTGTACATTGCAATTGATTTGCTCCTTTTTTCGTGTCGTTTTATTTCGGGTGGCAGGGTGACCAATGTTATTTGAGAATGCATTGGCTTAAAGAAAATGTTTTTTTCTACAAATGTTTATCGAAAATATTCTCTTTATTCGCGGAATTTGAAAAACGGAATAAAAAAATCCAGACATTTCAATGAGCACTCCACTTTATTGACGAAAAAATACATCCTTTTTTAAAAACATTATTTTTGTGCGTTGGTTAATTGCATTATTTACCTTTAATGTAAATGTATCAATCCTATGGCTAAAAATTATGCATGAATGTAACAATCTGTAGCACTTGGTTCGGCAAAGCCAATGTTTAAGATCTTTGAAGACTGGGAAGACCGAAAAAATGAACAAACCTAGAGGGAGGTCTTGCTCTGAAGAAATCGTAACTTTTCAGAATAAAGGAACATTGTTTAGACAGTCTGAACTCCCAACCCGCTTTGATGTAAGACTTTGGAGGGTAGAATCTTTATCAGATAAGTTATTTCAGACGAAAATGAGATGGTCCATATATATAAGATCTTAAAGATCTTTAATTTTTCTCAAATATTTGACGAGTGACACTAAATCGATCCTAGTTTGATGACAAATACATTTAACTTGCATTTATAAGTTGAACAAAACAATCATCACTGGAGATTGCTTTGAGAAAAATAGGAGTCCTGAATTTTGCAGGTGCTGTATTGTTTTAATTTTAATGAAGTTTGGTTTGGTATTTGACAAAAGGTTCAAGTTTGAAAAGAATTGATTGAAATAACAATGAAATGTTATACATCCTAATTTTTCCATGAAAATTGATATGCGCGACCGATGAAAAGTTGATATTTTCACAATGAAATACTCTTCAGAATACACAAAAAAAGTTTCCAAGTTATTGCTGCAATCGGAAAGTAATAAATGTTATAACAAACGTGAATTGTTTGGAGTATAATTAGTAACTTGTTTGAAAATATCATTTTTTGACGAGCGCAAACGGACATATCAAGATTTCAAATAGAAAATCAGCATATTTCACATTTTGATTACAATTTTCCTTGATGGATTTTTCAAGGAATCGAAATGTGTTGTTGCCTCCTGAATTGCATATTTTGCTACTAGAATTAACAGGGTCTGATCCAAAACTGAATATTACAACTCGGTGACCGAAAATATCAACTTTTGTGGCAACAGCCTACATTTTCAAACTTGGAACGACTTTTGCCTTAGTTTAATATGCGAACCATTTTTAAAGATACATTACCACGAAAACCTGAAAATTCACGGCAAATGAAAACATCATATTTTGTTTGATCCTTTTTTATATTATCCTATAGACCAGGGCGGATCTGTAGAAAAACGACTTAATTTGGTCGTTGAGAGGAGGCACGCTGATTTTTGCAGGAAAAGTTGGGGAATAACTCGTATAACAATAATTGATTTATGCTCCCTCTCAAAAAAGTCGGGAACATTAAAAAAAATCGAAATGTTTAAAAATTTGAAAAAAAATCGTGTTTTTTCTGCTTGTCTCACTCTTAACTTTAAAACGGTTCATTTTAATTCAAAAATAAAAATAAAAAAAGGCTTTTCCCCCCTGTTTTTTTATATTTATTGCAATTTGCGACAAGGGTTAAATGTTTGAGGATTTTTAACTAATCCGATCTTATAGAAAATTTTATTACGCAACTTTTATTGTCACACCTGTGACTTAAAATGAACCGTTTTAAAGTTAAGAGTGAGACAAGCAGAAGAAACACGATTTGTTTTTCAAATTATTAAACATTTCTATTTTTTTTAATGTTCCCGATTTTTTTGAGAGTGAGCATAAATCAATTATTGTTATACGAGCTATTCTCCAACTTTGCCTGTAAAAATCAGCGTGCCCCCCCGCAACGTCCATCTGAAAACAGATCCGCCCTGGTCTACATACTAAGGAAAATGAGAAAATCGCATCAGTTGAATTATTGACAATATGTGAAACAGATTAAATTGTTGTGAAATGCATGCAAAAAAGACATGACGAGTTACACTACTTTGTATTAAAATGTTTTTGAGAGTTCCAATAACTTAAAATTATCAAATTAAGTCACTAAATGGAAGCGGAAAATTCATAATTGTTTAGAATAGAAATTGACCTTACAATGAAATAAAGTCTCAATAGAAAAGTAAGTTTCACATTTCAGATACATCGACTTTGTTGAAGTATCAATCGAAGCGTCTTTGCAATCTCAAGAGCTGATTTTTGGGCTAGTTCGGTCGTGGGGTTTGTTGGTTTGACCCTTTGAAGGTCATTTATGTCATGCGTTATATCTTGCGAACTAAACATACGATTTGCAGCAATAAGGTGTCACTCGACGCGTCATAACATTTTTGTGAATCTTTCAAATTTTTTTGAAAAAATGTTGAAGCCATTTTTAATTTAAAAAAAATAAGTGCAAAAAATTAAGTTGTTTTCATAAACAATAAATTTTTAACCTGATTTACAAAAGATGATAATCAATGTTTATAAAATTTATATATTCCAAACAGTGTTTGTAAAAACATCATCAAAACTTTTCCTCATGTAAACGTAAAAAGTTAAAATAATAATAAAAAATCATTAAAAGTTATCATGACCTTCAATGCAGAACCAAGCGACTCAAATATAGTATTTGCATCCTTGACGTGTCAATCGACGCGTTTTTAACATTTTCATGATGTTTTTAAGCTAATAAAAAATTGTTGTAGCCGTTTTTTAATTTAATAGAAGAAATTTGCAAAAAATGAGGGGGTTTTCACAAAAAAATAATTTTTAACCTGATTTGCACAACATAGTAATAAATGTTTAAAAAAAATTATAAGATCTTATCAGTTTTTGAAGAGAAACCAGCAAAACCTTCTCCCATGATTACGGAAAAAACATTAAAAATAAAAAATCATTCAAAATCGTATTCAATCATCCCCTGTACCTACGTCATCAATGGACGCTCCCGTAGATGATCCAATAATTATTAAATCATTCTAATTACTGTACCACTAATTTTTATTATTTAAAGAAGTATTATTTTTATAATTATTATTGTGTTTAATATTTTTAATATTTATGTAGATATTATTGGAAAATTGACTGTATGGACCTTAAAGTTCGCAACTCACGGCTTGTTTTTTAATTAATAGTGGCATTTAAATCCTACTTATATTTATAATAATTTCGTAAACAACTTTGTTAAAAGGAAAAAGAGGATAAATTTGATGTAGAAAATCAAACATACGACATTCAAAAAGCGACATAGGTCGAAAATTTGATTATAAGTGATCGTCAAATTCGATCGTATGAGAAAAAAGAAATATAAATAAAAAAAGTAATCTTCATTATAGTTACTTGTATCTCTACTTACAAAGGTCATGTTTGCCTAAGTTGAATGGCAAGAAAATCCAATTCTTCTTACTTTTTATAAAAAACACAGAAACTATTGTGCATGAATAGATTTGATTCTATAATGGAATCAAGATGTTCAATCAAAACTATGACCATTGTATAATTGCATTAAGAAATTTGCATGAGGTTTTTGCGGCAAATTGAAATCTAGATGAAACGATAGTCGCCAAGAATTTTTTGGACTTCGGTTCAATCAACATATGTTCAATTTTATTCCAGAAAACCAACAAAAAATGTTGGAGAAAGATCTAAAAGAGTTTCTTTTAGACTGGAAATGTTAGATTTTCAGAAAGTACTTAATAAACGCAAAAAAATTAGTCTTCGGGTATCGTAAGAAAATACCCATTCTCATACTCATACGCGTGTTTGATATTAATTTTTTTTACAATTTTAACAAGTGATCCGTTAATAAGAAAATTTCAAGTGAAGAAGCAAGTTTTTTCGTGAAAAAATATCAACTCAAACTTGGCTAAGAGAACTAAGTATCATATCATATTTACCATATTAGTTTAACCAGAAAGTGATCGTTACTTCCATATGTTTGGCAATCAAATTCAAATTGTAAAGTGGCTATCAACAGGTTAATTGCTAAATAATAAACATTTTGCATTGAAGCTTTTTTAAAGTTTTGACTTTAGATTTTCAACTTCATAACATTTTGCTCTTGAAAAACGATTGTTTAAATTGAACTAAATCAAACTGCATTTTTATAAAGTACTAAACAAACAAACATATTAAACAACTTTTCACCACTTCAACATCACTTCAAGATATCCTTGTTCAAGAATTGTCCTTGAACGCCTTCATAGCCACATCAAATCTATTCTGCAAACCATTGCCGTAGCCATGTCGACATACCGAAAATGGCAAAATTAAGTCTTGGTACATGGTACATATAAGGCACCGATAGTGGTACCTACCTACATATTACTTTGCCTTCCATCATCTACCCGAAGGATATTGAATTTAGCCTTTGTATCGTTATCGATAAAATGACGACGAAAGGACGACGAAAGGTAACGAAACTTTTGACGTCAACGTTGAAGGTGAACTAAATGCAGTCAAGTGTGGTGCTCTGATGCAATCAAGAAACCAACCATCAAAAGTAGGTTAATTTCTCGAAAGATTAAATCCTTGCTATATATTGATAAAATTTCATCACCTTAGAATATATTTACCAATAGGTATTTAGTTTACTTAAAAAAAACTATCATATGATGTTTGTAAGCTGAAATTCAATAAAAATGTGTATGACCTAGCGGTTTTATAATACATGCCGAAAATTGAATTTTGAAGAGTTAATAACATGATATGATGAAAAATAAAAGTTTGAACGCACAAAAATTTGAAAACGCTCATTTCATCACATTAATAAAACCTAGCAAAGGCATAAATAAATTAGACCGGAAAAAATGCATTTCCCAATTACCATTTCCTCGCTAACTTTCAACAATTCTCGCTGTCCCAAAAACTATCACATTTCCTTAAATAGTACCCGAGCACTCTATTTAAGTTCAACTCAAAATAAAACAACCATCCATAAACGCAGTTCACCAATATAGTCTAGATGTTGTAGCCGAGTGCAACCTCAATGGAAATGTTGAAACCGACAAACTTTTCTTCACTTTCACCCTCATTTTTTTGTATTTTCTGATTCTATATGGCATACATTCCACTAATTAGAAGAAAAAAAGTAGTTCTGGCCTGTTTACAAACCACATAAAATAGTGAAGGATAAAAAAAGAGATCTAGACATTCACCAACAAAACCCAAAAAAATTAGCACATAAACAGTTCAGGGGATGATAGTGCTGAGTTTTCTATTCGAAGTGGAACAGAGAGCGTCACAAGTTCTGGTGGGAATCGCTTGTTTTCAAAAAAAACCTAACTCAGAACGGATCTGAGCTCTGTTTCAGTTTCCTTTTTGTAAGGAAAAAGTATTTTTTTCAGGGTTTTAAGGGAGAAGCGTTATATTATTGTGTCTACGGAAGTGGAGACATTTAAAAGGGTTGCCTTTGATGATGTGTCCTAATTATTTATGGGCTGTATGCAACGCATTTTGAGGAGTTGTTCAGAACGTAATGGTGCAAAGTGCATTTCGTTTTATTTGTGCAAATTGAAGATGGAATGAGAAGGAAGAAAGTTAATTTTTAATCTAATTTTCTATTCAGTGCGGTACTTGCAATCCAGCTTTCAATTTACACAATCCATTAGAGTTTTTGTGCTTTCAGTGGTAAAGTCATTTAAATAAGAATTATATACAACAACTCATTAGTTTATGATTGAAAATGGTGTGGTGAAATGTAGAAAAAACAACTTTTGTTAGCTTTGAGAAAAAACAGAAGTTTACAATGCACGTTATTTGTTTGTGTATAAAAATGCTATTTACTTTTCAAATTTGTCGACTGAACATATCTCTGGTTTTAGAATAAGCTTTAAATCATTTTTCCTGTCTAATGAATTAATATTATGCAAAGATTCTTAGAAAAAAAAAACGGTCCTCACCAGTGCATCCCTAATGAAGCATCTTTTCAATAGATGTGTGTTTTATTCTTGAAAATTTTATGTTCCAAGAATACCATGGTATGTTAGAAAATATATGTTTTCATATCGCTGGTCAAATTTTATTAAAGACATCATGAGCTTCACGAGCCTTAGCAGAATTTGCATCATACCAGAGTGACAAATTTAGTGATAAATAATTCCAAGGAAATTTAATTTATTATGACAAAATTTACCAATTATCAGCAACTATAGGGTTTTATTTAAATTGTTATGATATATTGTGATAAACTTAAAACTAAAACATTAGATGGAATGATAAAAATAATTCATACTTAATAAAGAAAGTTGAGTTTCAGTATAAAAGCAAATATTCAAAGAAAATTTCAATGAAACGTTTTAAATGAAAACCGTTTGAAAATATTTCCATTCTTTATTTAACTAGCTGTCTGCAGTTATCTATCTATAAACAAAACTCAATCTATCACAATTGTTGCAATTTATTCCATGCAAAAAAATCTGTTTTTAATCTTAGTAATTGCCACTTTTAGGTTACGATTTAAAAAAATATTTTTTTTAAAGTTTTTTTCAATACAAAGAAAAAAGATATCATTTTTTAAATTTTATGCATATGTTAATTGGTACTTTGAGTGTACGAATTTTTTTCACCTATACCAATTTAACAAAAACCATTAAAAAATGACGGCGGACGTGATTTCAGGTGACTGGATCATCTAAAAAAACGCCAAATTAATCCTTGTTTAAGTGGTTACAGTAGGTACCAGAATGATTTTTTTTCCTTAAAAAATAGCAAAATGGTGGCCATTTTTTTAAAAAGCTATTTTTGAAGATGGAAAATTGAGTGAAAAACGGAAAATTTGATACAGATCAAAACGATTCGGCTACCGACTATAGGCATATATATTTACAACAACATTTGAAAAAATCGGTGTGATTGGTTGAGTCTTTTTTTTAAAATCGTGTCCGCCAGCTTAAAAAAACATGAATCCAAAAAAAAACTCGTTTACATTTTTTTATGATTTTACTCTGATATGCCTGGACCATAAAAAATTCCTCCCGTGTTTTCATACAGCTCCTGACTAGCTTATTGTGCATCTCTATTTTGATTTTTATAAAAATTGTAACCTAAAAGTTTTTTTAAGGTACAAAAAAATCCAGGCAGAATAATTAATGATAATTGGTCTAAAAGATAAACCAAAATTATGTGAGAAACATTCTGAAAGCATTTTGCAGCAATTGAAATGTTTTGTACTAAATCGAAAACATTAACAATTAAAATTTGTACTAATTTTTCAAAAATAAAATATATTTTCAATATGTAAAAGTCAAAATTGGTTGAAATACTCTTAAAAATCATAAGATTGTGATTAATAAAAATAATAATCTTGAAATAGATGAAATACATATAAAAAAATTGCAAAATTATGTTTCGAAATTTTTTAATTAATTTCTTGAACATATGTGGTTAATCAATTTTATTGCAAAAAGTTCAAATTGACGTCATATTCCGTTGAAAAATTGATTTAACTGGAAAACTGATAAAATGTCAAATATGTGCTTTTCACGTTCTCCGTGTTGTTAAGTTATGAATTCTTATAGTCCCGCAAGATATTAGACTTTATATATTTATAAAACTTAGCTGTGAAAGAGAATTTTTTATTTAAGACTGAAGTATTTTTTGAGAAAATAAACATTATGACACGAAATTTATTTTCAAAGGTTTTCATGAAAATTTCTGCGAACAAGCTGTTCTAGATTTTCAATTTTTTTAAACTCCATTCTAGCTTTATATGCTTTTTTGGTTACATAAACATGTAATAATTCAAGTCTGACAAATCTTAATGGAATATTCTATTCTCCTATAAAAGAACAACAAACAGCTTTTCTACAATATATTGTCATTTCAGCTGTTACGTGTTTCTGTGTGCCTTTAATATTAAAAAGTTTTATGCATGCAAACAATAGTAATTCACTGTTATTTATTCCTTGAACTGAATCAAATAAAAGTGGTTTTAACTAACCATCAATAAAAAATAACAAACATCATTTAAATCATTGCCATTTCAAAAAAAATCCACTCGTATTTCAAGCCGACAAAATGGCAGTTAGCGTTTGCATCCCTAACTGGAAATATGCAGTTTCCATAGAACACGGAGCAATTAAAAATGTCCATGACAACGGAAAATATTTTTCATTTGATGTTTGACACGGTAAAATGATTAATTGCCTCGAAAGCGACAGAGAAAAAATAAAGTTTTGAGGTTGAAAAAATTGGAAAGCAAAGTTATCGTTAGGTGTTAAAGGTTCAAGGACCAAAATTCAAGTTAGAATGCAAAATTGTTGATCAATTGGCTATAAATAGAAGAAAGTGGTCGCTAGGGTTGAAATAATTATTATTTTACTATTGGTGGAACTTTTTGAAGTGGATGTCCTTGAAAAATTTAAAAAAATTAAATAAAGTGCGTAACATTTCTTATTAAGCTTCCAAATCTTATGATAAAATTTACACTACCCACACTAAAATATTACACTCCATTTTTTTACACAATAAGCATACATTAAAAATAATTATTTTTACTTGTTTGTAAATTAATATTTTGGTTTCAATAAATTTTAAGTTAACAAAGAAATCGTCCTTGCCTTATCATACGGAGTCTTCATTATGAAAAGTATGAGATTTGCAAGGAGTGAAGTTTAGATTCATACCATATTTATATTTGTAAGACATAACCAGCTTCATATTCCAGTGATTTGTATTTAACTTTGAAAATATTGAGAATGGTTTGATTGAGGTCACTTTGTGTATTTTTTTAAATATGTATGCTTTGTGCCAAACAATTCTATTTGATATTTATTCGTGAGATCGTTAATCTATCATAATAATCATTTTAAACGAAAAACTGCTCAAAAGCAGTCTCTTATAGCTTTCAACCCCAATTTGCATTAGTTTTGATCTGAAAATGTTTCGTTCAGTACCAAATTATCCAAGGAAAATTAAAGTTCATGCAAAACCTTTTCTTCAAATCCCACATGTATGAAAAGCATGTGCAACTTACCAGTATCAATGACACCGTAAAATCCACCATTTTCATTTTGTATCCTTTTCAATAGAATCTCATCTCTTCAACTCATGGATCCTTGACGGGCGATGAAGTTGCTACAGCGATACTCAGCTAGGCTGGATTCCTATTATCTGGGAAAAAACTTTTCAGAGTTCATTGAATGGTATTGAAAGAAGCACGTAAATTATAAATAGCATGGAGAGTAGGGTTGAAACCGTTTTTTTTTTTCAAATTTGAAGTAAGGGAGTGTTTGAAATAGTTAGGGGTTTTAATATAAAGAAAAGTTTTTTTCTCGCCAAACCGAATTTCAGTACTTCAAACTGTTTCAATTGATGGAAGATTAATAAAAAAATATGTGCAAATCGTATTGAAGAGAAGGTTTTTAAATACGATTATTTTCACAGATAGATTTTACACTTTATTTTAACAAGCGACATTCTACACAAACAGGTTAGTTCTTCGGACTATTTTATTATTAGTTTTTAAAATATGTTGCCAATACCTTTTATTTGTGAATATATCTGTTGCTAGTTCTTTGAAATATGCATTCCAAAATGTGTCCATGTAAAATAAATAATAAGATGTACCAACTTCGATATGTTTTTTATAAGAAATTCATTTAAAAAAATATCGGCCAAAAACATTTATCGCAACCCTTTCTCACATCAGAAAAGTGTCGAGCTTTCAGCAAGGAAAAACTCTTATTGAATATCAAAGCGGATTAATGATACTTTGTCCTCGGTTGGATATATAGCCACATCGTTCGCTTATGGAGCAATAAACTTTGAGATAGGCATAAAAAGGACTTTTTTTGTGACAAAGTCGAATGAAAAAAAAATCGAGAAAATGTGCTCTTGTTAAAGTCAGCTCGCAGCTGGAAGTTTGCATTTTGCAAAGTTGCTTGCTTGTGACGTTAAATGTTTAGAAAGCAGCATCCTGATGTGCCAGTTGCAGAATAAAGTTGAAGATTTCGATATAACAGAAATTGGAATGATGTTATCGTTTTTTTTTTTTTCAAAATAGATACGTATGTATCTTGCATTGTGTCTTTCTCATCAGATTTATAACTGAGAACGTGCAACAATTGCTAAAGGAAAAGGGTCAGGTGGTTGAAATGTGCTAAGATTTCTGCTAAATTGAATAAAAACAATATGAAAAGGAGTTTCTCTTACCAATGAAAAGAAAATTTGGGTTAAAATTAATTTCAAATCCTAAATTCTCTCTCTCTCTCTCTCTCTGTTTTAACCTGTTTAAAAGTTCACTTTTATTATCATTTACGAATATAATCATAGTGAGTATAAATTACAAAAAAAAAAGATTGATTAAAATTTGAATTTTACTTCCATTTGAATAAGGAAGAAATTTCTAAATTGATGAGATATTGCTGGGCTTTGTTTGATGGAGTTTTCAAAAATTTCCAAAAAAATGTCTCATACAATTAATTGTCACTTCCTTACCAATTTCACTACTTGAAAAATAATTGGCGTTTGGACGGGGATCTTGATAATTGATAATCAATATTTTAAAGACATAAAATGTCTCAAAAACAAATATTATTAATATATTACCTTATACAAACAGTCCCTAATTTGTAAATTGAAAAAAAAAATCATTTTTTTCTAGACGTCCTGTTTGAGAATCATTCACAACAAAATTTAAATCGATTTATTTCTAAAATAATGAATAATTCCCAAATAATTACTTAATTTATTTAATTTAAAAAAAAAAAGTTGACATTAAGCAATAAGTTGCACTTCAAAAAGCTAATGAATTGTTTTTGAAATTTAGTGATTGAAAAGCAGCTTGTTTTGGAAAAATATTTCTGATAATCTGCACTACAATAAATAATATGAATAAAGTATAGCCAATTTTTTCATAGAAAGTAATTGTTACAGACAAAATAGTTTTCTTGGTCTTTAAGTTTCAATTATTCTGGCTGCAGACAATAAATTCTGTCTCAAATTACATATTTTTATTAGCTATATTTCTTTGAAAAATGTTCAAGGACGTATTTTTCGTAAGATATGATACATTCGTTGATGGATAACTGATTTAGTTTTCGAAGAAAGTACAAAGGTTAAAGCCACTCTTCTTGTTAAATTTTCAGAAAACATAGTCCAATCTTCGCCACAATAATGATATCTAATGCGGTTTCTTTTCATGTCATTATTTAATTTTCCGTCTAGACGAAATCCTGCACTCAACAGAGCACTTTGCAGTTCAGATCATGACGATTCCTCTTGTTCGCAACATGCCTGGATGTTAAAGTTGAAAAAACCTCACTCATGACACGTAATTGGCCTTTCTGCCATCATCTTTCAGCCCGAACAATATTTCATCGTTGTCCTTTATAAATTGTTCTAGAAACCCAGTTTATTCATCATTACCATCGAAAAGTTGAAGCCTAGAGTTTCATAGCTTTCAAATATCTGTCATCGGTGCCGTAAATCAACCTGCATCGTTCTGACAACTTGCCACCGACTTTTGCCATCGACCACAACGAGCACATCAAGGACGATGTTTGGAAAGGATCACATCACGTTGAAATCATAACAATATTTGTATCGATAGCCCAGGCGATGAGAGTGAGGGAGGTCTGTTGTGTAAGTCAATAATAATAGTAGAAAAACATGGATGCAAAGCTGGATGGATGGATACTCACCTTCTTCCCATTGCCGCCAAGGGTCCTACGCCGGCCAAGTTGGGGGAACACGTTTTTCACATTCATATAACCACGAAGAAAAGTATCTTGGCTCGTCGGGGATAACGTACACCTACGAAAGACTTCACTGGAACTTGAGTGGGGCGAATAAATCACTGAGTGATTTTGATTTAGAACATATACACGTTCAACTCACGACGATGTAAATCACGCACCCTCCGGAGCTGAGTATCTCCATAAATAAACATAATCATAAAATTTATAGAGATTGTAAACGAAGAAATAAATGAAAGCAAACCCATAAATTTTGGGAATTGAATGGATATGTTCTTCGATTGTAAATGCCAAGCGATGCGGATGATATCGTATCAATCCATCTTCGTCTTTTGTGTGGTGAATAGCATTCGGAAACTACCCTTGACCCGGTTGATAACATGCATCTCCGCAAATCGTCATCAGCATCAAAATCAAGGAGATCGTGACGGATCAGTGAACCGTCACTTAGTTCTGTATGAGACATGGTTTGAATATTTTACAGAAAATATACCCCACCCCAGTGTTTAATATAGTTTTCCGGTAAAAGTACAGCAAATATTTTTATGAAAATATTAAAATAAAAAGCAAAACCGTTCATCCGATTGATTTATTTATTTTTGATTTGAAATTTGTTTCTTCGTCTTCTTAATTTAAATTTTTTTATTTAAAAAGGAAGATTTAAATTTATACTCAATTCAAGTATTTTTAAAATGAGAAATTCCCTTCATCTATTTTCATCGATTTTTTGGTAGGAAAACAATTTCATGCTTTCATAGTTTATTATTTTTAAAAAGGATATGCAGTTACTTTTTCTACTTTTTTTAGTGTTATTCAGGGTGAGTTTTACCTTTTTTTGTAGTGAAGCCAAATTTATTTTATATTAAGTCGTAATAAGTAACTTTTAGATTTTGCTTTTCGTTCTTTATTAGCTTTTTATTATTTGCCATAAAATTTATTTCTATGCATGTTTTCCTGGGAAAAAAAACATGTGTTACGAGCTTTTTGAATTAATTGCAAACTGCAAACTAACGCAAAAGAGTTGAAAATTCATTCAAAATATTTTTTTGTAGACAATTTTATCGCTAACATCAGCATTTTCGTCAAATTGTTTACCAATTGTTTTGTGACCTATTGTTGATATTTCCTTAAAACATTTCCATTTTTTAATGTATGCGTGCATTTATTAATACCCTTTAAATATTTTAGAGGTTCCGCATTTATTTGTATTCATAATTTGGCAATGATTTACCTTTCAAACAGACCTAAGCATTATTTATAAAGAAAATAAACTTTATTTATGGTACGTACAGTGACGGAATGCGGAATCATGCGGAATTTTTCGAAGAATAAGTGGAAATGGAAAAAAAATCTTTTAAAATAAATAGCATACAAAATTTTACATTTAAATTTTCAAAAAATCCAACGGAAAATTTAGGAAGAAAGATTGGATTCAATTTGAAATTCGAATAAATAATAATAAAACAAAACACATAACAAGTTCATTTTTTACAAAACATTTTCAAATAAAATTTTACATGGAATTAATTTTTCGAAATATTTAAGGCTATCTTCCAACGGAAATAAATTGTTTGAAAATATGTCTTAAAACATAATAGGAAGAATCGCAAAAAAGTTACCTATAAAGTTCAAAAGTTTAATTGATTTAGCGTCAAAACCTTTTATTGAATAAAAATTCATGGAATAATTTTTTTGTCGGTTGAAAGGGTCGAATTTTTTATTTTAATAAAGCTTCTTTATAATAAAACAAAAACGAATTTTTTAATTTTCTAAACTGCATTTTTATTTTTTTTAAATTTTGTGAAGTTTGTCCCAAAAATTGTCGAGTGGTTATGTAAGTGACCAAGCAAAATACATTTGAATTAATTTAATCCAGAATTTGATCATGCAGTAGGTCCTTTAAATACCGAAAGAGTAGCTACGAAGTCAGATATTATCTAAAATGTAAACCACGTTTGGAAATAGATTTTACTAAGGAATATCACCATTAAAATTATTTTTAACAACACAAATTTTGAAATTTCTTCCCGGAGGTACAAACTATAATTATTTGTGGGATGTATTCAGATTTTCCAAGATTTCAACTAATTTAGCGGTCGTCTAACCTAAAAAAAACAAGGACAAGTTTATGATCAACCTGAAAAAGGTTGACTTTCGCTCTAAAAAAGTTATGACTGCATCCTGATTATCCCTTCCGGTCTGAAATTGGTATGATGGCGTGTTTAGCCCGGAAACAATTTCTAAACGGGTGGATGGATTTTTTTTTATTTTTACGAACTGACGAAGAATAGCGTCTCGAGTATAAATCCATATCTTTTGATTCATTTTCATCTTATTGAGCACTAAAACCTATCCCGATGGTGTGGGTCGTGCAGATTTCACACTAGTCCCACGTTTATCATTTTGTAGATTTTATGGCTTCAACTTCTGCTATTGGCTAGTGCAGTAGCATTCACACCGCAGGATATACACATAGGAAAGTAAATATGGGAATAAATAACGCATCGTCCACCGTATAAGTTACGGAATGACTTACTTCCGTCGTTTCCGCATCGTATGGCGTCCTTTTGAAAATTTGCGAGCTTGCACTTGTAAGTACTGAAATAATTTTGTGTTTTCTTTTTGCGTCAAAAGTAGTGATGAATTGGTGTTAAATCAAGTTTTCAGTTTTGATAGAGTTCTAGTGTTTGTGTGAATAAAAAAAGGAAATCTAAGTGTATTTTCTAGCAGTTGAATGCCAATGATCCTTTTCATCTGGTGGCGTACTTTAACATGACACGCTCCCACAAAAGCGAGCTGGACATAGCCGGGTGAGTGTGTATCCAGTGAGACACAATTAAATAGGATACTAGTAAATAGTAGGTTGTATGCATACTAGGAGATTAGCAAAATAATTTTCCCCAGCACCCGAAAATAATTTATTTACTGGAGACCCAAGACAAAAAAATTTTGCTGAGGTTTTCATTTTTGACAAGTTCTGGAAATTTCATTTGTGACCAAGTCATTCACGTTAAAAAGTAAAACTTTTATGGTTTTTGTTCGCTTACATGGGAAATATACGAAGATTTGTTAAAAGAAAATGATTGTTCACTTTATCGTGAGAAAATTATAAAATAGCGCCACGCATAAAATGAAACAAAATGTTTTGACTATTTAATCAGCAATAAGAAAAAAGGCTACTATTTACAATGCATATTTTTAAACAATTCTGTGGTGTTAATTGTTTCATGTACAGCACATATTTATACAAGGTATCTGAAATAACTTTGACGAAAATTTCAAATGCAAATACAAATCCTAGATCAAGTTATCAGTTGATCAGAATTCTCTCTTAAAAATAGTGCCTTGCAATGAACTCCAGTACTTCTAGGTAAATAATCCAAATTCAATGATATAAGAAGAAATAATTGATTATTATTATTATTGGCCGGTGTTAAGTTAAAGATGTTTTACTAAAAATTCAACATAATTTCGGCAACTGAAAATTTACTAATGCATTTTAACGGCAAAAAACGCTCGTTTATTATTTATAAAAAATGTTTCGGCCAAAAAAAGAAAACCTATTTTTAAGCAACATATAAACTTTTGAACCCATAATTGTTTTGTTTCATTTATTGTAAATCAATCACTAAGGAGTACTGATATTCACCACCACCAAATGAGAGCGCAAGATATAACTTGGTCCACACATTACAGTTTCGATTTGAAATTTTCGTGACATTTATTTAACATATAAAATTTAAAAGAAAAAAACATTAAACAAGTGTTCAAAAATTTTCTTTATTGAAAATGTCAATTTTTTCACGCCTCCTACAAATGTTTACCCTTCAAGAACTTGTTATTTTATTGCTACACATCAACGTACTCAGAGTACTGGCCGTCAAAACCCATAAAAATTTTGCATTCGTTAAAAATAGTTATGAAATTTTGACTTGACGAGAAAATACATTTTAACGGTCAAATTTAAATATAGTGTATGCCTTTATAATGCAACCTTTTCAATTAAACTTCATGAAGGGTCGAGCCCAGGCTGCTCCTTATCAAAGGCGAGATTATAAAGAAAGTCAAAACAAAATACAAACTTAACTGCTATTCAATCAAAAAGAAATAAATCATATTTCATATAAAAGAAAAATCACATGTTAAAGTTCATCGGCAGAGCTAGATGGAACGACAAAAAGGATCAACTCATGGTGGAGTAATCAGTCTTGAATGGATGAACGAAGAAGCGTGGGCTCGAAAAAGTAAACTGGGCAATTATAATAAAAACGGCAATTATCTAACCGACCGTCATGCCACGCCACTCTGCAGTCCCATCGTCAGGATGAGAAAAGCAGATTGAGGCTTTTTGTCGTTTGCTTGGCTACCCCCAGTGCGAGGGTTGTGACCTTCCCCCCCCCTGAAAAAACGTATTGTTTTATATTGTTTTTGCCTGGAGCTCGCCTGCCATTGTGTTTTCGGCTGTGGAAATATTCTGGATTTAGCGTCCGATAAGACAACAAAAGCCATTCCGACAGCTAATTAAAAACGTATTTGAATTCGCGATAAGGGCAATTCGCGAGAGTGTTTATTACAACTGGATTTAAACAGGATGGTGGGAAAGGACTGTTTTGTTACTATTTTTGTGATTGGTTGGGGAATAAAGTGGGAATTCAATTGTTAGAAATGTTGTTTATTTCTGCTTTAAGAAATTTGATTATCAACTTATTAGGGATAGATAAATTGTTACAAAACAACACAACCAAATGTATAATTTACAAATATGTTGAATAAATTAAATACTTAAAAGAAGTGACAAAAATAAGTTCGTTTAGCATTAAAAAACCTGAGAAAAATTACAAAATATCAACAAAAAACTTATCGTGTTGGCTGAAAACTTTCCTGTGAAAAATCCAAAGAAAATTATGGGCTTCTATTTTTGAAACTTACCTTAACAAATACACATTTAAAAAATTTCTCAAAGCGATATCTACAAGCGATCTGTGAAAAAATTGTAAAACAGAACATTATTCGTTTCATAAGAAAAGTGTATAGTAAATATCTGAACAAAAATTATGGAAAGAATTTGCATTTTTTTTATTGTTTCTCATGATTTTCTACAATTTTAAGCTGAGATACATAATTGTGTTGTAGAGAGATTAGACCTAATGATATTCTTAACAGCTCGAATTTGCATTTAATGTCGTCGAAAAATATTGTATGAATAAATGTTCATTGAACAATTCATGGTTCATTTAATTAATTTAGAATTTAATCCAGAGATTTTCATGCAGACAAATCTTTAGAATACATTTGGCTAATTTTTTTTCCTATAGAAAAGTGAACCCATTTCGTATGTTTTAATAACGATGTTTCAATGTCACAATCAAAAAATTGAAAAAAAAGTTTTGCGTTTAGAATCATAGGCTTATTATGTTGAAATTTTTTTTGGTGAGTTCTGTGTTTCTCTGCATATTTTTACATGGTTTTCCATAGTGAAGCAGCTAAGACACTTCCAAGTTTTTCCAAAAATTTAAATTAATTCTTCTCGTGAAAATTTGGGATTATTCTTTCTCCAAATTTAGTTTACAAAGAACATTAATCAAAATAAATATTAAGAAGCCAATAACAATTGTTCTGATGCGAGTTTTCAAAGATTCGTGAATATTGTTTCACAAAACAATTCTCAAGAAAAAACCTCAGCACTTCATATCTTCAACAGATTAAAATTAATTTAACACAAATTCATCAACAACATTTGAAGCAATATTTTTGTTGCAATAGTTCAACTGAAGCATAGTAGCCTTAATTTTTGTGAATGCTGTTTTGAGCAGTGTTCTAAATTCAAATGTAGGAATTTATTGATAGAATCAGGAGGAAATGTCAGGAAAAAGCAGCTCGGATCCGTAGGAAACGAACATCTTTAAAATATTTGACGCAGAATAATATGTGATAAGACTTTCATTTAGATTTGACTCGTTTAACATTAACAGAAGACTACGTTCCAGGAAATTTTTTACATACATCTACACAAGAACACACAACGAATAAACAAAATAACACTAAGCTAAATCAATAAGAACAAACCAAACATATAAATGTTAAAATATACTGTAAACGTGTTGAAACAAAATATCAAGGAAATTTTACGCCAGCCAAAGGATATTAAGGCAGAAAAAAATCAAAGGATATCAAGGCACAAAATCACATGGGAAAATATTATTAATTTTGTGATTGAAGAAAAGAAAATTACAAAAGAAATTGTAGCAACGAGCAGTTTTTTTTTTGAAAGCAATTTGATTGAAAAATAATCAAATTTTTTCTCAAATCAAAATTCAAATACCAGTTATAAGGATTTTTAAAAAAGAACACTGTACGGAACAAATGAAAGCTTCTTAAATATTCGATGCCTTCTTTCAATATTTAAAGAAAAATTAGTAAAAAAATACATCCCGTCAATGAAAGTTTTGAGAACAAACTACGCGTAGAAAGTTTATGAAGTACGAATTTTACTATAAAAAATTTCCTCGATATCAAATACTAATTCTGAATTCAGTTTCGAAAAATCAGCTTGTCAAAATAATGAGCTCAACTTATTTCTTATAAAATATTGCTAGGATCTTTACGATCTATGTATATATATCCTTGGCGTGAAAAAATGTAACTGAACATAAGAAAGTAAAATAGTTTTCTACGAAACGTGGCTATGAATGTAACTTTAATTTCATTTTATTTTGTATTCTCAGGTTTCCATGATCGTTGATTCTTTTAGAAGTTCAAAGTGCTTTAGATATCAGCTATATTTAAATTAATTAAATTTAAAGTTATGAAATGGATTTGAATGAATTTTCGTCTCATATTTTTAGCATTTTTCCGATTCTCATCGTTTTTAAAACATATTTTTCGTATAAAACAAAATTGAGTTGACCGAATCAAAATCCCTTCGTTTAAGCACGAGTTAATACTATAAAGAGGAACTGTGTAAAGTTTCAGCAAAATCAGTCGATTCGTTCTCAAGAAATCGTGTCTACCGCACGGAAAAACAAAGTTTCGAGAAAAACGCGTTTAAATTTTTTTAACGCGATTTAATGAATTAAAGTTATTTTTTAGCGACTTGCATCGAGTAATCGATTCTAGGTCCATACTGTAATTTGTTCGACTCATTCGCAATCTTCAGAGCATCCTTTTGATGTTGTGATGTTTAATGAAAAAGAAAGGAGCTAATTTTACGTGGTAGAACGGCACTGCATGCGTATAATACGCTAGGTAAGGCAGAGCGCACGTACCGACCACGCGGTATTCCAATCTCTATAACTCCGGTAATATTACTTGTTTTTTTTGAAACTTGGTGTGAACACTCTTGAAGTACTATACTTTCATATGGAATAAAAATATTTAATCGATTATTTTGAAAATACAATGTAACCCCTTAGCTACGCTGTCTATTTTTCATTTATTTTTGCTTTAACTCGAAGGGTAAAAATTTGCTTGCCGAGCTTATTATTGAGTTTTGCCCGATGTTGTGTTGAAATTTGCTATGCTATTATAATGAAAAAGTTTGCTCACTAAATCAATTCAGTACGTAAATATATGATTTCAAATTTCCAGACTTGTTTTCAAACCAAAAAGAAAATGGTAGCTGGAAATTAAATCAAAATAAATAGCTTACCAAGCAATGATTTTGGGACCGTTCAATACACGTGTTCTTCTTCAGCTTTAAATTATTCCTGCTTCGAGGAATTGTAAATATTCTTGCTTTGAAATTAATTCAACAATTTCCAAGCCTAAGCAACGATTCCTGAGAATTTTAGCAGCTTTGTCCATGAACTGCAATACTTTCTTCTAATTCTATGCCTTCAACATCGGCGTGCGACAATTAAAAGTTATTCCTTCCATTGCTTTACGTGTGTCGGGCCTAAGGACCTTCTGGTGGGGTTTGATTGCAGGAGTGGCTCATTTTGGCATATGGCACACTAGCGAACAATTAAAACCACCTGGGCTTGTTTTCTGCAATTTGTAATAATTTTTATTAGCTTCAATATAATAAAAGCATACTCACGATAAAAAATATCCGCGTCCTTCGTATTTTCAGAGCAATGGACTTTGAAAGCTGCTGGCGTACTTAAGTCGCAAGATTTATGTTAAATTGCAATTCACATAATGTTGCTAATGACCGTTCGTTTTTTCAAAAAAAGTTCAAATACACCTTTAATGCCACCCATTCAGCTCCAACACAAGCAAAGAATTGGTGAGTGGGGTCAAAAAAGTTCAATATTTTTTGTCGACAACACAAAACAGGGCTCAATCCATCAATTCCATCGTAACGCGTAATATGATGGCTCCTGTAACAGAGTTTACTCTATTGCCTATGAATAAATCAGTTGAAAAACAAGGACCAAAGTTCGAGGTCACTGTTCATTACAGCTCAGCTATGCGCCACAAGGATTCCAGGAATTGTGGCGACATTTAATGAAAATTCCGGTACGCGACGTGCACTTCAAATTGGTTAATATATAGTCAGCCATAATTTACTGATGACGACGACATCATTATTGCCAAGCGGCAGCAACTACGTCATTTCGAAAGGTTCTCCATTGCTTGAGTTTATGGTCTTGTTAATTAGCAATATGATTTACCAGGTCGTTACTTGGAAAACTTAATAAAACAACAAGAACGGCAACGACAACGAGGAACTGTGTGCAGCCGTGAGCAACGATGCGAAAGAAGTTAAAATTTAAGTGTTAATGATGTAAATTTTATATAATTGAGTTGAATTTGCGTAGTGAAATTACAAAAAGGTGCCAAAACATTTAATTAATTGCATTACTACTTTGCAGAAAACTGATAAACATTTGAAGTCTCTTCGTTTTCACAAAAAGACTCTCGTTTAAAATAAGCCAAAAATTCGACGGTCCTGATTTTGTATACCAAATTTAAACTCTTTTTTAAACAATGTTTCATAATTTAAATTCAAAAACAGTTTTCAAAAATTATTTTAGGTACTTATGTTTTGATAAAGTTACTACACCATATTTATGAAGGGTTTGTGCTTGCAGAAATTCGGTCTAAATCCTGTACCACACTTTTTGATAGAGTTTTTAAACCAACAATGAAATTATATTGAAAAGTGAGAGATTTATTCATGACTTTTCTGTTTAAAAACAGGATGTTTCAAACATTTTTTAAAAAAATAATAAAGCTCTGAATGGCACCTGGATTTTTAAGAGTATGAGTATCTTTTCACGTTGCTTCTTGAAATTGCTTTGCTACCACTATTAAGATTAATGTGGAATGCACTCTTTAATCACTATGTGACCAGATTTAAGCCAATTTTCAAACAACTTTGGTTCTTCATTCTGCTTTCTTGAAATTCTCATCTTTCATTCCTGATCATCGGTTGGAAGCTAACTTCAACATTTTTAAATTAATTGAATTTGTTGCTGTTCTCACTTTTCAACGAGTGAAAAACAAACCCGAAAAACACCCCAAAAGTTCCCTTTAAATTTCATCGTTTTAAATAAACGTTACAATGGTTTATTAAATCTTAAATACAACCCTAACATCTAAATTAACCATTTTCACTTCACTCACTCATCGTTACTATGTTCGTAAAAATATACTATTTTCACCTGGTTATGGCGCCTGGGCATATTATTATTCCTGGAATAAGCATCATGATGGCAGGCGAAGCGGGCAGAAGGAGCACGATGACTATATATACGAGTATATGAAAATCACACCCCGTAAATGAGGGTAGCACGACAGTTGTCGTAGCTATTCGTTCACACTTGGCTGAATACAAAAATACCAAAAGTCTTCACCATCCTTGAATTTTTAGATGTGTTCACCTTGGAAACTTCAATGAAAATATGAAAAAGTTACTGAGCTTGAAATTTCATACGCAAACCGAATTATGAACAAAATAAATTGAAAGAAGAAAAAGAAAAATAGTGTATAATTAGGGGAAGTATAAAACAGTATGATTTTTAAAGTGAAAAGTTCTCTATTGACTACAAGAATTTTTTAGACTATTTTAAGCCAAACATTTTACAATTTTTTTCCCGATTTCTTATCTCTTTAGCTGCTGCAGGCATTTTAAAATTTTGAAGAAATGCTGTTCTCAGATTACTAAAAAAGCAATATCTCCACAATCATCTAGGATATAACACTCATACGAACAACAAAACTTAGATAATAGTTCGTCGCAGTGTTGAGGTGAAGTAATTATGTAAATGTCGAGTAACCATGTTGTGGGAGGTAGCTCCCCAAACGTACTTTTCTATATGAAAATTTAGCATTTTTCCTTCGTTGTCTCGGATTTTCACGATATCACGGATTTTCACACGATATTCTGTGAAAAATAAAATCACTGTTATATTGCCAATAAACAATTACAACAGTATTTTACTCCAATTCATCAAATGTTGGTAGCGAAACTGCTATAAATACAAACCATCACTGCCGGAAATTCACAGCAGTTGTTTTTGGCTTTCTTTTATTCTCAAACAAGAGTTGGTCATCTTTTTCAAGCTCCGTGTCACTCTTGACAACATCTCACTTGTTATTTAGGCACTGGAATTGTTAATTTTTGAAGACAGGTGGTTCAAGGTATCAGAAGTCTCCTTGTAAGCAATTTCTCTCAAATGCCTACACAGAAAATAATCTAATGATTTTAAATCCACACATCCTGTAACCCAACGTCCCATAACGTCCTACCCAGCAATCCTGGAATTCTTGTTGCAGCCAAGATATAATCTCTTGAAAATTATGTGGTGCTGCTCCATCTTGTTGAAACCACATCCTTCTTTTTCTTCTTAAAAGTGGTAGGTTGTCCAATAATCCCGGTAACAGATTTCCCAAAAAAAAGGAGCCTAGGTGAGTTCAGCGGCCCGGGAAAATATGGGGCCCTATAAGTTGATCTCCAATGATATCTGCCCATACGTCGAGATTTCATCGAACTTAGTGATGTCCTTCTCGTACCATAAACGGAATGGTTTCCTGGTTGAAGAGGCACTCTTTCGTGAATACTGTTTTTTCAAGTTCGAGTTGTGTTAAATTCTTCTCTGTAGCAAAACACAAAAATCCACTCGCTTTTCGTAATCTTGTGTATGTAGTTTTGGCACTTTCAAATAGTAGTGGGAGAGCAAATTAAAATTACGAAGAAATACTTGAGGAGCCACAATATACATATATATATATATATATATATATATATATATATATATATATATATATCAAGGGCATTCTTTTTCAGGTGGCATTTCATTCTTGACTTGAATATTATGGAGTTATTTCCGAACGCACTTCATGCTAGCTAGATCCTTCTGTTAATTTTCGGTATTAGCGATCCCGAGTTGTGTATTGGTTGACCCAGATACACATACTCCTCTACAATTTCCAGTTCAGTGTTGTTAACTGATAGTTTACCCTGGGTTCTCGTTGCGACTTCATTGTAGTTTTTAGTTTTAATAAGGTTCATTGTTAGGCCTGCTATCTCGCTAACTACGCTTAGATCTTCGAGCAGGGTTTGTAGCTCATGTTGAATTTGGGCGATAAGAATTAAGTCATCTTCGAATCGTAGGTGAATTAGTTGCACTCCATCTATGATTAGTCCTTTATTATCCCATTGAAGGTCTCAGAAGGTTTCCTCTAAGAGACAATACCTTACCAGACCACGCTGTGTCGTTGCTGGTTGGTATGGATCAAAGGATAAGGTACGGGGTATATCGGTGATAGGATAGGGGTCGGGAGGGTGGTTCATAGAAACTACCATCTTCCTATCGACAATATACCCTACCTGAATCGACAAGCTTTTTTAGTAATGAAAAAGGCCGTGCGTGAGATTTGAACCTGTTATCGCTCGAGTGAGAGTCCAGCGTTCTACCTATATATATATATATATATATATATATATATATATATATATATATATATATATATTATGCGTATGAGTAAAAAAAATCCAAATAATTTTAAAATAATTTCTGATGCTCATATAAAGTGTATGTACGACAAAGTTTTCATCTATTTAATATTTCAATTTTTAGGAAATTATTGAGGGGATGCTCGATTGCTTGAAAATTTTGCCATTAAACTGAACCGAGGTTTTCCAAAAATATATCACTTTTTTTACAGGAATGTTTTATGGAAGCATCTTGTTTGTTTGAAGGTGAAGCAAAATCAGTTGACGATTGTGGTTAGCTAGTTAGTTCTTGATATGTTATTATATTATTTTAAGGATATTGTCATATATTATAAAAATAATTTGTTGCTTCAATTGATGGCAACAATATTTCCAAGTTCCGAAGTTGATTTTAAAGCCTAATTGCCAAATATTGTTCCTTCAATCAGTTTCGATCACAACCGAATCCACATTCTTAAACCAATCAATAATAACAATCAGGAAACCACAATTAAACCAAATACACACATCCTGCAGCTGATGAAGCCAAATATTTCAGTTAATTATATTTATAGTATTACAAGTTTCCGCAAATTGTGTGAGATTGTTGTAAGCCAAGAACTATATTGTTCTTACATGATAAAGTGTCATCGTAATTGATTATTGCTTTTCATATAATTAATTTAATCATAGCTCGAGTCCTTTTGTCATATCAGCTAGTAGCTATGTTCATAGGTGGATGTATTCATATCTCTTGTACGTGTAACTCATGAAAATGGTAGCACAAATGTTACTCCCGACACTTGAAGGGGGTATCATGAATTTCAAATGTTGGCAATGTCCTTGCCGAATGTGAATGTGAGAAGCCTAAGTGATGCGCTAAAAGCGTCTTGATATTTTCGAGCAAACGACGACTACACAATATACGGAAGGATTGTGTGGTGGCAATGATAGATACAGGATGCATTCCCTAGGCAGAAAGTTTTCAATGTTTCGAGGATAGCTGGATATGTAATGTGAGTGGTGTTTTGTTATTTTAGGTGTCTCTTGAATAGGGTTAGGAGGTATAAGGGATGCTTGAATATTATTTGGAATAGTGCTATTTGAAAAATGTTCCCATTTTCAGTTTATTTTAAAGAAACCATTTTTCATTCGTATTGTATGATACTCGTTTAAATAGATTATTACTCATGGGCTATATCGTATGAGTTCTCAGAAGCCTAAAATAAAAATTACAATGAATGTGGGCAGACGCACAATTTTCTTCACCAAAACGTTTTCAAGATGTTGAATTATAATTTGATTAATTTTGTGCCTGTGACATGTCTTTTGAAGGATTGTATGATGTTAATTTATTGGTTTAAATGACAAAAGATACTTGAAATGATATATCACACAAATGATTTGTGGTATGATATTTGCTTTTATTTTATCGAGTAACCCAAAACTTCAAGATAAAAGAAAACAAGTAAGTATAAAGTAAATATAAGTATTGACAATAAGCATTCATATGGTTCCAAATCAAAATCATCACGAGCTTTCATAAATATCAAGTGGATCATAATTAACATAAAAACTATTGACATGATTAAAGTCACAATGGTTAGACTATTTCCCGGCATTTAGTATAAACACGAGTCATATTTAGTCCGCGAAATCAAAGAAAACTTGAAATTACTTGAAGAAATTACTTCAGAAAAACACTTTAATTAAAAAAATGGAACAGAAAAATAATACTTTAGAAAAAGTGTCAATTTGACTTGAAAAAGTACCCATATGATTGGAAAAATTGTCAATTTTATTTGGAAAATATTCAATTCGGTTTGGAACGTAAATAAATTGAAAAATAAATCATATATTTAGATGAAAGTGTCAACAAATCGTCTAGAGTTGAAATACAAATAGTAGAAACAATTTTAAACTGAAGTTTTTTCCAGAATCAACAAATTCTCAACATTGCAAGAGAAAAATCTTTGCTTTGGGTTGCAAATGTTAGCCACAAAAAAGAATTTCTGAAATGCTTATTCAGGAAACTTCACGGAATTTGCAAAAAAGTAAAAAGGATATTGTTAAAACACGAAGATTTTAGTAGATTTTGAAGAAAAACGTCTGGACCAAATATGTATGCATGCAGAATTACACAGTTTTGAAATTATCGTTTGAGGATATTTTCATGTATGCATTGAATAATAATAAACAAAATTGTAACAGAGAAATGTAACGAATAAAATCATTACAATTGGAAATAATTGGGACAAAGATTTATCTCAAAGATTGTGAATAGGTTTGTAATTTAAATTCGTAGTGATCCTAGCAAAAGTTTCACAAATTTATCAAATAATTCATGCGAATTTGTACATCCATTACATTTTAAAAATTGTTTAATTTTCAGTGTGCACTTTGGATTGGACATACTACATAGACGAGTAAAATTCATTAAAATAATTTGTAAAAATTATTAAACAAAAATTACACGGTACACGAAAGCGATTCTACTTCAATTTGGACAGTTTTTCAAAAAATTTGAATCTTTTCTTAACGAAATTGGTGATTTTTCAATTCAAATCAGTGCTTTTACAAATCAAATCAAAACTTTCGAATCTCAAAGGAAGGAAGAAAACAAATTGAGCATTGAAAATCATAGATTTGATTTCAAAAATAGTTAGTCTAGGTTGAAAAAATTCGAAAAGGAAAAGATATATTTGGATTATTGATATTATTTAGCGAAAAGTTTCACTTGAGAAAAACTTTTGCAACACTATTTTCAACTGACGTTTTTTGCAGCGTTGAGAAATTTTTGACTTTGCAAATGATTTGTCTTAACTCAGAGCTGGTTTTTTGCAAGATAAAAGTGTTTCTGAAAACGATTGGTTGAATTTTTACCTATTGAAATATTATTCCTGCTATAATGTACACAAATAATTTTTTTACGAAATACGTTTAGTGTTTTCAAAATTTTCAAGGAAGCTAATGGGCCAAGTAGTTTTTTCAACTATCCAATGGTATCTAATATTGAACAAGCACAGCAGAATTTATGGTCCCAAATAGACATAACCAAATTGACATAATTTTTCATTCATTAGCTTTATTTCAATACCAGACAGACATGAGCAATCATTCGAAATAAGTCTTTGAAATTGAAAAGTTGATACGGTAATTGGCATAGGTTTCCCTCCTACCGTGCAGGTTGATTATCGCGCCATGAAACCTATATCGTTCTGCACACGTCGCAGGGAGTCTTCCCCAAATCAACTTAAAGCTGCACGCGAAAGCAATCCTGCCTCTCGGATTGCCGGGCATTCTAGCTAGGATATCGCATTGCAACGTCTAATATTCAATACAAAGTAAGTGCCAAATATAAATCCCCTTTGTAAATCAATGAAGCCTTTCACAAACTGAAGGCTAAAATGCTGATCTGATTACACCAGTATTAAGTTTCCCGAAGAGGCTCGAATACTCCAAGCAATATTCAAAGGACTGGGTAATAACTAACCAATTAACAAGGTAAGAGAGGCCAAGGCAGGACAAATCAGAAGGACTGTGTTGTTCCTGGCTGACACTCTTGCATAATGTGATCAATTTTCAGAAAGTTTCAATGCTTCCTTTACAGAGACACCACCGACACCCAGCCTGAACGGCTGTACTTGAATAACCATCTGAACAGCAAGGGGGGGAGACACAATTTTCGGGCTAACAGTGAATACTGTGCGGAAGGTTTCGGAAGGTAGCTAAAAACATTCCCCGGGAAACTCTTCTAAGAATTTTCCGAATGAGGACAAAGAGAAGGCATGCGCATTCTATCGTTTGTCCACAATCGAGTTGTATTCAAATAGTGAACCAAAACAAGAGGACGACAAGCGTAAATCCTAAAACCTTCAATAAAATTGTACCAAACTGGAAAAACTCAGCTCAGCTTTTGAAAAGAAAAATAGAAACAAATATTAGGTTGCATATTTTTCTAGAAAAAAAATTATTTTTGCATGCTCTTTGAGAATATTTTGATGAACAGTTTTAAGTATAAAAACATAAAAATATTTATTAATTCTTTTTTCAATGATATTTTGGAGTGAAATAAAAAAAAGTTCTATAGTATTTGTATAAAGTTGACAATCATTGAAAAGAGAACTGGATAAAAATCACCCAAATATGAATTCTATAAACGGTTTACCTATACAAAATAACACTCAGATTTCGTGAGTCTAAAGTTTTCACAAAATCAAGTGAAAAATCCGCTGAGATACTGCGACACCCTTTCCTTTATTTATTTTCATTTAAAGAAGCACTTTACACGAGCAATGGTTTGCAAAATGATTTGAAACTAGTTTACGATACTTTTCACAAAAAACTGACACAATTGTAAAACGCATATTGTAAAAATTAAATTTTTCACATAATTATTTTTCAAAATTCATCTACAAAAATGCCACCAGTACGAAAAAAAGTTGACTATTATAAAAAAAGGACAAGCATCTACAAGAAAAAGTATGTGTCTTTTTTTGAAAAAAAAATTTAATGCCTTGAATTCTCAATAAAAATTATTTTTGGAAGAATGGTACTTGTGAAAAATTTCTAGAAAATTTAAATAGGAAGCGTGGTTTCGGGGTGTCGGATGGCATCCTCTTCAGGTGCTGTCATTTTCCATCCGCCATCAGACAGCACGACCACGGTTAGGCTTATTGATGAATTAAGCTCGTTGTACTTCAACTGGTTTGTATAATTATTTCTATCCGCGAAGTATAACGACTGTCAAATGTGTTAATGTGCAATAATAGTGTTAGTGACTTGCTAACCAAAAAGCACACTAGAAGGCAAAGTTGTCAACTAGGCTAGGAGGTTCTAACCTATGCTAAATAACTCATTCAAGAAAATTGTTCACAAGATATCGCACACTTAAAAATATTTGAAAAAATTTGTACTGAAATATTATTTATTAGAATGAAATTTTTTGAATAAAAATTTAAATAAATATATTGAAAGAAAAACCTAGTGATTTTTCGAAATAAGTGGCTAATCAACGAAAGTTTTGAAAACATTACGTGAATCATATTAGTAACGAATATTTCTCAAAACCACTGAAACATGAAGCAAGGCTTATGTTTCAAACGACCTGCTTAATTGAAAAAAAATTATACAAGTCACATGAATTTCAAATTATTTTCATTAAGTATTTCAAACAAAGTAAGAGTTTTAAAAAAATTCATTTAGTGTTTTTATGAAATTTTATAAGACAGCTTGCAGGAAAATAATAATAAATCTGAGTCAAATTTTCCAAAATTACCAATAAATTCTTGTAAATTCGGAGAGAAATCCTACATAATCTGAATTATAAGTACGCAAATAGTAGCCAACAATTCTTTTCCCAAAAAAATATTTACAAAAAATATTATTTATTTTAATGAACACAAAACAAAAGTTGCCTAAATGAGCTTTTAATTCGAGAATCTTTGTGTGATGGTCCTTCTCAAGAACATGCCTTTCTATTCTTACGAAAATAAAGCACGCACAAGAACAATTATGATTGTTTTGATTTGTTCAATCCTTGAAACTTATTTCGTGGGTAAAAACTGCAATTGAATAAATTTTATAAATAAAATATTTAAACGACAGCAAAAGGTTCAGTTTTAAGTTTTAAATAATCTTTTTTATGGATTATTTCGTAAAATATTTGAAGATCATTTTGGTTTCTTTTTTATTTTGCAAAGATAAATGTCGAAATAAAATTTAACTCTTCCTACTTTTTTCTCAATCGTGTTGGTCAAATATTCAAAACAAAAATCATAGTAACAACCATTTTATTTTCAAGGCAAATATTTTCCCAAAAGTTTACGGCAAACATTCTTTTAGCAAATATTTTCCATAATAAATGTTGTATCGTTTCATAATAAATATTTTCGAGTGAATTGAAGTCGTGGTGTACTTTAGATTTTTTCCCAAAATAATTCACATTGAAATATATTTGAAAAAACTTGTACTGAAATAGTTTTAAATGTTGGAAATGCTTGAATAAAAAAATTCAAACAAACAAATTGAGGAGAAATATTTTTTTGCATATTCGATATTTTCCAAATTGGAACTTATATTCTATTCATTTCTGTTGTTTTTGAATTTTTATTTACAAAATTTACTGGCGTTTGCATAATATTTTCACAAGTTCCACAAAGTAAAATTGTTTTTATTAATTTTGGATAAATTTCCATGCTCACCACAAATTTACGTGTTAAGAAACAATAAATTTGAGTATAATATTGTACCATAAATTTTAACCCTCATGAATTCACGTACATGTCTGTTCAGTGAAAGCATCGAATATTGTAGGCAACAAACACAAGCCATCCACTGTGTTTCGTTCAAATTTCGTCAAGTTCGACCCAAAAGAAAAGCCTCGTCCGTTAGCCGGGCGAAGAGAAAATCCATTTTCCCTCCGAAGCCACAAGCACCTCAAATCCAAGAATACTACGAGCAGCTTTGACACACGTATGTAGTTCTGCGGGTGGCTCCAGAGAGTGCAGGAATGTGTGGAAAATCCGTGATTTTGGGTCCAGTCTCCAAGCGTCTATCGTTAACGACGCCACGATGTCTTGCGCCAAATTTAAAAATTCAAATTTAAGGCTTTTCCAAGGAGGTTGGTCTTGATTACAATTGCAATTGTCTGCGACGAGATTCTCACAATGAGCGATGGGAAGTGTTGTGGCTGACGATGCAGCGAAAGGGTTAAATCGGATTTTTGTTGGGCTGCTATGGGCGTGGGTCCATGAAGAAAAGGATTCGGGTGTTGAAGTGCTTTCTGTTCGGGGATCAAAAGAAATTATTGTGTTCGTTAAGTGAATATTAAAGGGAGTTAAAGTTGATTAGTTGTATTTTTACGGGTTATCTAATATATATTAATCGGGGTTTTTCTCTACTCATTGAGTGCAAGTGTGAAGTATTTTCCCTCCCCCTCAACGTTGTTAGTGTCGGTGAGTTTAGTCCTAGAGTTTGAAATTCAGATATAAGATATAAGTGGTTTCAGTGCATCTTGAATGTATTTTAGCTATTTAATGGAATGTAATTAACAGTGTTGCGTGCTCCAATACTAACTTACTTCGAAAACTTCAGTGTGTCCACTCTTTTCAGAAAACATTGAATATTCTGTTAGATTCTTCGCGATAACGTTACATAAACAATAACTCTCTGAAGTGAGTGAAATGTTTGGAAAATCGTCTGGATTACAAAAGGATTATCACAGGGATTTTTCATGTGAATAGAGAAAGCTGAACGTAAGCATGTTTTTGATTGTTTAAATAGTACGTTCTACTGAAATAATTATTTTATGAGCTAGATTTCTCAATTCCATAAAACGAGTATGAAAAAATGACGTCAGAATCAATTATGCTTTGAATCACTGAATGTAAATATTCGTTTGTTTGTATATTATTGATAGCCGAAAAGCCTCTTTCAGACTTATCGGCTTTTAGTAAAATAAAATACATGAGCCTTTGCGAAAGCTGGCTGCCAATATGATCCATAGCATTTTTCCATTTGATTCAGCTGATTCCTAGAAGACCAGTAAAATGGACTGATTCAATCCAAAATTGAGCTTAACTGTTGATATGAGGATTGAAGCACATTTCGTAGTGCTTAGTTTAGGCTCAATGGAACAATCGTCAAAATATGGATTAATTGAATCCGTCACTTTTTTTATAAATTTCCATTTAAAATGTGTTTATTTATGGCTTGCTTAGCTTTCAAATAGATCGAAAGGCTTTTTTTATTAAAAATGATTGTTTTCAGCAACTTCAGTATTAAGTAAACTGAAATTTAACAATATTTGACTGATTTTTAAAATTGTATTTATATTTTCAATTGTGAAGCTGAATTACTTGCTTCAGCATCATGTCTGAATGATTCCTTTATAAAGTCTGCAAACATGCTTAGCATTTTGTGAAGTCTGCAAAATTTTGCTATACGTTATGTTTCTAAAAATTTTCCGGAAAATTTAGAAGGTTTATTTTAAATGAACATTAAACGCTTTATTTAAGAGAACAAAATTTTTTTCACGTTCATGAAACGTTTGTACATTTTAAGAGTAATTTTTGTTGGCATTTCTTCTTTATGAATGAAAGAATATTTTCAAAGATATACTGAAAAAAAAAATCAATGTGAATTTGAACACGCACATGAAATCGTTTTCCAATCGTTGCTAAGTCACCACAGAAATCGTATCGAATAGTTTCTTTGCTAGTTCGATGTAGAAATTTGTTTTGAAATTGTGCCAGTTGGCAGCGGTAACTAGAAAGTCTAGCTTTTCTTCTTATGTATATATTTTTCGATGACACCAGATTGACTAAAATGTTAATTGGAAATGTATTAAGAAACCCTGTTATCACTATGATGGGCTGATATTTCAAAAATGTTGATCGGTTTTCAATAAAAAACAGTACCTACATAATTTCTACGAATGGAAAACTTTCAACTTTGCTTTCATATCAGACCTTATGCTGCTCTTCATATATATAAATAAATATATTATATATATATAAAGGGTGAACCATAATGACCACACATGGACAGTGCCACACGATTCCTCATGCGATTTCCAACGAAAAATATTTGGTAACGTTTTGCGGAAATCTTAATCCTTAAGCTGCTCCAGTCATTTACAATTTTCTTGAAAATTTGTTATAAAATTCAAAAAACAGAAGAAAAACTAAGTTCTTTTTCATTTTATTGGAAATAATTAATTTTTATGCGATAATTTGTGCAAAAAGCAAAATTCCGATGCAGAAAACAACCTACCTTACTACATTCAAACTACTTTAACTATTCGAAATTAAAAATTTATAATAAAATAATCATTAAAGTTAGATTATGCCATATTCGTCTTCAGACACAGTGTAACACTGAAGAAGGACACAACTTATGTCCGAAATATATATTTGAAATAAAAAATTGGAAATCGTGTATAAGGAGTAATGTCTGTTTTTTATTAATAAAATAATGTTTGCTGGATTTGATCATTAGAGAATATGTATTTTTTTTTGTGTGGCAGGACAAAATATTATGCATGTAAAAATTTAAGATAAAATGGTGAGAATAAAATATTTTTTTTTGATAAAAAAAAACAAAAGTCTTATTTTAAAAGATTATAAAAACTTATATGTTAATTTGATTTGTATGAAATTTATTTGAGATAATATAATGGAGTATATGCTACCTTGAAAAGTTTTTTTTCGACTGTTTAGCCAACGTTAACAAACAATTAATATCAACTTACTTTGATTACCACATCGTTAAAATTAATCCTTTACATGTTGAACCTGTTCTTCTAATTTGCAAAATAATTTTGACTACCGAAATTCTTCAAATTAGGTAAACCCTGGGTGAAAATAATTTAAAAGCACTCAAACATTTCAAGTCAGACGTTTAGGGGGGAAATACATGTAACTGTTCAAAAAATCGATTTTTTTGTCATACATTAAAATGTTTCAAATACTCGAAGAATACGTCAAAAAAAGTTTTGAAGCGATATTCGTATTAGTTTTCGAGTAATAGTTCGTTATAGGCAGCGCAGTGTTCTCTAGTAAGTCGAGCACACCTGTCGCGCGTCCCTGCCCACTTTCTCTTCGGCGCTATGGGTGGTTCTCTAATTGAGTATCCCTACCAGTTTCTGATAAATCTGAAATTCTAAGGAAATAGGACCTGGAATCGTTGACTAATGAGTATATTATAACAAAAACTAATAATCAATGGTTTTTATATACTGCAAACTTTAAACGCGTTTTTCTCAAAGTGGTACTTTTTCAACTTCCGTACAAAATATCGCAAAAAATACTGAACCGATCTGGCTCAAATTCATACCACATCTACAAAAGAGCCTTATGCACTAGTTGCATCTACATGTTTTTGGAGTTTCGGAGAAAAAATTTGTTTATTAATGTTTAAAAAGCGACTTTTTTGAAAAATAATCTATTTTTTTTTGTTTAATCTGAAATTAATGTAAAAATTGCATTCTATTTTTATAAATTTCATTGGTCAACCTATGAATTATACATCTCATTTACAAATGTTTTTCTTCTTCTAAATGTTACAGAACCTCTGGAAATGGCGTTAAGTTGTACGAGGCATTTTTTGAGGGTTTTTTCAATCGTTCGAATCGCTGCCATTTTGTGTTGAAAAATTATAAACGAAATATTTTCATGTATTTTGAAACATGTTCTTTAAGGATTTCGTGTTTAAAATTTTCTGAATAAAAACATATATGTTTTAAATCAGTCTGAAATGAGCTGTTTTTAAATTTAACATGTATTTCCCCCCTTAATCTACTGCTCAAAAACTCAATTACTATATTTCATGGGATTTTCACCAAAAAGTCACCATATAATCAACGAATTTGATATTCCGATTCAATTTATTTTTCAAAAATATCGAAAATTTTTATTCCCCAGTCATTTTATAAATGCTTCAAATTGGTAATAGCTTAAACGGTTCACATAGCAAATTACAAACCTTAATGTGTGCCAATGTTTGTTATTTTGAATCACTGCTTTTTGAAAATACATTTGATTACATTTATTAGCATTATTTACTCCTATTTTTTAATCCGTTGAAAATTGTGTTTCAAGAAGTGTTTGTATATTTGGTCAGGCAAAATATGTTATTTCTTGAAGCAGTTTTGTGGTCAATAACAAAAAATAAAAAATGTGGTCTAAGTGCGACCCTTGAGGCCCACACGACTAACTTCCCAGTGGGGTGAATAAAATGCTATAATTTGCTTTTATTATTAATTACTATTATTAATAATTATTATTATTAAACATTATTATTCTAAATTAATATAATTACTTTTACTATTTTTATCAATTTTTTATCTAACCATAAAAGCTTTGGTAGAGGACGACGTCTCCACCACCTGCTCGTCCTCTACCAAAGCCTCGGCAACCTCGTCCTCTTCGTCCTCGTCATCCTTCTTGTCCTCCACTTCGTCCTCAACCTCGTTCTTCATTTCGGCTTCGGAATCCACAACTATTATTGAGGGTATTTAATTATTATTTACAATAATCATTCGTTATTAAGAATGTTTGATCGTTACTGAATAGTTATAATTGACTTTATATACACAATATCAAATTATAACTAATATTATTTGATTGTTATTAACAATATTAATGTATTTATAACAATATGCAATTATTAACTGCATTAGCGTCTCTACTCCTGATAATATAAGTTTGGAATTTATTAAATTAATCTTTTTTTTTTTTTTGAAATAACATTTTTTACAAATTTGATCACAATTTTGCTAAAACGCATAATAATAACAACATTACTATGAAGGTATTTGGTATCTTCACGAATTAATAGTGCGTATCAATAGTTTAAAAATAAGCAATTTTTAATAGTTTTTTCATCCTAAATAAAAAACGGCTTAACCGATTTTGCTGAAGTCAGTTTTAAGTTACGCGTCGTTTAAAACCGGTCCCACGTCAATCCGATCTTTGGTTCTCGAGATAATCGAGACGAAAAATAATTCCGAACGCACATACGTACATCCGTACATACGCACATACACACATACGTACATACACACTCACAGACATCTTTCTAAAAACGATGGATTTGGATTCTGGAGACGTTAAAACGTGGAGATATGTCAAAATTTGGGATTCGCAAAATCGACCCCATTACAATAACTGGAACTGGGAAAATAATAAAAGTTTTTTTTGTCAATTTTTGATAGGAATTTTAAAATTAATTTCTTCCGTATTTCATTGCATTCTCAGATTTATTTTCATAATTTTTGCCTAAATTGTTTACATTCATATCTACGCCGGAAATTCATTCGCTTTGTTTAATATTGTTCAAAAAACTGTTGAAGCTATTCTTTCCATGAATTAAACATTTTTTTTAAATACCTACCTGCTTGTTTTTCAGAATCCTGTTTGTTTACATTCAAATCAAAGCAATTGACGATAATTTCTCTCGTTTCCTTGAACTTCCAATGAACTTTGTTTCTTTCATTTATCAAAATACCTATTTGTGGATTCTCCGTAATGTATTTCGTGACATTCTTCTGAAGATAATTATTTTAGGCATTACGAGTATTTGGTTGTGTTAATGAATAGATATTTGTTCCCGGAAAATTTCTGGATTGGTTTCAAGGCCGTATTTGATCTATTGAATATAACTTCAAAAAGAAAACTACTAGCTGACTAAGTATTAATTACAAATACTAGGAAAAATTTGCGGGATTGCTTGATACTTACGGTTGAATCTTTTTTTGTATATTGATTAACTTTTTATTATAATTTACTTCAGAATTTAAACTACTAATAAATTTGGAACGTAGATCTTTTGTAAAATAATAGTGTTTTAAGGCAATTTTTTTAAAAGGATTGTACCGACGTCTGTCAATGACTCAAAAGCGATATAAGAAATAATTTTTTGTTGTTCGTATAATGCAGAAGAAAAGCGTTTTATTACAAAAAGAGTTCAACAGCCCTCTGTGCTTTTGATAATACATATATATGAATGGTATATATAATTCATAAATAATTAGGTTTTTAACTTGGAATATTGATGCTTCAATTTTAACTTAACACGTTTGAATGATGGAAAATAAACATAAACCTAAATAAAAATGATTGCAGAACAGTCATCTAAAATTTCATAGTTCTGAAACGTACTTTTCCATGATTTTTATTTGCTGCCCGATGTTTTGCATCACCATTTACAGAAACATGCCAATAAATTAAACTGTTCGAAAATTTTTAATATCACTTTTGTAAGAAGAAAATATTTACCTGGTATATCGCAAACATATCGGTTTATGATTGAACCGTGGAACTCGTACTTAGTTAACAAATTGGAATGGTATACTTTAAAACACTGAACTCTCTTAGATTCTTGCTATTATGCTTCGTCATTTTTAATCTTAAACATGAGTTTTTTAATTCATTATGAAGATTTCGAAGCTGGAAATTTGTTATTTGAAAGCTTGCTATTTCGTTATTAGTCAATTTTTCTTAAATCCTTGCCAGCTAAGTTCTGCTAGAGGTCATCATTCCAACAGTCAACAGAATTTCGGTGAACCTACGCTGCCAACAAGTGACCTAATATATTTTATTCTTGAAAAAAACTTGCAACAAGCTTAGGCCAATTGATGATTCCTGCCTGAATAGAAAGACAGACAATAATTCCGATTAAAAAATACTGCAGTTAAATTTTAAAGCGGTCATTCTTTTCATTTCTTCAATTCTTTTAATGAATTTTTGGCTGCGGCTACTAAGAAATTGAAACGTTGATGAATCTTAATAAGCTTAGGAAAATTTTCTCTTATTTTACATTTTTGGGTGATTAAAGAATCATAAGTTGAAACTCGTCAATTACCTTGTCAAAATACCATAAACGAAATTAGGCAGTTTCTAATTTTCATTGGGTTCTCATACTTTTTCGTTACTTAGACTTACAGAATTAAAAAATGTAGAAACAAAAAAAAATACATTCTGAATTTTCTCCCATGTTTAGCGCTTCGAACGATTGCTTGATATTTTTACTATTCCTTTCCATTAAAACGCTATATTTTTTTATTTTTTCCATATATATATTTCGGGAGTAAGTTGCTCTCTTCTTCAGTGGTGATTATTTTCACCACTGAAGAAGGGAGCAACTTACTCCCGAAATATATATATGGAAAAAATAAAAAAATATAGCGTTTTAATGGAACGGAATAGTAAAAATATCAAGCAAAAAAAAATACTTGCATTGAGATCAGAATATTTAGCGAAATGAACATTATATTGTTATGGAGTTTCGAAATTGAGTATTTAAAGTTGTTTGCAAGAACAACATTCAGACAATATTGTAGACGACTTTGTTTTATACTAGCAAATTTGAACTGATTTCGATTACTAAATAGGATACTATTTGGAGGTATAAAACTATTGATAGTAATTTATGTTATTGAATCTGCTTAATTTCATTTATATTTTATCATTATGTTTAATTTACTTTCATAAATTACTCAAACAACGTCTCAAAATAGTTGAATTTTTTTTCCCAAAAGTTCGCGTTCTGTGCGGCGGGCTTATAAAACATTTCGTCAAAATTTTGGCCAGAATTGTCCATATGAGCATCTCACAGGCAATACGATGGGAAAATTTATGTTCACATATACGACAGTGCTCACCTAACACGAGCTCGTACAGTGCGCACCGCGGTAACTAGTGCTTTATTACGGAGTAATGTGACGGACGATCCAAATTCCGATTTGATACCATTTTCAACGACTTGGTCTCTGTCCGTCCACTACATAGACAATTTTGAGGCAAGATCTTCGACTTCAGCCCTTTAAGTTTCAACTGGTGCAGCAATTAAAGCCATTGGACCATCGTTTTTAGCGTACGTTCGAACGTGAATGGGCTGTGGACAAGTTGGTGGTTGAATAGCATTTTTATTTTACCTCTTCAGCGGTGAAACTCATCTAATTGCTGGCCTAATGGGCTCGTAAATAAGCAAATATATCGTTCTTGGTATGTGAATATCTCTCAGTAAACTTTAGAAGTCCCATTATATCCCAAAAAAGCCACTGTATGGTGCCGACGGCATAATTTGTCCTCTCTTTTTCTAATCTGAAGACGAAGCCAATGGAAGCAAATGGCAATCACATTGATTGGTTAATTTGTAATCCGCAAAAAATAAAGTTGATCGTCTGAGAGGCAAATGATTCCAACAGAAAGGCGCAACATGCCATACAAAGCGATAAACTATTCCTTATTTAAACTAACCATTGGTGAATGAACCATTTCAAGAAATGGACCTGTGAACTGGTTGCCCAGATCCTGTGATTTGGCTTCAGTGAACCATTTTTTTGGAAACACGTCAAATCACTTGTCTTTGCTGATAAATCAGCAACTATTGATGACTTCGAGGCCATCTTTGGACGAATTTTTCGCGAAATAAGGCCAGCTATGCTGGAAAAGTTGTGTAAAATTGGACCGACAGGATGGCCTACTAAGACCCAAAATTGCGGTGGTTATATGGCAAAAATATATTTAAACACTTAATACAAAAAAAAAAATTAAAGCTAATAAAGCCAAAAAATGGCCGTTTCAATAATTAATTTGCGCTGCATATGTTTAAAAAGTTTAATGCCTCTAAAAACACCGTATGTTAGAGGGAAAAACTGAATTTTCAATATAGTTGGTCTTTGCAGATTACTAAATAAAGGCTTTAAAAATCGAATCAGAATTATTTTAAAACAATGAGGACGTTATTTTTACGGTTCGATTTTCAAATACTAGATGAAAACAGTTATTCAACAAAAATAATTTATTTTTGCCGAAATAGTAAAGGTTAGAAAATAAAAGTGATGTGCCATTTTTATAGATTCGTAGAAGAAGTTACCCACAAAAGATGGATGTTAAGCATATCTCTAATTGTTTTAAAATAATTCCATTTAAAACAATCCATGAAAATATTTCTTTTAAATGTTTTTGAAAAGCTTAATTGCACCACAAGAAAATTAGCCTCGTCTCTTTGTATTTTATCTCCCACATGCATTCAATTGCGGAATAAAAACTTATTCAGACGAGCGATGAAAACAAAACAAATAATAAATATGTAGTCATTCAGATAAATAACAAAATAATTGTTCAGATGTGTTCAAATGAATAAAATTAATTTCCCGGTGAAAAAGGATCGCTCTACAAAAAGCATTATTGTGATAAACGAAATGATGATGGGCAACGAGTTGGAGTATTTGACTGCATCCTGGCAAAGGTGGCGTCGTATGCATACACGTAATTCTTTTATTGCCATCGTAAGGATATGCAGTCGTAAATTAAAAAAAATATCATTTAAAATTGCTTTTTGATGACTGCGAGCTATTTGTTCGCTTTTAATCCATTGCGCAGTAAAAGGCGAACAGATAAACTTTTATTCTGTGAAATTGTAGTGGAATGTTGATGTTGAGTAAAGTTGATTCATTTGGTAATGTGAATAATGGTAACTTTTATTTTCTGCAAAAGTCTATGGCTGTCCTTTTTATGCAGCTTTCCAACTAATTTTAAAGTTGCGTTTGGAAGAAGCTTGATTTCGACAGAAAACTACAATTTGCATTTTAATCCCTGAAGCTTTCATGTTTTTCTAATAAAACAATGAAATGCAATTACCTGCCATAATATATATTAGGGTCCTTGTTATCGAGAAATTATGATGCAATAGGATTATTTTCAACAAGAAAATATATCATGAACCTTTTCAAAAAATTTAAACATTCAACTTTGTTTTGCTACGAGGATTTCCTTTCAAACCTGTTCCTTTGTAATTTTAGAAAATACTCGTTGAAGCATTTCTAAATAGAATTGCAGTATATAAAATATTCCAGAAATATACCATAATAATTATAATTGATTTTATAGTAGCTCAAATTGGACTTAATTAATTGGAATTATTTCAGAGTTACAATGAAAAAGACGTAATTTTAAATCGAAAATAGACTTAAAATTCAATTTGATACAACAATTGGTCTACACATTCAGCAAACAAATCTTATTTACTCATCAATAAATACAAGCAATTCCCAGACTTTTGCAGCATATTACTGAATCGAAAACTGAGGAAAAGAAACATTTGAAATAGATCATAAAATGGTAGGAGGTTGAAGGAGAAAACCTTTTATTTAAAAGTATTTTCAGGCCACGAGATAAAATGTCCATGACATGTAAGCGGCGAGTAGGCGACTTTCAAGGTGATTTGAAAATATTTGCAGTAATATATTCACATTTCATTCATTTCATTCTTGAGTTTTTTTCGAACAAACAAAAATGAGATTGAAAATTCACATTGAAGGGAAACACTTGAAGGTTGATTTGATTTTAAAGTAAAATTTATGATATTATTTCTAGGAAAAATGTTACAAAAGGAAACAATTTTTGAATCTTTTTTATTTCTCTTATTGTTAGGATCTCAAATACGAGATTGAATTTTTTTTAAATAGTGGGTGAGATTTGGGCATTATTCTTTTGAAAACTTAATTTTGTATCACAGCATTTTAATCGAAACGACTATTCACTTCTTGGTCGGAAACATAGCGCAATCAACAAATATTGTTGGATGTTTGATTGTTCAACGTTTTTTTTGGCTTTGTTTATAGTGTACTAAAAGCCTGTGTAATTTCTTTACCAAATATATATATTTTAATACTAGATGTGCTGATATTTGCAGCCTTTTTCAGGGATTTTTTGTACAAGACCAACCAATTTTTGATAACCTACAACAATTATTAATCAATTTGAAATTTAAAAACATACCGAAAATCGTAATTATCGCAGTTGTGGTAACAAGTAGTAGAGATTTTTCTTGAGTACAAGTGTATTGAATTTATCACCTATTATTCAACTTACACGAGTAGCATAATTCAAAAATTAAAAATTTCGCTTACTAACGAAAAATGCTACTTAAAAATATTGCAAACGAGATGCGTTTTTAGCAGCTTTAATATTAACTGTTTTGCGAATTTTTGCTAATTCGGTTGGATAATTTTTTTTGGTCTTGTGTCATTGCTCCAAAACAAACAGAAAATAGACGTGTTGTTTCAAACCTATTGTTGTTGTTTTTGTCCGAAAAACGGATATGTTTAATGGAATCCAAATTTATTTCGATGACCAATTTTTTTTTATTTCCAAAAGAAGTATTGAATAATTAATTATTCCAAAACGTTTTCGAGAAACCTGGCCATTTTGTAGACCTTTATAGTAGGTTTAGTTTGAAGGGAAGATTGCCTGACTGCTTTCTTTGATTTTCCACTTTTATTGAATATATGGATTGTGCAAGACATTAAAATCAAAAGTAGCTTTATTCATCGCAAGATAGACTTAATGATACAACAATGTCCATTATGGGATTAATCTCCGAAAATTAATCAACAATTATGAATATAATGGCTTAATTATCACTATGAAAATCAAAATTAAAGGAATTATGAAATTTCACATATAATTCAAAGTATTTTCTGCAAATTTTCAGACCTGATTGAATACAGACATGAAACGATGAAGTGTGAAGGATTTTGAAGCTGATTAGACCCACTTTTGATACTATTTGTAAAATTATTAAATTTAATTAGACAGCGGGTTGTAGTTCTCATGATGTTTGTATCTAAAATGTTTCAGTGAAACCTGTAAAAATAATCCATGTATAAAAATTATTTGTATCATCAAGGCTCGAAAGGAAGGAGCTGTCATAGGTAAAGAGGAACCAAACGTTAAAGAGTTTCTGTGAAAACCAGACCCTCATTGGTAAAATACAAGCTATGATTCAAAAGCTAGAGAACTTTTAGAATTCTTCGATTAAGATACAAAAACGAACACTAAACGTGATTAGCTTGGTATGAAAACTTTATCCGGAATAAAAACCAAAAATGCTTACATGGAAATTGTGGATAGTTCGGTATAATATCCAAAAAATTAACGCAAAATAGTTTTGCAACTAATATACACAAAGAAGAATTGAATTTCTTTCGGGAGATCTTCACAAAATTGAACAATAAACATGAAATTGAAAACAACTTCCTCAGGAAAATTTGATACAAAAAACTTTAAGAAAATTATATAAAACATGCAGTTTTCAGTTTTTTCTACCTTCCTTTGAATGTGGATTAGCATGACTATTAAATATTTTCAACGACATTTGGAGAAACAACGATGACAAATGGAAAATTGGCGAACTACATTTTTTTCATGAAAAGGAATCAGGATCAGGCTGGTCTGTTTAGGAGTACAAGGTGTTCATGAGTTTGAAAACTTGGAACAGATATTCTGTACAAGTTTCAGCCTGAAAGTGCTAAATCTGTGATAAGTATAATTAGGTATTGATGACATTCAGACCATACAAATCACCGAATTGTAGCGGAATTTATTAGTATCTTGGCTAAAACAACAAGATATAAATAACATCCAGATTATTCATAAAAAATCTCAAAACTCATTCCAATGAATCAAATGCTAAAATAAACTTTAACACCCTTGACAAACAAATTAAATATTTAGTTTATTTGTTAAGACTTTTTGAAGTGTTCGTTCTATTTTAGTTTGTAAAGGATTAGATAATTTGAACTAAGAGTTTCACTTGTTCCAAAAGTTTGTTAACGTAGTAATGAAATTTTCAAAGTACAAGAGTAAAAGAGCAACATCGCTACGCATTTATGCCATTTTGAGCCACTTTCATAAAAAGTTTCGCCGTATACTTCATAAATATTCAAAATAATTGGACAAGTGATGGTGTTCAAAACACTATTGGAACAAAAAACTGTGCGTACACTTTTGAAGCGACAAATATAGAAAATATAGAATGAATTTTGAATCCGGTTTGATGTCTTAAGTTGTATTTTTTATGAACTTATTCTGTATGTCTTATATGATACTGCAAAATAAATGTTTCTCGTTTTGCGGGCCGACTGATTCGTTCAACAGAATAAATCATAAACACCAACTAATTATGCAATTTACATCTGGCTCTTAAAATTTCTTCAGAATTTGGCTGCATTAAATCAAATCAATCAGCTCCATAAAATTCACATCACTCAGAACATTTTGGAAAGATGTACCTTAAATTTTCCTAAATTAATTAACTTATCACGAACACATCAAAAACGCTTCGTTTCACGTGTGATAACACAAAAAAAACATTGAAAACGGCCAATCCTTTATGCTTTCTGATGTAAAACAATTGATTTAGCATCCTAGCATTCGGAGATCCTTTCACCGTGAAATCGATTCTCTTGTGGTGTGTGAACATGAAACGTTACAAGTGTTTGCTGTCTAATTACATCTTTTCCAGGAAAACATCAACGAGGACGACTAACGTCGACAAGGATTATACGGTGAAAAGTCGAAAGCATCGAAACGAAAACTTTTGCTAAGGTTGTGTTGTGCTGTGTCTCCTGTCGAAAGTCTTTCACCGTAAATATGTACACGTTGTGAAATCACCGATACAATGCTACGAGTATCGGAAATAAGCTTCTCGTTGCCTATGAAAGTTTTATGAATTCACTTATGCTTTTAGGGGGGTTGAAAGCCATCATCTCTATTGTGGCGTTAGAGCTGAAACGAACAAGCAAGGTAAAATAAGAAGTATTGAAATATTTCATAGTACAGGCAGTTCAGGGACGAATGTTGGATTATGATTTGAAGAAATGTTTTTTGGTAGTATTTTTCTGAAGGTAATCAAAGTTAAAATTGATAAATACGGAATTACACCTTTGGGGTTGATTTTCAATTAGAAAGCTTCGGTTTGGCTTTAGGGTGAGGTTTAATATGGTTCGTTATTTGTTATTGGGAAAAATAGGAAAAGTTTTATTCATGGGATATTGTTGGTAGTATAAGTTTAAGGATATAATACAATTACACTCTAAGTAAATGAGACAGTTTGTAATCTAACGATAGTCTTTTGAAAGTGCGAAATTTGTCATTTGGGTTCTAGTTTAAGAGAAGTTTTGAAAATGCTTAGAGCTAGAAAAGAGATTCGCCATGCAGACAGGCAAATAGTTATTCAATTACATGCTGACGGGAAATTTTTACGCGAAATAGGAAGAATAGTTAACAGCACCCGTTCCACTATCCAAAAAATTATAAATAAGTATAAAAGTACAGGTATTCTGAGGAACAAAGCAGTGGGAGGTTGAAAAAAACTATCCCTAAGATACAAACGGTTTATCATACGGGGAATTAAGGAGAATCCTAAAACAGTGTACCCAACTTGTCATGTGAAGTGTCCTCAAGAATAAAGGAGTCGATATCAATAGAAACAGTTCGACGTGTTTTGCGGGATGATGGGTACAATGGTAGTGTTGCTAGACAAAAACCCTTTATTTCGAAACAAAATAGACAGAAACGATTGGAATTCGCAAAAACCCATGTAAATCATCCGGAATGCTTCTGGAATAATGTTATATTTTCGGACGAAACAAAATTCACCTTATTCGGTCCTGATGATAAGGAAATCGTTTTAAGGAAACCAAATATGGAGCTAAATAAAAAAAACATATACCTAACTGTTTGTTGACACAGTCTTGGATAAAATGAAATATTTCGATATCATGCGAAGAAATTTGAAGTCCTCTGATCCAACTCTCCCAAGATTCTAAAAACTTTTCCTGTCTACTGACCTCAACTCAATGGAGAATTTGCGGCATGAGATAAAGAGGTTACATAGGTCTTGATGGAAAAAAACAACTTTTTCAAAAAATTGTATTTTAAAACTCAAAAATCTGTTTTATTTCAAATTTACACACACAAAAGTTTAGCATTTCAAAAAATTGTAAAAAAAATCAGCTTAAAACATTATCAATTTTCCTGCAGTTTTCCTCGTCTAACCTTTTTTGCGGTAGGCAGAATATTCCGGTGCAGGTTCATCTCAAATCAAAAATTTTCTTATATTTTTTGCCCTTGGCTCGTGCTTGAACGAAAAAATTGAAAAAAAATGAAATGAAAGTTTTGAAATGGATTTTAATGAACTTTCGTCTGATATATTTTAGTCTTTTTCCGATTCTCATCGTTTTTAAAATATTTTTTTCGTTTAAACTAAAAAAAAAGTCGACCGAATGAAACAGCTAGTTGAATTATTTAACAATTAGTAATTTTTATATGGGTGTACGCCCAATTATGTGAGTAATTGTATAACGTTTTTCAGAGCTAGCAGCCAAAATTAGATCCTTTATTTTTTGCGTTTGTCAGGCGCGTTATTGTTGTCAACTCCGATACGACATGCACTTCAATGAATACTATTTCTACGAAATACAAAACCTAAAATCTCTGCCGTTTTTTTCTATTAATTTTCCTGACAACAATACAATAATTCCGGACAAAAAAACAGTCGATTATTTTTGTGAAAACTTTTCCCGGTCGAATTTATTGCATATCCTTTAGGATTGATTATTGATTTTAGTACCAAGGGTATCAATTTTTTTGAACATCAAATATGACCATCGATTTCATACAAAACGTATTATGTCCTTAACAATTTTAATCAATGCACATTTCACTTCCAATTACGTTTGGATGGGTTTCAACGCATGTTTGTTTTTGTGGATGTAGAAAATAAATGAATGCAGTTTTTTTTATGAAAACAAGGATGAAATACAAGCTTTTCGCCATGGGAATAATGTTGAGCATGCAAATCATAGAAAAACATTGTGAAGATAAAACTATCAAATATTGTTGTTAAAAGAGTCGTGGACAAACCCACTAGTCCATAGCAAATGTGTGTGAAACTGATGAGTCAAATATGCTTTGAAAAAATTGAAATAAAAGTTTCAATTCAATTTATCGCAAAAATATATATCAATAATAAAACTTCATTTGATTTCTATTCAATTTGATTACAAAACATGTAACGTAATTTCTGAATATGCCTTTCGAACTTAAAAAGAGACTTGTACCCTCAATGAAAAAATGATGAATATAAAATTTAAGAAAAGTTTGTGCAAAATTTTCAGTGACTGTTTTTCTTCAAAAACGCTAAGAGCTTTACGCTTTACTAGCTCAAGGCTTTTCGGAATCACTTCCTGATATTAAATATTTAAATCTACTTCTTGATATAACTTTCTATGTAACTAAATTGAATCCTTATTCACCTGCTTGGAGATACATTTTATCTATTCACTCTACTTGTTCGGGATATCTTTGAAATTCCACTCAGACAACGTTCACCCTCCATACTTAAGTTCTACAAAATCGACATCCTTTTTAAGACGCTTATCTAGCCACTAAATGTTTAAATTCTTGACATCAGTTGGCATCGACAGAATATTTCCGTATTTTATATTTATGTCGTGCTGTTGTTTATATCAAAGCAAATAAAAAAGATACTTAAGACATGATTTTAACTTTCCAGAAACGTACCGTTTCGACCCCATAGATAAAAACCATAAAAGTTACTACTGCTCATTTTCAATAGGCCGTTTATAGCTAAGCTTTCACCTGATTGTAATCTTGTCTTGTTCGTGTTCTCGGCACTAGAATGCTTAGATATAGAAAAAGGACATTTTACAGGTTGCTTGCTTCTGATTGTTTTGGTGAGCATGAAGGTATTTACGGGAAGCGGGATGAGAGTTGAAGATAAAAGGAGCTAGTTACCTGAAACGAGATTTTGCTGTCGAATGCAAAAATCTTTTGCTTAAAAGATAAGTGGGATTTCAAGTGAACCGATCTGATTGGACAAACGAAAAGATACTACTTGGAGAAAAGAAGATGAATTAACGATTGGTTGGGATGATTTTGAAATTTTTCATGGGAAGGATGGTGTTGGTGGTCCTTTTGATGGCACATTAAAGTTTAAGATATTTTCAAAATGAAGACTAGGAGAAAAAGGACGGAAGTTAGGTTTAACTTTAAGCAGACTTGTCATTTGTAATTGGAAAATTTAATGTGTTTAATGATATTTTGCTTTGATCTTAAAATGTTCAAGTATGTTTTAGTATCATCTCAAAAATCATGGAAATATGTCTAATTTTCTTTGATTTAAAAATAAAATTATTTTTATTTTTAAATGACAATCAAAATCTATTTAGCTAATCATTTTTCCTAAATATGTCAAAGAAGGTTTTTTAAATAATGTTTCAGTCATTGTCTGAAAATAAAATGAAATATTCTTTTTGGGATCAGCAGTCTCAAAAGAAGGAACCATGATCATATTAAGATCGAATTTTAGACATCATTCATCTGGAAAGTGAAAAATATTTCACTAAATTTGAATAAATTCTTTTCCATAGAACATTCAAAATTGAAAAAAAGGTATAACTTGGAAAAAAAATTACATATAAAAATTTATTCAATTAATTTTTTACTTTTTTGAAAATGAGCACAAATTAAACGATTGCCATGTATATTTGAAAATTATGTTATCAAAACAAAAAAATCCTTTCTTTAGTAGTATATAGATTTTAGAAGGACGTAAAGTACACAAGTTTAATTTTTTCTTCGGATTAAGTAAATTCGTAGCTAATCAAATTGCAGTTTTATTGCAGGAAAGTATGATTCATAATTCTTGTGAATCCTTTTTTTGCTTAAATTTGAAAGATAAATCTCTTTTAGTGTTCTTTAGGAACTCAAAGTATTATTTTTGATACAATTATTCCGCAAGTCACAAAAATTTGCTTGAATCAATTGAATTGAAATGATTTGGTTGGTTTAAATTAAATTAAATCTTGTTTAATAAGCTTGGAAATTGAAAAAAATATAAGCTAAATTTAGAACCCACCCACCAAATTCTTTTTGTAAAGAAAAAGCACAGCACGAAGTTCTCGGTAAAAGTACAAGTAGTTCTTAGTTTGCTGGAAAAATGTATTGGTGGAAAAATCTAAATTATTGGTTTCCATTTTCTGAAGAGCAGGAAACTAATAACATCTCTTAAGGCATAGCTTGAAACAGAAAATTGTCTTAAACTAATCAACGACCCAAAATTCAAAACATAAAAACCTTGATTCAAAAACGTGATTGTTGTCTGCATAATCAAGCGATCCAGAAATAGTAATTTATCATAATCGAAGCGGGAAATGCAAGTCCATTTTCTGATATTTTCTTTCCTTGGAAATGTAAATTCAAGGTCCTAGATACAGTTGCTCTCATTTATCTCTAAAATCTAATTTCTTTTTACTTTCTCAAGGGTTTAATCTTTTTTTTGTTACTAAATTGTCCTTTATCAAGCTTTATTTATCCAGAGAATGGCGCTCAAACAAGTTGAATATATAGAAATAAAGATAAAAAATTCGCTATTCTAGATTTGAGTATAAAGAAAGTAGGAAAACATCCAAGAATAAAACGAGGTTTTGGTGTTTAATATTTGAATTATGTTTGAAATGGAGAGCGTCTAAATAACTGTCCATATTTTTCCTAAAGTTCTTCAGTATTTATGAATATTTTCACCAATATTTAATTAAATAATATGTTATTAAAAATTCATGAAAAAACATTATTATTTTTAGTCCTCAGAAGTTACGAAAAAGATGCTGGATAGAATGTATGACTCTATAACTAGTCATTAAGTTTGTGTCATTTGAAAAAAATTAGCAAAAAAATTAACTTATTTGAACAATAAAAGTCCAAAAAAAAAAATTTTTGGACTCCAAATTTTACAAGAAAGATCTAATGAGTTCGTTCAACTGTTGATTATATTTTTTCAACATTCATTTTTGAAATAGCAGTCAACCATTTTTAAAGCTTCTTGTAGCAACATCGGGTGGTTGTTGACCGGAAAGTATCCTTCAACTTATAACAATACATTTCCGTTTTTGAAGTCAAAAGGTTTTTTTTTTATTTAAATATGAATTATTATTCAATGTATCGGAATTTTCTCTCTAGTTTTCACAGGATATTTAATCAAATCATCTGATAAGGTTACTTTTCACTGGAAAATAACTAATGTTTGATTTTCCAGTAGTGCAATTTCGCTAAAAAATAAGTATAATAAAAGCATTGCTGATATTTCAAATGCCTTTCCATGCCAAATGTTATGAAAGCCAATGCTTATCCGCTTTTTATTTACGTAAACTACATACTTTTCGACTCAAATAGTTCGCTTTCGGGACATGTCCTGTTAACACTGCCAGGACAAATTTTATGATTGTAGTTCAATTTTATCTTAACTAGTTCTACAATACTTCTGTGTTAAATTTTTGCATTTTCCAGTCAACTGGGTCGTGGTGTCTTTTTAAATAGGTTAAAGTTGTGTTGCAGACCACTTTACATATTAAATATTAACCATAAAATTGTTTGATAACGTATTAAATACAGTAATTTACACACAAAATAGCACAAAATAGTAAGAAAGAACTGTGGATAAATTTTGATGACATTAAAGTCGTTTCATCAAGCTTTTTTGTTAATTTTTTGATAACAGCTATTTCATTCAACGAGAAATCTATATTTTTACAAAAAAATCAAATAGTATGCTTTATTAGAAAGTTACTGAAACTCATCCTTGACGGCTAAGCATTCCGAACCATACTTTTTTTCTTACTCAAAGTACTCGTCAGCAAAGTATAATTTTGAAGTGAAAATCAAATTTATATGGTAAACATATGTCACAATTTTCAAAAACTAAATACTTATGAGCAAAATTTTTCAAAACATGTAATTAAAATATATTTGATGAACACCAAATAACTTTCTAACAAAATGTTGGATTCCTTAACTTTGTCTTGTAGATCGTCTTACCATAGTATTTATATCATTAATGCGATTTGAATACTTTAATCATACCCTGTAGAGAATCTTTGACATTTAAACATAAATTAAAATTTCCTTCAAGATAATTATTCCAATTTCAACATAAAACTGTTCAATAAATGCGTAATAAAGGCACAAAATGCCTGAAAATATGTTACGTATATAGTGAAATTAAAACACCCACTTAATCGTTAATAGCACTAGAAGCCATTATCCTTTAAATGCCTTACATCTTTCTCTCGGGAGCTTCGATTAAAACGACAACTATTTGTATTCAACGAGAATATAAGCATTTGGCTAGCATTCACTCAATATCCTTGCACGATTTGAAATGCTGTAGGTCTTCGGGACTTGGCTTGCCACTACAAGGTCTGAGCACGGGGAAGCCCATAATGAGGTTTCCAATGCTTAATTACATTCTTGTCATGGACTTCTTTACTTTCGCCGCAATACACTTTGACAAAATTAATTCTCGTTTCGAAAACGGTCCAACCACCACACTCGGAGCGAACAGGCGGAAGGATGTTGAATAGGGAGAACGTGGTATCAGAACCATTGCTATTGTCCTTTTGAACTTTCCTGGCAAGTGTTGAAGTTTATGCGGAAAACGCTGGCGTTCTTCATTCGGGGAGGAAAATGGTTCCTATAGTGTTTGTAGGAAATCAATGAAATTTGCAGAGAAGGTTTCATGGTTATTCAATACTGAAGACTGACTAATTTTCTAGTTTTTCCACAATAAAATAGTATCGCAGGAATAACTTATATATAATCGTTTTGATATTAAATCTTAAAGGTCATCCAAACTGCAGAAATTCCGCGACTTCGTCTTTTTGTGAAGTCCTACTCATTCTAATAGCGCCAAATGAACTCCATTCATAATAATTGGAATGCTTCCTCGTCCTCGTTCTCATCCACTGGCAATAAGAAAATTCTCACCTGTGAAACTTTCGTTCGGGTGGAGATAATAATGGAAGGAGCAAGAATTGGTGGGAGGATTGTAATCGTTTGGTGTGACAATTTTATAGCGTTTTAGCGAAATTAGAAAATTATACCAATTTGTGTTGTACGCGGTTGGGAATTACAATTATCTACTAATGAAATGATTGCTGAAAGGGATTTAATTGTATACAAGATCCGTTTTGAATGGAAAACGACATCAAATGAGGTTAGTTTTAGAAATAAATTTGAGGTTGTTCGTGAACATTCCACTTTTGATTCTAAACGGAATCAAAGTAATATTCCTTTTGAAAATAGGGGAGTTTTGAATCTCGATCAAAATTTGGTTTTGGTTTCTTGTAGCTTACGTCGTACAGTTTTTGTGTGCACGGGTATTCTCTCACTAGCAGCAAAGTCGTTTCAGAAGTCATCAGCCGTTCTAAAACTATTTTGGAAACTGATTTTCTTGAAGATTTTATATTTTGTTATGGAGATTTTTCTGAGCACTCCTGACGCTTGTTTTAGCAGCGTCGATCCAATTTCCTGGATTTTTGTTAAAAAATGCTACTGCAGCTTTATTACGGCCCATTTTAAAAGAAATTTCATGCAGACTTAAATTTTTCCGTAAATAAGATCAAAATTTGTCTTTTCGTCACTTCATTCATTTTCGACCCCCACACGAGGTTGAAGTACTGAGTAACACTTTCTCCTGTAATAATAATCATAAGTTCCATCTATTAATGCTACAAAAATACAATTCGCACAAAACATTAAAAAACAATATAGCTGGTGTGGCGATAAATCTCTTTTTTGCAGCTTGTGTTGCTTGTTCACATTTCACTGGCCGTCACTGTATGTGATTTTTAGTTGAAAGTGACTTGGAAGATGGGTTCGTTTTTCATTTTTAATTATAAATATAATATTTATGATCAAAAGATTAAGGACATTGGTAGTCTCTACGCACTGAATTTGTCACGCAAACGGTTTGTTCTTTTTGCATATTAACGAGACGATGAAATAACACATACAATATTCGTTTTGCAGCAAAGGACTCTTAGATTAATGTTGAAAAGATTGGCCATATGTACAATAGTATCATAATTTTCCTGTTTTAGGGGCATTTACCAACACAGTAATGTATAAGAGACGAAATGGTAAAATAATCATTTGAAAACATCTGTATTTCCTGCGAGTTTTCTAAGGACTGATATTTTACTTTTCGGAAAATTTGTTCTGCTTGTCACACTAAAGCATATTTTTAAATGAAAACTTTTTCTTGAATGATCTTTTAAAAAATACCATCAACTGTTGATTTTTTATTTGATAATATGATTGCATTTTTTTTGATTTTTATGTCGAATATACTCCAATATTTCGCAATGACGAATATTCTAAGGGTCCAACAGAGTTTAACTGATCAGAGGTTAAAAGATACACTTCTTTAAAGGCTACAGCGGAAAAAGGGAGCCAAATTGGCATTCGTCTGGATTTTAATTCGGAATCGGCCATTTGAAAGTACATAAATTAAAACCACTTAAGCCGAATTTTCAAATCTCTAAACTCCTTATGCTGAAAATAAGGTTTTTTCATATTTTATTTTTCCTGGGCGTATTTTTCATTTCAAAAATTTGGAAAAAATCACAGACATGTGATTTAATATCATAAAATAACATGATTTTTTTTCAATTTTTGCAATTAAAATTGAGGTCAGGAAAAATCTTTGAATTTTTCAATCAAAATAAGAAAAAAAAAATCAAAATAAGGAAAAAACAGTTATTTCTAATTTTGATTATGTTTCACTCTGAAAATATTAATTTCCAAATCACTATTCGAAAGAGCAAGAAAAAATACATAAAAAACCTCAATTTAGAAGTTTGCCAAAAATGATGTACATAGCATAAAAAACCATTGAAAAGTTCAAAGATTTCTCCTGACTTCAATTTTGATCGAAAAAATCAGAAAAAATCATGTTATTTTGTGATATTGAAAAACATGTCTGTAATTTTTTTCAAAATTTTTTAAATGAAAAATACGCCCAGGAAAAATTAAAAACCAAAAAACCTTATTTCAGGGTAGAGACCCCTATAAGTAGTTTAGAGGTTTGAAAATTCGGCTTAAGTGGTTTTTAATTATGTACTTTTAAATGGCCGATTCCAAATAAAAATCCAGCCGAGTGGCAATTTATAGTCTTTGCAAAACTTTTTGTAGTTCCCAGGACAATATAGTCACAATAAATAACTATAAAAGTCTAGGTGAATATGGTGCCGATCTTTAAATAGATGAATAAAATGATTTGTTCATACGAGTATATCCTCAAAATTAAAAATTTATACATAAATATTGCATTTCAAAATTATTTTTCTTCTAAATTTCCTTCTATCGATATATCGATATCTGTGATTTCACCATTATTGCGCAAATCTTTCAACTCTTGATTGTTACCATTTTAAAAGAAAATCATCAATTTATTTCGGCCAAAATGTTCCTGGAATTTATTCATTCTATTATTTGCTTTCAATAGTACTGTTTCTAAAGAAAACGATGGAAGCGATGAATTTAGAAAATATTTTTGGAACATTTCTTTGAAATGGATGTGTATATAATTTCGATTTAGATCGAAAGCAAAAATAGATACCTATCTATTCATTTCCAATTTTTTGCTTCAACTATTATTTTGTTTGCACCGAACATTGTCTCCGACATTATCTATTACGACATTGTTTCTTTTCTTATTGTTTTTGACGTCGTCATCCTGTTATGTTGTCAAGTTACATATTCATTTTATCTCCAAGATAAGATACATTTTGTTTTCGAGCCATTGGTGCGTTTTCCTTACAAAGTTTGAGAAGACAAGTTTATGTCGAAAAATTGGATATGTTTTTATTTATATTGTTTGATATATATATCTTTTTTCAAGGCAGAGTTGAGTTGAATGTAATTGAGTTTTTTTTTTCAATTTTGGAACAATGCTTCTGTACCAAAGATACGTTGTGGATGATGAAATGAATTTTCGAAATAAAGTTAAGATATGTATTTAGAAGCTTTCATTTTCATTTCAAATTTCAGGAACCAGTTTATTATACATATATGAATTTAATGTTGTCATTCAATATAACCGAAAAGTTTTTTGATTGAAATGTTTTGCCAGAGATTTTTTTCTATTTTAATGAATGCAAATTTTATTTGTTTAGTTTAAAGCAAATTGTAAGAAAAGAAGTATATATTCAATTCCACGGATAAATTTGTTTTCCTAATTTTCTGTATATTTATTGCTAAATTTGAGTACATACATATATCAATCATATTTTCATCTAAATTAATATGCAATAGATTCTATATTCAAATGAAATTGTTATTTTGACATACTCATGTTACAGATACTATTATTCCTGTTCATGCTATGCGTTTGGGTTCAGAAAACTTTCAACAAAGAAATGTGATAGCATGTCATTTTCAGCAACAACAAACAGATAACTAGACAAAAGACGTTCCATATGAGTCTTAAGATTGATATGCCGGCTGAAATGAATCCTTTAATGGGACTACATGCTCGACAAAAAGGGCTACAACATTGCTTTTCTGTGGCCGCTTTAGTAGTGAAATTGAAGCTCCTTTGTCATTGATAGTACTTTGAATCGGTGCCTGAATGTCTGAATAGGCAAAACAAATAAAGGACGCTGCTTTTCTCGTTGTTTTTTTCTTGGAAGCCATTGTAACGTGGCAATTTGGAGGTGAATAAATAAAAAAAAATCATATTTTTTAAGTTCATTCTGTTCAGTTTGCATAATACACGTCATTTGAACGGTTTTTTGTCTCAAATATGGAAAACAATGGAAAAGTTTTTGATGTTTATTTTTTTGGTTTCAGATAAGATAACTTCTTCAAAAATGAAACAAATAAACTATTTTATTTTAAGCTATAAAAAATGTGTTTCGGTTGATTGGATAAAAAATCATTACATTATCGTTAGTGAAAATGTTTTATAATATTTTAGTGACACATATAATCAGTCTAATTGTAACAATGAATATTTTGTGTTAATATTGAGTAGCATCTCAAACAGCAGCTCAACATTTTTCCGCCATCATTAATAGAAAAAATCGCTGTTTATTACATGATCCTAATTTATTTATTGATAAAATTCGACTTTACATGAGAATGTGCATACATTTTTTTCTGTGATGAAATAGTTAAGGGGCCACTGTCCTGTTGAAGTGTTTGAAACGCAACTTTTTTTCGAAAATCGAATTGAAAAAAAAACCACTACTGATATCAGTTTGAAACTTAGTGTACTTCTTTATCAAAGTCTAAGGTTGATATTTTCTTCGTAATTTTTTTAAAAACTAAATGGCCACCTTACTGGCGTAGCACGCATGCAGTCCATAGATAAAAATTCAAACTACGCTTCGGAATATCTTTGCAAAAATATTCATCTGCAAGCATATAGGAAAAAAAACTCTGTTTTCTTTGTTACAAAGGACAGAAATAATCTATTATTGCAGCAAAGACAATTTTCTTAACGATTTGGTGCACGTCCGAACATAGGTGTATAGTATATATTTGCAAACGAAAAAATGATTCCCAAATTTATAAAACAATTTTTAAACTCTGATAGCATGTTATTTCTCTATTTAAATATTTTGAATAATAGTGTGCAAAGTTTGAAGTGATTCGGCCGATTTTCTTACAATTTTACGACGCACAATGAAACACTACGTTTCGAAAAAAGCGTTTAAATTTTTTTACGAAATTTTCTCACATATCTCAAAAAACACGAGGAAAAAATTTATTATAAAATATGATGATATTTGGACTATATTTACTTCGTTCGATGATTACTAATTTATAACGTGAATATATGGATTTAGAAAGTTTTATACAACTTGATATACATTTATTTCACTACAGATGTATGAGCAGCTTCAATGTCAGCAAGCACTGTAGAAAGAGAAATAATATAAATATCGATCTGGAATTTAAAAAGGGGAGACCTCCCTCTTTTTAAAATTTCAAAAAAACGACATTTCCGGCATTTTCGGGAAGTATATATATACAGAAAAATCATATTAAAATTTTATAAAGATTGGAGTAGTCTAACTGTATTTTTGGGCAACTTTCACTTTGTCAATTGAACGTGATTTTTCATAAAAAAAAACTTGAACCTCGTTTTCCTCGAAACAACGTTTTTCGAAGCCGCGTTAATGAAATTTCGGGAACAACTGAAACGATTCTTACGAAATTTTTGCCAGACATTCTTTATGACCACGGCTATAGTGCAATTAGGAGGTTTTTCGAAATTTTTATTTGAAGTATTTCTTCTTGGCAAAAAGCGGTGATAAAAAGCATGTTTTTTCGTAATTTTTCGAAAAATGTCCGCCATTCAGTTAATTTTGCATAAATCAAAAATCGTATTATTCGCGCTACAGCCATTAACATACTGAACCTAAAACTGTTTGATTTTTTTTCTGTTTCAGACCAACCATCTCGAAAATTTCATCAACGGCGCACACCCCTCTCGTATTTTCGATATTTTTTCAACCACCATTTTCATTGATAAAAACTCACATAAACGAATAAAACAAATTTTTGCTTGTGTCGAAAGAGTATTTATTGAGTGCAACCACTCCTTTATGAATATTTATAATCTAAACCTTTTTAAAAATTATTAAAAAGAACACGTTTTTACATTGCTAAAAGAGGGTAGACCCCTTAAACACGTATTTTTGAAGCATATAATATTAAAATAAAATACCGATTCAAAAACCTATGACTAAACATTGACAATACAATTATTTAATTAAACAATAATCAAAATTTGGCTCAATAGTAGACAAAAATATAATAAGTCCGCCTATCAAAAAAGTAAAGAAACAGAAACCAGTGTCCCTTCCAAGATTATCAAATTGAATTAATAAATATATTTCCGATAGTATTTGCTGAAATTTTCCACGTATCAGGTCAATACCAAAATTCAGTTCTCGCAAAAAGAAAATACCATAGAAAATTGCTTAATATTTCAAGGCTTTAAGAAATACGTTTGGATATTAAAACAGTACATTTTATTTGCAAGAAGAAGCTATTGATTCAAAATGGTTTCAATACACTTGAAAATGTTACATTACTGACATGGCAAGGAAAAATTTCTGTTGGTTTGTTTCGATTATGAATTGTGCCAAAATTTTGAAAAAATTTGAAAAATATGCTTAAAATAAAAATGTTGTGCTCATAGACAGTCTGCTATCAATCTTAGAACAATATTGAACAAAACATTCAATTCTCAACTATGCCTAAGTTTCTGCTTTCTGTACTATATCAAAAGAATATTTATAAGTTCTTCGATTAAAAACCATTTGACCACAATACATCATCCCAGTTTTAAAAGAGTATACTCTTCATTCTATTCTTAGATAATTCATTGTCTTTTAAATTCCATCCAAGCAATAGATCTTGGCCGTCTGAATATTTCCATAAATCACTTGTCTTTTAACCAATCCCATAAATTCCTTTTCAGATCCCGAACACTGGCGGGCATTGTGCACCTTGCGACCACGGTAGACAACGCTAAGAGAATTATGGACTAGCGCCAGGTAAGTTTGTTGGACAACGTAATTCATTCCAGGACCACACCTTAGCATGGATAGCTAGACGGTCCGGCTGACTACCGTTTATAGGAAAATACATAAATAAGGACCACTGTCCGGCACGAAAGGCAAATGTACTGTTCAAATACAAGCATTTGGTCGGTATTAAGGATTCACAGTAGAAATATAGATTCTTTAGAGGGAGTAATGAGGTGTGTCTTGAAAATTATTCTCGCGTCTAGGTCTGCTGTTCGGCACGAATTTCGAAAGGTTTATGTATAACAAAAACGAAGGACCTATGCATGTTTCGTGGACTTAAATCTTGATGCTGTCGTCTTGCCAATTGCAGATTAGTCGCGTTATTAAAATGTTTTTTTATTCAAACACCAAACTGTCTCCAGGCATGAATATATTCGCTTAACTTAAATGAACGCGTGTTTCAAAATTTCAATAATAATTTCAAATTTACCACTCAAATAGGTGTTATGAAGTGAACGTTGAGAATTCCTCAAGTTATTTTAATACCCCGGGGGGATTCTGCAGAAATACTTTTGCCGGTCTTTCAGTTTCAGAGAATATTTTCAAGGAGCTCACTGTGAACCTGTTACGAATTAAGCTGTCGGAATGTTAAAGTGCTTGAACGGAGTGAAAATTTTAGTTTGATATGAACTTTTGAAAAGGAAATACTACGTTCTTTGAATCCATTATCACTTATGTACGAGTCACACTACCCTAGCTACCAATTCCATATGGGACAAAAAATATCCCGAACATTAGTAGCACTTCACAATGTTTGTATGTTCGTCTATCTCCCAGATGAAAGTCCAGCAAAATAAGGAGCATGCATTCCGCACGTTATGAATACACCCATATTCAGGTTAGTATGTTTTAGATGTCGTGTGTTAATTTAGAAGCCATATATGCACTTTTACGTGCACACTGACGTTGGGTTTTATGGCTCAAGGTCTAGTTCTCACAAGAATTCGCATTGGAGTATGCGAGAGTTGACAAATGTTTCTTTTGCAGTGCATGCTCCAGTTTCTGTATTGAAAGAGTAACAGTCATTAAGCTTTCTTGTTTACATGCAATTATCAGGATTGAAATATGTGCCATACATGTAGCTTTATATCTAGTTATTTTCCCAGGTAGTATGAAACCATATAAGGCTTCAATGCTGACTTACATTACGTTTAAACTATTTCCTTCTGTACATTTTCAAACCTGTTCTTCATGTGAAATATTTTAATGGAGTCCTGATAAAAGCATCATTAAGATATTTCGTGCCTTTGCATATTCGTTACAGTATTTATGCAACGGTGGGGTTAAAAGGTGTTCTTTCATTTGCCAAAGTGGTTTTATGGAACCTTAGTTGGAAAGGAGACATTCGAACGATTCTTGGGGTAAGTGATATTGTAAAGGAACAACTAAGGTGTGGTAAGAGATGAGAATTCAGTTTTGGTATTTTATGCTTTGTGAATGTTTTTATTTACTTTCAAATATGTAAATTCTTGTAACTTTGTGAGCTGGAATGTGGACATGATTCAAAACATTTCTTTAAGTGGCTCTTAAATTTTTTGACTCTTCTGTTCCCGAATCGTGGCCAAAATGTGTACTTGGCCCAAAAAATTAGTTCAATGTGGTGGAAATACATTACAGTCTTTTTGTATCACCCATAATGAAAATTGTTCGTTTCGTGTACAGGAACAGGAACATTCATAGATACTAGCCCGAGTTTGTTGTCAGATCATATGGTACAAAATCGATAGCAAATTTAAGTTTTGTAACATAATTTAGGTCAGTTTCCAAAAAGGATATATTATTTGAGAATATACCAGAATAGGAACTACATTGCAATCAGTCACAGTTCGTGGATACCGAAGCGAATCTCCTAAATTTTATGAATTGTGAAATAATCAAACACGAAGATTGAGGGAACAAGACATAATTAAGCAATTTTCAAAACGATTCGAAATGAGCCAATGTGATTTCCTTAATCTTTTGGCAATGTTTTTCTCCCAAAGATATATTGGATCATCTAGGATATTTTAGTTAAGCAAGTTTTCCTAGAACTTGAATATATGGCATACCCTCATGATGTTTTTTGATGATAATAGTTAATTGAATTTTCATATACAATGAAACCAGCTTTTCAATTTAAAATTATCGATGTAGTTCATAATTTTGAACTTCCGACTCCTTTAGAACTTTACACTTTGAAAAACAATCATTCAATTTGTCGCAAAAAATATTGGTGCGATAAATTTTGATGCGTTTTTCGAGTATTCTTATTTTATTTCCCAACTGAAATATATCTTTTCTATAAAATTAGCAAGGACAAACATCCATTTCACGTCTTTTGCATCCATTTTTGCTGAAAACTAACGAGAAAACTAGCAAATAAGTTCGACAAGTTTTCCGACCCATTCACGATATTTTTCCATTTCGATTGGAATAGGCAAATACCAGAAAATGCTATATCCATCAACGTGCATATGTGAAGTGGGAAATGGTGGAAAAACTACTTACCAATTCCAAGCACATGGTGAAAAGATAGAATATATAGGCATATAGCTATATGCTCGCATTCCGGCGTGTCAATAATGGGATCGGGTTTCGCTGGCAGGGCGAGAGTGGAAAAGGAGTAGATATTTAGATCAATTGCTTTTCGTACGTCCCAGTATTTCCTGAATTTCTATTTTGCGACTGATATTTGGTCCTATTGTGATGAACGATGGAATCGACAGAATTGAAAGAAGAATTTTTGGTGAAGCAGACGTTGTGGTGGCTCCCAATAGAATTTATTGTGTGATGCCGAACCTTTGCCTAGAAAAAATAGGTGTTGCCTTCCTTTGAAGTCGTCGCTTAGTATCCTATTAGTGATATTCTTCATTAAAACTGATAACGTTCGTTACGTTTATTTGTAGAAGTAAATTGTCCTTACTTTAAAATATATCAATATGTTTTGCGTGTAAAATCATTTCGATATAGTTTTCGCATAATTCAGGCAGGCTCTGAATATGTTTTACTAGAACTTCACAATAAAGCATCTCAATATTCTGAATTAATTTTTTCAACAGAAAAGTTTGAAACACACTGACCTCATTCCATGTGGCAAAGGTGCTCAAGTTCAACCCGATTTTCCACCACGAACGGTGCTTGTGGCTTGACTAGAGTGGCCACTTGAACCTTTGGCAAGGACATTAGAACGTGCCACGCAATAAAACCTGCCAACAACAGCAGAAGACCTCCCGGGAGATGTCTAGCTTAAGTAGTTCACACCGTGAATACATATTTCGGAATTTTTATTACACATCTCGAATCCTTGTGCCCTGTACGAAAAGCATGGTGGAAGTTTCCAACCAGGTTAGGTCCAGGCTTCTCATCTGAAATTCTTTCGAGGCATTATTCCAGGAAATCGTAGAGAAATTGATATGATTATACTAACATGAAATGATCTGGGAGGATATTTAGGATGGGACTTTGGTTTAGGTTCAGGTTGAGGCCGGTTTGGTTCGACCTTTCACAATGACAAGAATGAAATTGTTTTAGGAAAATCCATTTGGGACGTCCTTTACACGTGTTTAATTGAATAAGGCGTAAATTTCAACATTACTCGGTATTGAAATTGAATATGATTCGGAATATACTGCAAGCAACTTTCACTCTGGTTAGGGGGTGGTAGTATGCCTGTTGCTTGACAAGGGTTTTTTTATGTAATGCTTAATTTAATAAATTAGTATGATGGATCAAGGTCATACAATAAAGTTTAAAAGAGGAGAAAATTCACCAAGTAGAGCTTCCAGCTTAGGTTTTTTAAATGTTTTGAAATGGGATAGCAATTTTTTTACTTACAAATATTTTGTTGTGAATAGTTGTAATACATATCAACAGTTTTAAACAAAAGCTACTCAAGTATATAATAACACTTTTCCAGGCAACTATCTTTGTTGCAAATCTTTCAGTGAGTCAAATAGGTTAGTAATCGAATTTTTTTGCCTACTAAGCGTAAATAATTCAAAAGAAACTATTTTCAGCTATTAATTCTAGGCTGCAATACAAATACAACGTTTAGTTTTTGCTAAATAGTAGCATTTTTTGGCGAACGATGAGATTCGAGGTCCGTACTTATAGGCTTTTATTTCTTTTCTCTTGAGAGTTTTTTTCTTCCAATCAGAAGACAAAAAAGTAAAGTTTTTTGCTTGTATTTTAAAAAATTCTGAAGCTTTCAGGAACATCTGATAGAAATATTGAACGTACAAAAAACATTAAAAATTAATTGATAATCAAAATTTATTTTAACAAAGAATAAATTTTTCTTTTGCTAATAGTTCGGCAACTTTAATAGTTGTTTATTGGTTCTGTATATCTCAAATCAGTTCATGGAAAAAAAAATTAATCCAGAGACATCAAGTAATAAAAAGTTGTCCTGCGTGACAAACAATCATCAAATATGTTTATAAATCTGACAATTATTAAAAACTAACGAACCGACTATGGAAAAACGATACTCATTTGTTTAAATACGTGTTTGTGGAGTAAAAAGATGATAATGTAAAAATTAAGTGCCGAAATACCCGAAATTTTTCAACGAATTTCATTTTGCATTACTTTGGCAATTTTTTTTTTTAATTTAATTTCACATTCAATACTTTCAATTCTTTGCCATCAACAAGGATTTTCATAAGAATCTATGGTTAAACGTAGCTCATATATTCACCATATTTTTTTAAATATTAAAATTAATGTTAAAGCTTCAATGTGTTCGAGTAAGATAAAAGTTACTTTCTGTATCTTGTAGCTGCGTCAAAATATTTTGTTTACTTTTATACTTATTTTTAAGGTTGTGTAACAACTTAAAGAAAATATTTACATTGAAAATAAGGGCATTTTTCAAATCCTTTTTACTAGTCAGTAAAAAGAATAATTTAATACCAAATGCGATTATATGGCAACAAAATATTTTAGGGCGACGAACGAAAGATAATTTTAATAGGTTCTTCAATTACGATTAGAAATATATGGTCGTAAACTTGTTACAAGTCTTTAGATCTTTCGTTTATTTTATATTAGAAAATTTAATTATGTTTTGTATCGTACTGCATATTTTTTGCTAAAATTATTTTTGTTCCTGACATATTATATGATAAAGTTAATCAATGCTACTGGATTTTATTAAATACATGCTGACTAGCGCTTAAGCAAAACATGAAGAAAAAAATCACTGCACACTTTGATTTTAAGATGTTGGTAGGATTTGAAGATACAGGAGAAAAAAACACAAGCTGTTGGTTTAAAAATAAATAAATATTAAACAGGAATTTCGTAATGAACTCAATGCGAATTGGATACCCACCATTCATTCATTTAAGGTTGAAAATAGCCATGATTTTGGAAAAAAATTCCAAAATTTGTGGATGATAGCTCAGCGTAAAATAAAAACTGGGTACTTTTACTTATATATAAATCAGTATGTATCATAAATTCTTCTGAAATACCAGCTCCCACCATCCAATTAAAAAAATTTGAACAATTTCATATCTTTACAAAGTTGAGCTTGATATTAAGTGAGCTAATTTAATTAACGATTTTAAAAATTTTCAAAACGGCAGCCAAAAAACTTTTCCAACTGATATGAAAATTCGAAATGATTAAACTTTTCTTACTTTCATCAAACGATACAAGTTGAATTTCAAAAGCGGACACAAATTGCTCTACAAAACACTTTCTAGGACCAATTTGTTGAAATATGTTTTTAAAAGCAACATTAAATACCCATTTCTCACTTAATCGTCTGAATGAAGTCCACGAGGCATTAAACAGGAGAGAAAAGACATCATTCAAAAAAGCTGGGTCACTTAATCTCGAAAACAGATTATTCCTTAAAAGGATTTACAGAAAAACAATGAGATTAGTGCTATTCATTCCGATGTTGAATGAATAAATTTTAATAATTGTTCTTTCTTTACTGATTCAAAAAAAAAATGTTTATTTTTATTTAATTTGTTATTTGAATTTTGTACGGTGTTCATCGAATTGTGGGGATGTTGTTGCCCAAAATTATGACTTTGTTATGTATGAAACTTTGATAATATCTAAAAATTCGACTTAGTCAAAAAGTATTTGTTTAAAATTACAAAACTACATTTCTCTCGAAATCGCCATCATGCAAATACGTCGTTTTAAATTAACACTAAAGTAAAGTGGTGGATGGTTCCTCACCAGAATCTGATGAACATTAAAGACTTGGAAACATATGAAAAAACATGTTATTTAAACGTACCGAAATTTTGCTCTCGTTTACCAAATAAAATAAAATTTACTTAAAACCTAGAAAACAAAACTGAATCTTTGGACAATTTGGAAAAAATCATTAATTTTTTAAAAACAAAATTAAAATTCATAAATTCGTTACTTTCAATTTGTGGCTGCCTAATAAATCGTATTCTAACATTTCTTTTTTCAAATTGGATTCAAATTGATTTCAAGACTTAAAATATATTCTATGGTAATTCGTTAAATTTCTTGTTAAGTCATATTGTGAATATTCCTTGAAAACGTTGGTTTAGTAAAAATATCATTTATTTTGAAACCATTCATTCTTGGTTAAAATTTATTGGTTAACCTCTGAAAAATTAAAGCCAACAATGATGCGCTTCTAGTGCATTAATCCAAAAGTTTTGTGGCCGCCATTTTAGAAAAAAATATTTTTTTGTACATTTTGAGTTATAAAATATACTACCATAAGCGGATTTGGTGTTTTTGAATTTATTTACTTACGAAAAATCATGAAAAAGAGGGTCTCTTGAGGAAAGAAAACAATCATTATAATCTTTATTCATTTTAAAAACTCATGTGGCTTTTAAAATTATCTTTCAGTCTAAATGGTGTTGATTTGTATTCAAAAACAACTGAACTCTGAAATAATTTTTTGTCATGCATTTAAAACCATTATAAAGGATACAATCTGTATCCTTCATAAGCTTCATGTGAAGACTTACAAATTATCAATAACTGAAAAATGGGAAAATCTTACATGTTGGGTTTGAGAAAAGACTGATTCAACTTCTTTTATTTCACACCTTTTTCTATTATTCCAAAAATGGGGTTAAATATTCGACAGAACGTTTTATTAAATTGAGCAAAGTATACAGAAGGCAACAAGGCTTAGTCCTCCCGAGTTAATTTTTTATCAAGCCATATAAATATGTCAAAAAAATTATACAGTCATTCGTTTTGCTATGGTTTTCCAGTCAAAATAAAGCTTAGATTTATTTACACTTCTTATATGACACGACAAATCCTACCGAAACTGCTTATACATCATTTTGCTTTATTAGTACTAACTTTATCGCCAAAAAGGATTGACTTGTTTTATAAGACGATGTTAAAATTTGTTTGATCTCTAGTAAAAATGATATCGTATATGCTTCGTAATTCGAAAACTATTTTTAAAAATTTCGTCGTTTATTAAAGTTCCAATTGGTTTTTAATTATAATTAAAACAAATTTAATTTCGAAAGGTACGCAAAGTTTTAGCTGTTTTGAATTGAAACCAAAAACTCATCATCGAATCTAAATAACCCAAAAAAATGTCGTCCCTAGATATTATAACTTAACTGAACATCATTACGCTGTTAATCCTTATTTCTCAGAACGCAAAGCCCAATTTATATCTTCCAATAATTTACATTTGCATATTCTACAATCTGTGGAGTAGTAATTAACTTAATTAATTAATATTTTAGCATAGCATAACTTTGAAAGTATATTCAAAACACCAGAACCTTCACTAACTAAAATCCATGATACATCGTAACCGAATCAAGGGTAACGTGAATCCCTTTTCAATTGCCAAGTATGTGTGTACTGTGTTAACATCGTGTATCCTTACGACATCCAATGTCATATAGTTGCGTAAAATTATGAAAAGTCAACTGGTTACTGTGTGTCCTGATTACGTACACATGTTAAGAGTGTTTAGTCATGCTTAAAATGAATTACACGTTTTGTCTCGTTGGTCCTGTTCGTGTCGCTAGTGTACTTAGAAAATGTTAGACCTGGCTAGGGAATAGACTAATGCAACAGCTCACAGGTTGGCAAAGCTATATTGAATGGATGTAGACCTTCTGTACAACACTCTATTGACTTTGTTGATTAGTGCTCTTTGCTTAAGATTAAATAGGGTTGTTTCAGAAACTATTCCTTATATCACTATTTACTTTGGAGTGGATGTGAAAGACGAGTTTATTTAAATAAGGGATAAAGAAACAAAAGTATGGAACGTGTTGTTTGAAGAAACATCAACAAATCAAACTGAAAGTAACTTAACCCATTGTAAATGAAACGTTCACCTCAAAATAGTCAACAGAATCGATGAGAGTGAATGAAAAGACCTTTTTTTAAAGCTGTTACAAATTTCAGAAAATACGATACCATCTTTTATTATTTAATAATTGCTACATGTAATGCAACAATTTCAAAGCGTTTTATACTTGATTATAATGCTAAACCAACTGTTCAATATTGTATAGTATAAGCAAATTTCGTAAACAATTTTCAAAGTTTTGACTCCAATTTTTATCCTGTGCTTACATTAAACAATTCAGCTCAAAATAATTTACTCGAAAAACACAATGTCTATAACCAAAACAATGTTCTTGATAGGCGTTCAGTGTTTTTTCGGTATGAATTTTGCAACAATCTTTTTTTCTCCAATTATTTGATGTATGTACAGACATATATTGAATTGATATCCTTTACTCGAATTCAATTTAAGCTTAAATGAAATGTTTGAAAACTCAGAAGCAGGTCACCAAAAAAAAATTTATCGATCAAAATAATGGGAAATGTGGTGAGAGATATTATTTTCCAGAAAAGTATTGCATTTGATTATGTAGGAGGATATCCAATAAAACAATGAGTAATGTGTGTTGCGTGTTTTTGGTGGTGCCTGAAGCAGATTTGGATATCAATTTAAAATTGTGTTCAACTTTAAAGTAGATGGGATGTGTGGGAAGCTGTGAATGGTAGATATGCGGGAAAAATTCAACAATTCAATTTATATCGGGGTCAAAAATTTAATGGACTTAAAGTTCGATTCATATTAGATTTCATATATTATTATGAGTGCACTTGAAGCTATAAAAATTTTAATCCACTAAGCTAGAAGACGATTGGTTTATTTTTAATTAAAAAAATTTACTTAAATTTTCTGTGACTAATTGCGAAGCGAGTGTGTAACGAAAAATTACTAATGGTCTGTTTCTAATTAGTCAAAGTCCTACTGTAAGCCGAATCGGGAAGCCTGTTTTTGCCTCGTCTGCACACTAAAACCCCTCGGTTTTCCAGTCAGTCACCCCGGATTAGGACCGGGGACGTGTCCCATGAATCGTTCCAGATGTCGGTGCAATTAATCAGCCGTAACCGATAAATTTATGAACATGGCAAAGGCGTCTTCGGGTAATAAAGTGCTCAAACACCATCGAGCTGACACGCATGTAGAATCTACTGTAGCTCATCCCAAAAGATTTATCTGATGGACGTAGTGTCACAGTCTCGCCGGGTTGACACCAACAGCTCCTTTTTTCAGAACAACACCATCATGATCTTCATGTCTTCGGTTCATATTTTCGTTGGTTAGATATGAGAAGATTGATACTGAAACTGGTCTGGTTGATGGTGCCGCGTTATATGGCTATGATGGCGTGTAACAAATCGTATCCCTGTTGCAAATTATCTAAAATTATCAAATATGGAATGCCTTTGGAATGGCGGCACGAGAGAGCAAATATAAAATATGTACTTGCCATGCGGCGGATGTTGATAGCAAAGCTGGAGTGGATGATTTTCGCGGCTGAGCATGCTAGACGCTAATTAGGTCCAACATACACGCAGCCGAGCACACACTGAACTAATTAGTTGCCGCGGCTTGGAAGCGCTTTGAGATTTTACATGGTTCGTCGAGATGGGTACAGGATCAGCAATGGCAGAAACCTTCAGTCAATATAGTCCTAGCCAAGACTGGTATCCAGGTTGCAGGCTCAAAAGCCAATGTTTAATGTGAAAGTGCAGGAGTATCATGAAGTGATGCAAACATGTGTAATTAATTTTCATTGAATGTGTTGATATTAGCTCCATGTGAGCCAAATCACCAAAGGTAAATGTCTAGGATGTGACAAAGAAAAGCGGAGCTAGTCAATATGGACATGAAGTGTGTTTTCCTTTGCTTCTGTTGGCTTGATTTATGGAAAGGAAAGATTAAAAGCAATTCCTATGAACATCGGTTGATTTTATGTGCAAGGTAGGCTAGAACAATGGACAAAGTTGTGTTTTTTTCATCTGCAAAAAAGTTAGAAGAAAGGTTAACCGAAAAATTTATTTTACATCATAAAGGGGTAAAAGCATTTTATACAGATCAGCCAACAACCCAAACACGGTCGAAAATTTGGCCCAGTACTGGGCCAGTGCTGGCTGAGCGGCACATAGCGCTGGCCGAGTCTCGTTCGCCAGTGCTGGCCCAGTAATATATAAGTGCTGGATGATAACTACGGGCGGACATTGTATTCCAGTACTGAGCAAAGACCCACAAGCAGCACTGGCCTAGTGAAGCACTATTCGTTGAGTGCTCGCTGAGTGTTGTAACGTGGCATTTGCATTTCAAATAGTCGTTTATGTCGCTTATTCGAGATACGGAATGTGCCAGTCGTCCGTATAGTGGCAGATATGAATGCAATTTTGAAAAGAAGACATTTTTTACATAACATAAAAATTCAAATATTATCAGGAAAATTAATGTAGTCGAAAAATGGTCAATTAGGAACCATTCAGCAACTATTTCTTTCAGAAAAAATATGGTTAACTTCTTCAATTGATGAAATTTGATTTAATCGAACAAATTTTTTTCATACGCGATGACGTTGTATTTACGCTTCAAAAAGGATTCAAAATCATCATGAACGTTTCTGGGTTTGTTAAAAACTATTCAATTTAGTTTGGAAGAAAACTTGCTACGCAATCCAAAGTTTACTACTACGACTAACAAAATATTAAAATACCTTTGAAAACATACTCGTTTGTTTTCAAGGGACACTTCTAGTTCATGTAAAAAGCAATTCGGGTGTAAAAATGAATAATAAAAAATTGTATATTAGTGTGTTCGTTCTAAAAACAAAGATTAGTGTGACCTTCGGGCCATTTACCTTGGCCTGAAACACATTTCTTCGAAATATCGACGACTACTGTTCAGCCCACACCCTCAAAATGATTGTTTATGCGTTCAATCAATATGAACTATGAGTTCTTCAAATAATGCAATGATTTTCGACATGTTATCTTTACCATTCACTTTACTTTTCATTAATAATGTAATACTTAAAATTGGTGCAGTATAACTATGCAATACTTATTAATATAACGAATTTGGACTAAAGTTTACTAGTGAACTTCTTTTAAATCGTTTAATATTCTGCTTGTATCCTGAATTGTTATATTTCCGTATAATGACTTCAAGCATTGGGCCAGTGCCGATCGCTAGTGCCGATCACCAGTGCCGATCGCCAGTATTGGCCCAGTGCTGGGGGTTGGCACTAGGCCAGCAATCGAATGCACTACTGGGCCAGTAGTCAGCCAGCACTCAACCTGTACTCAGTCAGCACTGGCAGCTGACCGTTGGCCGTTCGTTGTACGCCGAGGCATGGACGACGTTTGGCGTTGTTTTCACTGCTAGCAAACCCTGCTCGGGAAATTATACTAAAAAATTGACGTGCACCCATAGCGCATAAGAAAGACCGTGCACGTATACATCGTATGAAGCAACCCTTAATTTTTTTTAAGTTAAACTTTTTTACAAGACAGCATCTTGGTTGGTTGTAGTGGCAGCCCTTTTTATCCAAAGGTGGCTCACTTAGGCCACGGCAGGCCCATTATGGTACCACAGAAGATAAGGGCGGCACTTGAACCTGCGGAACGACGAGAACCATCCAGATTCTCGAATGAAGCCGGCTATGCAGCCAACGTCCAAATCAGCTATTTCCGTGAGGTTGTCCAGGAAAGGCGTGCCCAAGGTTTGTATGCGCTTCCTTGACAGTGCTGAGCATTTGCACAGAAAGTGTTTGATAGTTTCTTCCTCATCCTCTGATCTGAAACTTCCGCGGAAATCATTGAAAGGGACACCCAATCTTTCTGCGTGTCTGCCGATCAAACAGTGTCCCGTCAGTACGGAAACGACGGAACTCAGGGTTTCACGGGTTATATTGAGGAGTCACTTAGTACGTTTGAAGCACAGTGCGTGCCAAGTTTGCCTGGTTGTGCTACAGTTTTCTTCGAGCAGCTAGGCCCTATTCGTAGCCTCCACGTAGTACTGCTTAAATCCTAGCTTTATGGAAGCTAGAGGTTGACCGACTTAAGGCGGGGGGTAAGTGTATACTCCTGAAGCTCGGTGTCAGCTCTCGCTAGGGCATCAGACAGTAACTGCAGCAGAGAAAAATTAACATTCAAGTGTATGGACACTGTAATTGTCTTATATAAATATACACTAATAGTGTTCATCGCTCGCGTAACAAATATATGGGTATCTCATGTCAGCTCAACGAAAGGAGACTGAAAAGCGCCAATAAATTACCTGGTCGGCTCTTTTCATGATCACAACTGGATTGAGTACTTCCTTAATTATGCCAGTCATTTATCTATTGACGAATTTATGGGATCAACAATCAAGGCATTGTCGAAAAAGATTCATGATTCGTGTTAGCTGTACGGATTTAGATGATAAAAAGAGGTAGGAATGTAGCAAAGATAAAATTTATGAAAAAACTGAACATAAATAAAACAAGGTTTTTTGCAATAGAGCACATATGCAGAAGTATTAGCTCAACTATTCCATATGGCAAGCTCTAGAATATGCCATTATCGCTCTGAATTTTTTACATCTAAAAGTAAAATGCTTTTGTAACTAGTATCTTCCAATGAAAACAAGGTTCTATAATTGCTTACCATTTTCGTTCAAGTTCGAGAGAACGCCAATGCTATTCATGCAGTGAAACCGTATAATTCCCTCATTTTACTACACAACTATTTATCTATTTGAGTAGAATCATGTTCAAAAAACGAACCAAAACATGCAGCCAAGAAAAAAACTGATTATAGTTTGGTTTACATTGAAATTTTACTATCATAATCATGCAAAAAATAATGCAAAAAAGTTTAATTCGTCCCTCAAGTTCACGGTTCTTTTACGCATATGAACAATACCCAATTGAATCAATTTTTTTCATCAAATTGTACCGACTTTTCAAGTTTGATTCAATCACTAAAAAAATCCCCTAAATATATTTAAACAAACAAATTTCCAAGAATCTTTTCAGAAAGTTGTACTAAACCCAAACTCATCCTGCCTGACGTGTGTTTTTTTTTCCACATAATCTTAATATCATCCTTTTTTCTCGTGTCATTTCCCGTCCTTGCATACGCACACACATACATAAAACTCTCGATTTGAATTGACAGAAATCTTGAAACGATACGACAGTATTCACGGAAGAGCAGATATTTTTGGCTAAAATTTCATGAAATGTTCAGACAACTGTAAAGAGATTTTACCATTTTCGATGTATCTTTCGATTATTTCAATTGTGGCAAATGTCCTAGCTACTCGAATCAAGTTTTATAGGATCAAAACAAACGCAAAAGGGAACTGTCTACTAATCTAGCGATGAGACTATGTCTATGTCCTTGGTATATTCACTGAACAGTACATTTCTGATTATAATCTAGTTTCGGGAAAGTCCAAGAAAGCCTATTTTTCGTAAAACGACTGAAACTTTTAGCAAATGGAATGAATGGATATACATGGAACTTTGAAGGGATCTACGTCAGATAGTCAATGCGGGAAAATCAGTGAGGAAAAGGATGAAGGCTGATTTCATTTCATTTCATTTTGCCTTGAGCACTAACGATATGGTTATCGTTTTCAACAAATTTCTTATTTAAATGATGGTCCGTCCGTTCGTTTTCATGTTGACTGGGAGAAGACAAGATAAAGCCAAAACCAAAAGAGGTCTCTAATTAGATAAGGGTTGATAATCATTCTAAGAAAAGGGCTGAATGACTGATTCGAGTTTGTATTTTGTGGTTATTAAAGTGGCGCTCGGAATGGTAGCGTTCAAACAGTATCTTGAGTTGAAAGTATAATTTTCTTGTGCTTTAATGGACCTCGGCTGTTGTCAACTGTCCCATTCCGTTTGAAGTTTGAGAAAGGGCTTTCGTGGTGTATTCATGTTCTTGATTAAATGATAAAGTCGACCACAGATGTTTGGATGGTTTAAAGTGCTTATTTGAAGCATGAATTAATAGTAAATTTCTTAGAATAGGTAAGACGAATTTTGAATAAAATTTATCCAGAAATCATACAAAATCGTTGGAATCGGAGATGCCTTGAAAATTAAATTCTTCTTCCAAATATTTGTTTGTCAAGCGATTATTTACGCTTGGATTTTTCATTCATGGCACAGGATCAATTTTTTTATAGAATGTTTCTATAAAATCTTTCGTTCAAAAAAATTATGATATGAATAAAATCTGTAACTATTTTCAAAAAAAAATCTATAGTATTGCTGGAAAATATTTTAAAGGTCGATTTTGACGGAAAAAAATCACGAGCATCTCCACAAAATATTTCAAAATCCTGAGCTGCTATTTTTGTTAATTATTACTTGAATATATTTAACCAGTCTTGCATTTCAAAAAATTTGAAATGTAGATGTAATATGACCAAAATGAGAACTAAGGTTTTTTTTTAAAAAAAATTTACATTGAAAAAATCTTCCATTTAAATAATTTATATCCGATAAAAATTGCTTCATCAATAGTTTGCAGAATAGAATAAAATTAAAGTTTTTATTGCCTTCAAAAATAAAAGAAAATTTTGTAAAGAATTATTTGCCATAATTTCAAAAGTTCCTTAATTCTTGTCTTTCTGAGAGGAGAGCTTGAATAAAATATGTAAGAGCAACCAGTCTAAATGAATCACGAAGGCATTCTTGCTTGTAAAAAACATTTTCCATAAATTTTTAGTCGGAACTTTTTCAATTTTTCAGCAACTTTATTTCCAAAAAATTAAGAAAAAACAAACAACTATTCAGTCAATGACCGAAAGGTTTATTGGTGAAGATATTTCCCAACTAAAATTTTCGAAAAACATATGATAGACGGGATCGCAAATTAAGTTAAATAGAAATCTATACGAAATATTATTTTGGAATATGAAATAATATTTTGTAATAAGACCAATGTGAGTATTTCATTCGTTCCTAAATTTCAAAAAAAAAAAACAAGTGAAACGTTCTCAAGAAAAAGTTGGATAATTAAATTAGCTCCTGCTCAAAAATCATGCGAATCAATTCATGTGATGAAAATGTCTGAAAGCCTTCCATTAAAACTTATGTACTACACACTTTACAATTTATTTTCCACAAAATGCTCAATGAAAGATTTCTGTGAAACAATTTCGTAAAATTTATAATTTGAAAGGAGCAATACGTACTAAAAATTAACGCATGAATTTTGAAAATATTTTAAGCATGCTCAAAAAAGTTTTTCGTAAAAATTTTGCCAAGAATTTCGTAAAAACAATGTCTGTACTACTTGAATAAAAAAAGTTATATTTTTTTTAGTTTTTCCAAATATTTTTCAAATTTATTCAAAAGGTAACGAAATATTTGAATTCAATTTTAATTTCAAATGGGTTATGGTTTTAATTTAAACGCGGGAAAATTTTCAAGAAACTACAAGGTTACACCATTTGAAAGCAAGAAAATACTTATATAAAGAGAAAAGTTGAACGACGAAAATTGAAAAGAACTACACCTGAGTTCAGCTTAAAAATTTAGGTTGATTTTTTTAAAAATACTTCGGAAAATTGAAGCCGAAACTTTTATTTTGAAAGTAAATTCCGATCAAAAATTGCCCGTGTGTAAATTAGTCCACGCTGAATACACTTACAGATTTCCGAAACTAATCGAACCATTTTTATTTGTGGTATTTTTATTTACGTGGACGAAAATGAATTTTCTTTTATTAATCTATTGCTGGATTGTTTTATACTATAATTGAAAATTATTTGTAGGCGTTAAACTGTTTGTTTTTAAATAATTTTTTCATGTAGGACACAAAACAAGCGATGCTTTTGAAAACTTTTTTTCAGTATCCAGGAAACTGCTAGAAAACTAAAAAACTTTTAGAAAAAGCATTTTGAAAAATATTTTATCCTGAATAAAATTCGATAGAATTATATATAATTTTTAAAAAACTGAAAAGTCAATAGCTTTCAAAAATTTAATATGCATATAATGCCATATAATTTATTCTTCGTGATATAAATTTTTTGCATATCTCCATTCAATTGACATCCAACATAATTTCACAATTATTTTTCCCGTAAAAATATTTGATTTAAGCCTTTTTGAGAAAAAAAGGTCTAGGAAGTGTGGAATTGGAAAGAAGAATAGTGTAAGTCACTAAGCTGGTCTAAAGTAACGACGACTAGAATAGAGTATAATACATTTTCCTAGTAGATAAGTAACAAATATAAGAACTGATAAAGCCAAATAATTACGAGGGGTCAAAAGAACTTAATTACAGACAATCAAAAAATGTATTTTCAGCCCAAAAATAAGGTAGTTTGCAGTTAGTTTGATAAAATAACTTTTCAAAAAGTATCTATGAAAGTTCAAACCACAAAATCGCAAAGCAAATTGTTGTCTTTTTCAATGTTAGTTCAGATATTTTTTGTGAGTCACACATTTCAATGATGTTTTTCTAGGCTCTTGTTGACTATTCTAGGAAGTTTAGAAAAAAACACTAAAAAATGAGTATTTATGGCCTGCCAAATTCAAATTCACAGTATGTTACACATATTGCTATGCTATTTTTCAAAATTTCGTTGATATAATTTTTTTAAAAGCTGATGAGTATGATGTTTTAAAAAATATTCATTTATATACATATATTTGGGGCTAAAGTAATTACTTAAAAAAAGTTTTTATCGAAAAAATAATATATACACTGTTTTCAGAAAACGAAAAAATTAAATAATTGGAAACTGCTAAAATGTATTTGTATTTATCAACAATAAAACTGCATATTGGCTCCTAGAAACTTAATTTAAAGTACAATATTTCAAAAAGTTTTGTTCGATTCCGTCTCACTGTTATAAAATATTTGAAAGTGAACTGTAATCTAACCCTATTCACATACGCAACAAAAATCAAGCAACGTTATGCTCTTTGGATTATATTCAAAACCTTTTTTCTCATCATGTTTTCATCCTTTCCTAAATTCGGTAAATCTACCTAAAATATCTGCCATAAAAGATTTTGATTTGAATGAGCTGTCATACATCAATTTTAATTAACCCATCTACTTTAAGGGTAAACGCTCCGAAAACGAAGTATAATTCATTCCAGACTTAACTGGCACAGAATTGCCTACAGCAAAATAATGAAATATCGAGGCCGTTCAGGGCTGGTGAATCTTTCCTCCTTTGCATGACACAAACAATCTCCGATCCTTGAACGTATACATAGTTGTAAACTCATCTTCATAGTGCATTAATTTTGGATTTTTTATTTCTTCGCTTGAACTTCAGCATGGAAGCGAACGGCATTGGACGACGTGGTCGTTGTCTCCCTTACAAAGTCCTTTTTCGGAACTATGTAGCTTCCTTCATTCGCCCCAAAAGCTATCATCGACCGACAGAAAGTCATCTATAACTCATAGTTGGCCAGGGTGTGCTGGTCGTGGAAGAGAAACATTCGCTGCGAAAAAATGGGTCCATCCAAAGCGGGCCACTAATAATGTCATAAGACGCTTCCAGAGAAAGAATAAACGATTCTGGCCATCTCTATAAATCCTGATGACATAATGTCCCTGTGATATCATACTTAAGTATAGCGATGGCGGTTAGGCAACTGGAGCTATGGAATTCCCAAGTCCTGGGACTGTGTACAAAGGAAGTAGGTTGTGGAATGAATGAACTACTTTTGGCAGTGACGGGAACGAGGGTATTGTAATATATTGGACATAGGAAATTTCATCCTATTCCGTTGCGAGCATGTTAAAGGCAAGTTGACTGATAAACATGAAAGACAATAGAAGAGTGGTTTGAAGGACATCTATTTAAGTTATAACCATTGAGGATAATTTCTTATTTTTTAGAAAGTTGAGGCGCCAACTTTATCTTCTCTCGTTGTGTATTGTCTGCGCTCGAAGCTGTACTCGAAAGATGGATTGAATTTTTATTGTCAGCAGATTAGAGGACATGAATGTAATCAACTGTTGTCCTTGAACATAAGCAACGAAAATTGAACATAAAAATGGAAGTTGCTATTTTGGTTTCAGTATATGACATTTTATGATGCTTTAAGGTTGAAATCTCTTTAAATGGTATCTTGGAGCACATTTGTTGTGGTTAACAGCAACACAAATAGGCTTCATATTGCTGGTTTGTGTTTGAAAAATTGTTTTCGATCTTGGTAAAACCTTTTTCTATTTATGAATTGCTCAGAAAAAAAAAACAAGTACTTGCGTAGTAGAACTTGCTATATATGCATGAGTTTTTATGTAGTATAAAATGTTTGATGCGATGAGTTTTGAAAATGTGAAATTCACTGAATTTTAACGCGTCATTTTCATTTCTTCGAAATATTTCTTTCTTTAAAGCTACGACATATTAAATTCATATTTTTTTTTGAAAATTGGAAAACCACAAAAAAGTTTTCTAATTGCAATTAAAAGTGCTTTTTATTTAAATTTTAACCCATTATTCACGAGAAGTTCCGTTTGACAAGTGTGGAAAAACCCATGATCGCAAATTGTCTGCATGAATTTACTTGAAATTTTCAAAAGTGCTTAGAATGCTTAATATATTTTTCATGGAAACCATACAGAAATTTTTTTGAGAACAGTTTTGGAAGCAAATGCTTGAAAAAAATTTCAGATCCAATTTTATTTGGTTGTTAGATTCATCAAATTGTAACTTCCAAATATTTTCAATGAATATTTTAAAACACACACACTTTTGAAAATTTTTCGAAAGAGTTTTTGTCATTAATACGTATATCTCAAAATAGAATTGAAACAGTATTAGGTTCAAAATGTTGTTCCAAAAAATTTAAGCAAAGTACATTTTTTACTTATATTCAAAATACTATCCGAAGTTTTTTCGCATTATAGCTACGACTTTAAAATCGTGCCTCGGAATTTTGAACCTCGTTTTATTATGAATAAAATAACAAAAAAAAAGTAATTTAATTTAATTATAATTTTTAATTGAAACTTTCATTAAATTTTTGAGGATACAGTTCAAATTTAAAAAAAATGTTTTAAGGTTTGCAGCGGAAAAAAATTCTAAACTATATTATTACTCTATTTTGAAAATTTATTTTGCTTTATTTTGTTTTGTCTTTTCGACATGATTTAAATCTTTTGATGGAGATTTTTTTTCGAATAATGGTGAAAAGGGAATTGATTTGGTTTGTGTTTTAATATAAAAATGTTTTACACCCTGAATTTCATGAGAGAGAAGAACTAATTCAAGATGATAAAAAACGTGACAAAATATCGAAGAGCTTTCGTTTACGATTTTGATCCAAAAGAAAATGATTTCATTTTGAAACTTTGATATTTTAATATCTTACTCAAGGATTTAAAAAAAACATAGTTCATATAAATGTTGAAAGAAATAATAAAACAAAACATCAATAAGTTCACTGTCTTGAAATTAAACTTGACTTTAAAAAGTTTTGTCACTTAAAATCATCTTAAAAACGTTTTCAGTGCTCATTAAGTATGAAAATTCCGCATTTAATACTTCCTAAAATATTCTGGTTGGATAAATGAATTTTCTATCTACATAACTTACGATTCTTTTCATCTTTGGATGATTTCTTCAGAAACGCTTTTCAAATTGATTTTATCGAGAAAATTCCAAGCTCATTTTATAGTTTCGTTTAAATTTTAAAATGAAGGGAAGTTTTTCATTTTTCTTGTGACTTTATTGTTTGCTGGAAATCTGTTTTTCCAGCTGCTGGTTTTTTATGAATTTCCATTTTTTTCTTTTTTTCTTTTTTAAATAATTGCTATAAAGCTTGTAAACCAGTTGAAATTTATGCTTTTAACCAGTGTAAAAGCATATTCATTTACGTAATCAACTTCAACATATTTCTAGTAGACTTTATTTAGCAAAATCTTAATTACCTTATTAACTATAGTACAACACTCTAATTGCAAGCTGTAAGGCTTGAATGAAGAAAATGGATCGTTTGCAAGCCACTCATGTGGAAAATTAAATTTTACCTCATTTCACCTTTTCGAAATGTTTCCAATTCTTTTTCTTGGTTTCACTCAACAACAGCATATTTTCCATGGTACATACATACATGACAATTGTATACTTCCAGAAATGATCGATCCAAGCCATCCGTATAAGGACACAACGAGCAAAGCCACTCAGACTGCTCAAAGCCTACGAGTCGGAGCTTATTAGCCTTATGAGCTTATTTCCACTTCGTCTAACACTGCTTCTTTCCACCCTTCCCAGTGGTTTTATCGGGACCGCATCCCCAATATACAACCAACTTCAGGAGAATAGGTGCAAACGGACGTATCCAAGTTTCCACTTGAAGACGTGCATGGTATTGCTGAAGTGTTGGACGCCAGGCTTCTTTCGTCCTTGCCATTCGTTTTTGCTTACTTCGAATTTCGCTCAGGTGCATCACAATTGCACGATTTTTCTCTGCGGTTGAAATATATGCAGTTTCCATTTGAGAAAATTGTCTCCATGTAGGTACTTGTGCTTGAGTCCAACTGCAGAAAATCACATTTACGATAAAATGGAAACCCCCACGAATTGTTCAAACGGTGGTGCAGTTGTTTACTACAATGCACTAATGTTCAGCGAGTCGTGATGTCATTGTGATAAAAAAAATCGGTCAAGGATAAAGGACTTTCCTTTTAATACGCCAAATGCGGGAACCGAGGCTAATTTAAGTAGCGCAAAAAAATGTCCATAATCGTGGTACTTTGGTCATTTGACAAATATTGCTGTGCTTACCATGAAGAAATGCTTTTAGGGTTTTTGTTTGAATGCAAAATTGCTTTCATGAGCTGTTTTCTACCGGAAAATTATACACAAAAGCTGTTTTTGTAGTTTGCCACTAATTAGGCTGGAATGCAGACCCACTCGTACTATGGGTATTTCAGATGAGATAGCGTTTTACTATTTGTGTGGTCCGGCCAATGTTATAATCCAGGAGAATTTATATATTTGCCTAGCGTAAAGTAGCTTAGGTCCATTTAAGTTTAGTTTAGAGTGCCACAAAAAGTTTTGGACCAAAAATGTAGATTGTGAAGGTATTGATCTCCAAGTAGCCCTTATTGAAATAACTATGCTGCTTGATTCAGCTTTTGAAAACTAAATTAAGAAATAAAATTACCATTTTTGAAAGTTATTGCTTATTTCTAAAAATTGCTATGATGACATCAAACTTCATACTCTATTTATTGGTTTCCTTTCTATTTGAAATAGCAGTATTGCAATTTCTGTTTAAACTATGAATAGTTTGTATTGTTTTGGACCCGATCAAGCTAATACTAACAGTGCGCATAACTTTGATTAATCAAATCCTTTCAGACGAAGATTTCATAAAGTGACAATGTACAACAAGCTATGGCCTTCAAGGGTCTTTACTCAGATGGTTCTCTTCCTATCTGGTTAACCGTGAATGCATTGTCTCCTTCTGCAATCATACATCTGCTCCTTTCTATCCATCAGCAGGTGTTCCGCAAGGCTCTATCCTGGGTCCTCTTGTTTTTTCACTTTTTGTCAACGATTTGCCTCAATTCATTCAGTCTCCCTGCCTCCTGTACGCTGACGACTTTAAAGTCTTTAGGACAATCAACTCCATTATCGATTGTCTAGCTCTTGACCAGGATCCATGTGCGTTTCAATCCTGGTGTGACCTCAATAATCTAACGATTAATGTTGAAAAATGTCATAAACTTACCTTTTCCTTCAAATTCAACACAATTGTTTTTCCTTATTCCTTACACAGCAGTACTCTCATTGAAGTCGATCATTTCTGTGATCATCTCATCTTATTGCCAATATTGTGCTAAAAGCGTCTAAGCTTTGTGGACTCTTGCTAAGAAATTTCACTGCATTTCGAAGACCCGAAACTAGTATAAAACTTTTCAATTCTCTCGTACGTAACTTGGTCGAATACTGCTCCCCGATCTGGTCTCCACACAGCAAATTTGATACAAACTTGATCGAATCTATTTAGCGTAAGTTTACCCGCACTCTATTTTACAAATTCAATATTCCCTATGCTCCTTACGATGTTCGCCGCAAACATTTCAACCATGCCATCTTACAACAACGTAGAATATATTTAGACGAATCTCTCCTTTGCAAGCTTTTTTGAATATCCTCGACACTCCTCTCTGCAATGAACTTCACTTCCGTCACTGTTCTCACCCTTGTAGAAACCTTACGATCTTCGCCCCTCCCTTCACCACGTCTAACCTATATTATAATTCTCTTCTGACTCGTTTACAACGAAATCATGACCTTATGCAGTTTGGTTCCTTGGATTACTCTTTAAATACTTATAAGATCAAACTAAGAAATCTTATATTTTCCTCTTAATTTTAGTTCTCAAATTTTCTAATTCATTCACGACTGTTCTTTATTCTTATTTACTATACTTATTTCATTAATTAATTCATTTATTCTTTAGAGTTATCTTAGTCTTAGTTTAGTTCATCGCTACTATGTTATTGGAACTCTTCTGTTTAGTAACTTTGTCAACAATAAACAATAAACAAATGTATAAACGAAAATAATTCAAGCGGTTAAGCTATTTAGTGTAAAAACCAGCTCAAATAATATAATATCTAGGACAATTTATAACCACATAAGTCAGCAAGTAAATATAATGAAACAAGCCGCGAGGTGCGACCCTTGAGGACCACACGGTCAACTTCCCAGTAATATTTACATAAATATTAAAAATACTAAACAAAACAATAATTATGAAAATAATACTACTTCAAATAACAAAAATTTACCTCTCATAACAGTAACTGGAATGACTTAATATTAATCGTATCATCTACAGGAGCGTCGATTGATTACGTAAGGTTTTTGATCGATGGGGACAGATTGATTTGATTGAATATTCACGCGGATCAATGGGGGGGGGGGGGTTTCTACGTTATTTGTTATTTTCATATTGATGAAAGCTTTTTTTATAGCATATGATCTAGCAAAGTATTGACTACGAAACATTTTACCATTCAAAGCGTTCATTGCCACAAATGCAAATTTGATTAATTTTTTTTTTAATTTTCAAAATTTAAGCAGTTTTATAAAAATTAAAACACGGTGCTATGAAGACTATTAAAAATCTGCTTAAATTATGCAAATATTAATAAACTGTGATTGGCTTAACAACAATGTCTTCAGAATAAGAGTAGTCGGGTAAAATCATTCATATGAACACTTTTTACATGGCGACTTTAAATGATTTTTTATTTTTAATTTAATTTTTTTAAACATCATGGAAAAGTGTTTTGCTGATTTGTCTCCAAAAATTGATAAGGATTTATAAATTTTATAAACATTTATTACCGTGTTGTGCAAATCTGGTTAACAAATTTATTTTTTATGAAAAAATCCTAAATTTTTGCATTTTTTTTGTTAAATTAAAAAACGCCTCCAACGATTTTTTAAATATAAAAACAATACAAAAATGTTAATAGACGTCGATTGACACTTAAGTGATGCAAATATTATATTTGGTTCGTGAGATATAGTGAATGGCAGAAATGACCTTGAAATCATGATGACTTTTAATGATTTTTGATTTTTAATTTAATTTTTTTTGTAATCATGAGAAATTTTTTTTTGATTTTTGCACAAAAACTGTTTGGAGTATATAAATTTTATAAATATTGATTACTGTGTTTCGAAAATCAGGTTAAAAATTTACTGTTTATGAAAAAAACCCTAATTTTTTGCACTTTTTTCAAAAAAATTAAAAAACGCCTCCATGAATTTTTTTAAAAAATTCGATGAAATCACATAAATGTTAATACTCGTCGATTGACACCTTAATGATGAAAATGGCACGTTTGGTTCGGGAGATATAACGCATGACAGAAATGACCTTCAAACGGGGAAAACAGCAAACCCCCGACCGAAGTTTCCGAAAAACTAATCAGCTCTTAAGATTTTAAAGACGCTTCGATTGACACCTCAACAAAGTCGATCGGACTTTGTTTACGTGAGTTATGCTCGTAGAAAAAACTGTCCACGAACGCACATACGTACGTACGGACGTACGTACATACACACACACACACACACACATACATACTTCTTTCTAAAAACACCTAAAATATACTCGTAAGACCTCAAAACGTAAAGAAATGTTGAAAATTTCAATTTCGATTTTCGAGGCGATTACAAGAACGTCCCATATACTGGGAAGTTAACAAACTTGGAACAACGTTCTTACAAACAACTTCTGTCCCATTACGAGAACCAGTTGTTGAATTTCATAACGTCTTCTGTAAAATTTTTGAAAACAGGCAGAGTTATTTTTGATACTTTGAGGCTCATCATGCAGTTTCTGTTCAACTTACTTTGACTGATCCGGCTATATTCTTCAAAAATTGAATGCCATGTCAACGAAGACCATATTTCTATGTACAATTCACATTCCAATAGCTTCTGAAAAGTTGAAACCTTTCAAATGTTCGAACAGCGTACACTTGCATCAAGTCAGATAGTAACAAAATAGTCCGCACAATTGAAAACGTTTTCGTCAAATATCCTATAACCATGTTAGTTTGCAAGCGTTTACTAGCGCTTTCAGTTCAGTGTCCTCTCGATACAAAATGATACAGCCAAAAGGACTTTTCGAGAAAATTTGTACTATCTTCAGTGAAAATGGACAGTGACGAGGACACTAGCTAGTAAATTGTTCGTATTCGTTCGACTTGATAGTCGAAGAGTGTTATCTACAGTTGGTAGATCCTTTGGGAATTGGAGACATGCATGACAATGTCATCTTGCTTATTGACTTTTTGAATCCTCGGAAATCAGCTTGGATGGTCTCAATATTTGCCAGACATTTTATGGAAAAGATAGTTACTTCAGTTTGAACTGAAAAAAGGTATCTAGAATTCAACTGGAACTGTATTTACAAAAGTGTGTTGGCATAACAAAGTGCAAGGAAGAATTGTGTATTCTATTGAATCGAAAGTTTAGAGATTGAATGCGATTCTTGTCATGGACAGATTCTAGATGTTAGATGAATGCTGCAGAACTGAACCTGAATTTTTACTTAAATGTAAAGTAAATATTTCACTGGGAACATTGATGTTGCAATAGACTACGAACCATAACAAACATTTTTGATTTTAGCAAAGTTTTTAAAAAAACAACCGACATTGAAATTTTTACTAATTCATTTGATTATCGTAGCAGGGAAAATCCTTTATTTGGATCTTAAAACATAATTCGCAATTTTTATTTGTAAAATCAGGTGGCAAATTTGAGTTCCTTCTCAAATTGAAGTTCGATTGTAGCTTTTTGTACTTTGAAAGTATTAATTTGAAACACTTTTTTGTGAAAACTGATTTTAACGCTCACCTCGAGGTCTATTAAATCCGTTTAAAATTTAGACCAGCTACGGTTAGCCTTAAAAATTAAGCAAATTCATCTTATCAGCATTTTAATGGTAGGATTTTAAAAATAACCTTTTCCTATCAGATGAAAAATACACAACGTTTCTTTTTGGGGTTACATACGTTACTTTTTATGATAAAATAGTCCCCATGGCCTTGGATTGGTCTTTAGAGATTGCATTTAAAATATTTTACAATTTGTAATCTGTAAACGATTGATTTCAGAATCTTTTAAAAGGCATTTTAAAAAAATACCCACCGTCATTTGAAATTTAAGGTACCTTTAGACAAAAATTGAAATTAACGTCCATTGAAGAGCATCTTTGAGGACGCGTGAAGTTTTTGATATTATCATTCGCATCAAATCCACGTATGTGAGTACGTAGTGATGGCTGAAAAACCGGAGTAAGTTATTTCTGCTCCTAATGATAAAGGAGCTAAGATATGATTCGATTAAACTGATTTTTCTATTGCCTTCTTAAGTAAAAATCTGAGCTCGACAAAGACTGGGAATACGTATAACAATGATGGGTAATCAATCTTAGCTCAGAATCGTCCTCGAAAAGTTTTATGATGGTCAGATGTACCTATTCCATGATATAGAATTGTTTTCAAGGAAAATAATGGATGCTTGCCCAAACACTGAAATATGATGATATTGTATGCACATGCCCTTTATAGACAGAGTTTTCTAAATTTTTCCATTTTAATATTGCAAGCAAGAGTCAATTTATGAATTTTATTCTAAGAGAGCATGATCTCATTTTTCTCAAGTAATTTCTATAAATAATCAAAGCTGCATCTAAAAACGATTACTCAGTTAATGTAGACCGTTATTTGCAAATAAAAAAAATATTTTCTCATGCGATCATATTATTCCTAATATATTTGATATTGAAAAAAATTTGTGAAAATAATTGAACTGCAGTTTTTCAAAAAAAAAAAAATTCACTGTAAAACTTTTCTTATTATTGCTTACTAAAATTAATTTGAATGAAAAAGACTGCATATTGTGTTGATATTGATCATCCAGATGTTTTTATCGGGAGATTCTACAGAATTTTTTTAATGCATTTATTTGATTTTTAAAAACCGCTTCACGTTAGATAAATTTTGAAAATCATTTATTTCAACCTAGAAAATTTTCCTTTTTCATCTATAATTAATCATTGCGCTTTTCTTTTCACTTTGAATAACAAAATGAAGGCATATTAACTTCACTATATTTTCAAAGTTCAAGTATGTTTATAATAAGATATTCGAATATAAATTAATTCAGTCGATTGGAATTCGTTTAGAATTGATAGGTAAATAATGGACAACGATGCCTAAAAAAATTTTGCTCCTGTTTTTTTACAATTCGCCTACTTTCATTTTTTTGAAAAATACTTCAATTATAATTTTTCTATTCTTCTACGGCTCTACATTTTTCTTAACAATTTCCTGTAAAATTTTTTTGGTGAAATTAGAATGAGTTTCAATTTTATTGCAAGAAATGTTTGAGTCGTTTAAAATTCAAACAAATTGTTCTTAAAACTAGGTTTTTGGATATGTTGTTAAATCAATTCATCAATTCATTCATTTAATCAAACGTAATTAATTTGTGAAATTGAGGTTTTTTGAATTCCATTAATAATACTTTACCGTTTAACCGTTTTTCATATCAAAAAATTAGCTTTAATAATTTTTCCCCGAACATTTATTAACTTGTCAATTTTCTTTTTTCTTTTGAAATCATAATACAACAATCATTTTCTTTTTCAATCAGCTGAAATATACATAAAATGTTAGGTGAGGGATCAGACTGTTAAGCGTCTTTACAGCTCTGGTGTATGGAGGGTTGCGATTAATTTATAGTTACATTTTTGATGATGTTCAGAGGAAAAGTATCCAAAAAAACTCGTTGATAGTTTTAATTTTTTTTTGAAAATTTCAAAGCTCTAGTTTTTTCAAAAACTTATTTATCACATTCTATAGAACTTTTTCCAACCGTTCCAATTTTGAAAAAAGCTTACATCAAATACCTTAAACATATTATTCCTGGGTGCTTTTAATACATTTATTTGTTCATCTGCTTTCGTCTCGAAAATCAATCAATTTAAGAACACATTCATATCTCTTAAAATTCTTCATATCAAATTGTGTTTCAAGAAACAAATAAACGTTTATTAGTGCTTGACACGTAGATTTTCTCCCGTTTTTTCGCCATTCAGTTCAAACGAATTTCCGTTGCAGTGTCATATTTTCTTCGAATTCAATATAATAGCCCTTGCCCCAAAATAGCTTTTGATGAAAACATTAAAAATGAAAGAAACGGCTCAACTTCAAACAATTTAGTAGCTTCATATAGCTTTTTCGGGAATATATTTGAATCAAACCTCTTAACAAAAAATACCGAGAAATTATTGCCTTTGGATGTTTCAAGTTCTGAGATTTCTAAAGTAATAGTTAAATTCTCGGAAACATATATTTTTTTTGGCAAAATATAATGAAATTTTGTCCTTGCGTTTTTCTGCTTACAATTCTGTAACTAATACTAGGACAAAAAGTTATTGACAACTTTTCAAGTGTTTAGAAAAGTCAAAATAGAAAGTATGAAAATCTGTAGCAAGTATAAATTCTTCTGAAATCGATGAGTACCAAATTAGAAAGCTCTTTTTTTTTTGAAAATGAATGAAATTAAATGATAAATATTTTCTATTGAAATTATTGCTCCGTGGCTTCATCTTCTCAATAAAAACTATGGAAAAGTACAGTATAAGTCTCACTCATATTCAATATATTCTGAAAAACTCACATCCGGAAAACACTTGAATAAAAATCAATTTCAAAAAGAAAATCGCCTTAAACCATTCAACGAAAAGTTCTTGGCAAATGCTGCGAGAAAATGATCCTCAAAACTTTTTTTTTGTTATCAGTAATACGCAAACAATTTCGTCTATCGGGAAACATCTTTGGAAAAATGACGTTACGAAACTCATCTTTGTAGCGAGTTGGAAGCACATGTGTATCGAATTCAATGTACGTAATATGAGAAGCACTCAAAAAGGACTATCATATATTATAGCAAATGGAGGTATTTGTATGTATTTCGCAGAAAGTGGATACAATTGTGAGGGGGAAAAGTTATTTTCATATGGAGTTATGTTGTTGAGAACTATGTAAGCGGATGCTGTCGATCGAACATTGATCCATATATAAGAAGCCTTCTGTTGTAAGTTGGTGTTGAGCGATTGATAGAACCATGCATGTTTTTCATCTGCATTATGCATTTTCTTCAATGGCATCACATAAGAAGCTGCAAGCACCATTTTTTCGACATTTAAGTTTTGAATTTTGCTACGTCAACTAATACATCCAAAGGTTCGCAGTGTTTCACTAAGGATGATCTGTTTAAAAAGGACCCCACTAAACATTTAACTTATTATGCCTTCACTCCGACGAATTGACAAAATTTCTAGATTCTATCCCCACATTTAGGGCTCATAAAAGATTTGAATCCTCTTCCACATTGCTTCTAACCAGCAACAAACATATCTAACGAAGCTTATGAGATTTTCTGGTGAAAACTCTGGGGAAATTATAATTTATGGCAATGTTACGTACATAACCCTGTATCTGAAGTGGATATGTATGAAAATAACTCAGCGAAAATCTCGCGGAAAACTCTTATGTCCCGGTCATATCGCCTAACATAGAGCGGTTGAAAGTGTCTACTGGAAATTGTTGGAAGTGATTAATGTTAACTAGATTAGGGATTGCGTGAAATCAAGAGCTCATACATTAAAATTGCATGCGGAAATTCAGATACAAAAACTCCATATCCTTGTTCCGGATGGTAGGACGTTCGAGGAGATACTTTGAATGGATAACAAACAGACATGCGGTAGGCTCAAGCAGAAATATGTATATGGAATTTCAACAGTGAAGCCTTCATTAAAAGATTTGTTTCGAAGAACTTTAAGAACTCCCGACAATAAGGAACTTCTGTGGAGCGATGTTGCGGAAAATCTGGAAGTTTTGATAAGACATTTGAACTCAATGCGAATACAAACAAGATGGATATTAAGTTTACATTTCTGTATATTCATCAGTTTTTACAGCTGTTAACGTTGGTATTATTTCCCAGAAAAAGTTTGGAAGTTCTCTGATTAACTTTTAGATTTTACCATGTATCCGGGTTTGAATATTGAATTGGGAAATTTAGCTTAGATCTGAATGATTTATCATATGTAAATAAGAACTTTCAATTTTATTCAGTTTGTTCCGAAAATTATCTATTTACAATGGAAATTCAGCTGAATATACAATTCGACGTGGACTCGTCTCTGCTTGGTTAACCTTCAACTCCCGTCAATATGTCCTTAGAAATTTAATTTTCTGGATCAACGAACTGAAACTTGATGAATTTTTTGCAATAAAAAATATGTTTATATTTACATCCTAACGTCTCTGATATTCGTTTCTACCCAAGCTCTCAACTTCTTTACAAACTGCAAACGTATTGGGTCTAACAATATTTAAGATAAAACACCAAGAATATTAGAAATGCTTGGAACTTATATATTATAATATTGTTAATAGCACAAAAGAGTCGTCGGAAACTGAAACATTTTCTTTAAATACGTATTGCGTTACCTGTTTTTCAATATTAAAATGTCCTCAATTTGAATTTTTACAAACGTTTTTAAGAATGCACGTTAGCAATACTTTTATTTCAAATAAGCATTTTATAAAAGCAGCAGATGTTCCGTTTTCACCTTTTTCATGTAATTACAATTGATTCGATAGGTGTTCTTCAATTTTTTTCTCCAAAAAAATTAAAACCTTTTTTTTGGATTTCACATTTCGCATGGGAGTATTTTCGATATTTTTTTAAAAATCTGTTAAGACTATTTTAAATAGAACAGCATCACGATCAAGCTAATAATGAGAGAATGAATGTTGTATAAGGGAATTTTTCAATTAAATGAAATGCTAAAATGAGATTTAATTTTTTCTGCTAGAAATATGTTTGTAGCAAATGGATCCGGAGGGTAGTTCTCCATGTTTCAAAGAATAGAATGAAAGTGAGATTCAATAATATTACATTATCTCAGGTTCAAAGCATTGCAAAATTTTAACATTTGAGGGGATTTTGAAATTGAAAAAACCTTTCATCAGACTGGAATTTATGAAATGTTTGGTTTAGAATTTCAAATCTATTATAGCGGAAAAATTCCAGTGATAAAATTAAATTAAATTGCATATTGAGTTTTCGTTTTCGATCAGTATTAAATATCATAGCCAAACGGATAAAAAGCTGTGCTTTTAAATATTGATAAAATCTCTGAAAAAGAAATTTAGTTAGTTGAAGAATAGTTGAAAGAGATGAACAATTTCATCCATCGTCAAAGCATTGAATACAATTGTAATTGTATGTTATTTTTTTTTGCCGCAGTTTTTCAATAATTTCCATGTCCTGCGAACACGTATTTACCCAACAGCTAAGGACTCCGCCGGCAATCAAAAACTCTCATCATCTTTGCCACCTAGGCTGCAATTTATGTGCCTCTTTCATCCAAGTGGTATCAATAACCCCATGAGTACCATACACTGAGCAAAAAAAAAATTTTTTAGATGAAGTGGCTTCGTCATGTGAATCCTTTATTATGACTTCATTGTTATTCTACACAGCCCCTTTGGAATGGCGAAGTGGAGATAAGTTGCATTGAATGACCCATTGAAAAAACTTCAATAGATTCTGTATAGTAAATCTTTGGCGACAACCAAGTGCCGATGACTATCGGCAAGTACATTTTTTTCTGATGACAGAAGGATACTCATTGTGAAGGACATAGATACGATAAGAAAGAATGTGATTCTGCTCCGAAAGAATATAGTGAGTATCGATTTAGAGAAGGATATTGAATTAATTTGGCGAGATTGAATGGATTGAATTATTTGAATACTGAATGCGTTTTGATGATTTTACGTCGGATGATCAAAATCAAATTGCATTGAATTGACAGTCATGATATTTGTAGGAATTATTCTAAATTGGAGGAGTTTGATTAGCCCTTTATCCTATTTGATTTTGTGTTCCTTTGCATTTAAGTTTGTTATGATTAAAAAACATAAACACTTCAATATTTTGCAGCAAACTTCTATTCTCTCCAAGAAATTTCAAATATTGTTCAAATAAGTTTGAAAAACCTGCAAATGTTAGTTGATGACCTTCATTTTAAGTCAAATATCTTGATATTTAGTGGAAAAAATACACGAAAATAAACTTTAAACCTATTAAATGACATGCATTTGTTCTATTATAATGTTTATTGTTATATTGGCAGCTGTACAAAATGAAAACCAATTATTATTGAGAATCTCATAACAGATTCAAAAACATTTCAAAAACACTTAAAAATCTGAAAAGTGTGCTGTTTACTTATTTTCAAAGCCTAACTGAGTATTATTACAGACTTCTAGTCCAAATAATATTTGAAAAGAAAATATAGAATAAATTCCGGAATAGTTGCTTATTCAAAAATTTTTTCCGAAAAAGAACTGAAAAAAAGTTTTTGAAAAAATTATAAAAACTGACAGACTAGGGCGGATCTGTTTTCAGTTGGCTGCTAAGAGGGCACACACTGATTTTTGCAGAAAAAGTTGTAGAATAGGCTGTATAACAATAATCGACCTATGCTATACCTCACAAAAGTCGGGAACATTAATAAATAAATCGAAATGTTTTTAAAAATTATAAAAAAACTCGTCTTTGTCCAAATTTTCTCACTGGGAAATTTGAAAAGATTTCATTTAGAGCCAAATTGGTTCGAAACAAAAGTTGCGTAGCTAAATTTTCTATAACTTTTGATTGTATAATAAATATCAAAAAAATACCCTTGCCGCAAAATAGCAATAAATATAAAAAAAATGAAGAAACTTTTTTTAATTAACTTTTTTTACCATTTACAATACCCTTAGGACCTACAAAACTCGCTCAGAAATTTTTTATCTTATAATAAAACAGCAGCCCAATTTTCACCAAAATCGTTCCAGTAGATTTCCCATAATCATTTTGCAATTTTTATCTTTATTTTTATCAGATGTAACTCGAACAGAGAAGCTTCAATATCGCATTGTTTAAGAAAAATTAAAAAAAAAATTCAAATTATTTTTTCTGGTAAATTAATAAAAATAATAATTAATAAAAATAAATTTTTATGTTACTCAACATTTTTCATATTATTGATTTTAAAATCATTATTTATTTAAAATAAAAATTGTCATTTTTTTATTTTTTTCCTCTATTTATTATTGTATGCGTGCTTTCTTGTTCCAACGAATAATTTTGAATTTAATTTATATTAATATTTACCGAGATATTCAATTTGGTCATTAACAAAAGAAAGTTTGAAATTTTCGGAAATTCCTAAGGCCTCCTTATAATCCGATTTAAATTTTCTAATCTGGTCTTCTAAATGTTTTTGTTTCTCACGTGCAAGATTTTGAAAAACTTGACTCTTTTTAAATAAATTTTGGTTGCAAAATTATTATTCGAAATCTACTGAATCGATTTTGACGAAAATTTGTGTGCTGCTTCATTATATTAAAAATATTTTCTAGGTTTTGTGTGCATTTTAAATGGTGAAAAAAGAGGCTTTTCTCCTTTTTATAAACTATTTATTGCTTTTTGCGGCAAGGGTGAACAAATTTAAATTGTTTTTAAACCAATTCAATGTTTCTGGTAGAAAATTTGATTGTACAAATTTTATTTCCTCACAACTATGCTCTAAATTGAATCGTTTGAAAGTTACAAGTAAGAAAAGTAGGAAAAGTTTTTTCTATAATTTTTAAACATTTCGATTTATTGATAAATGTTCCCGACGTTTTTGAGAGGAAGGATAAGTCGATTATTGTTAAACAAGTTATTTCACAGCTTTTTCTGCAAAAATCAGTGTCTCTTCTCTAAACAGCCAAATGTAGTCTGTTTTTACAGGTTCGCCTGGTCTATAATCTGTAACATAAAATCAAGAAGCACAATGTTCCATGAACGTAGATGAATCATTTGTTAAAAGCATCTTTTATCATCGAGATTAGAATGAATAAAATGTGAGCATATTTGGAAAACCTGCAGTTGAAGAACTTAGGTTAAGCTTATTTCCTGAAAATGCAACGTGTTTGTAGGACCCTGTCAAAATTTTCTGCTCTATTTGATTTGTTCGAACTCAAAGAAATAATTATCCGTAATTTAGAAATAGTATAAATTTTAATTGTTTCCACGAACAAATGCACTTTGTCCTCATTTTTTCCCAATAGAATGTGTTCAAGTGCTCTGGATGGTTCCCTCACTGTATTCTTCCAACGTAAGTCTAATAACATATGAATTATTTCGGAGATATATCATCATATTCTACAGCTTCTTTTGATTTATTTCAAAATTTAGTGATTCTCTAGATGTTGCTTTCAGAAGAATGAACATCAGAATGTGTTCCAAACAAACAGTCTGTAAAAATATTTGAATAACATACTTGCAATTGCCCTACAAACCAGATCAGATAGAAATGTAGTGAAAGTAGGAGTTATAGAGATGTTTCCAAAATATTCCATAATTGCTGTCAATTATTCACAAGCAATTCCCCTTCAGCGAAAACCTCAATTTCACCCACAAATCTATTTACTCGTCTATCATAAGTGGGCGTAGTAAATTTGAATAGCTACCACCAAAAAAAAGAATCACTTCAAGGCATAAAATATTTTAGGCATTCTTGCTTTTGGCAATTCACGAAATATTAAGAATTCACCTGGTGAAATATTGAGATTTTCCGGAATGAAAATATGCTTTGCCAAGGCAATCTCCAGCAAAGAAAAAGAAGTTGTGAAAATTGTAGCCGCAAGCGTTGTATTCTGCGTCACGGAATTCATTCATATTCTACCGGAAATATTTCTACTTTCCATAGAGCAACATCAAATATTGAAAAGATTTACGAGGACAACGGGAAAGGGATGCTTTTGAAAATGCTTGCTGCTGCTATTGTTTATTGAATTTTCCAGGTTTTATGAAAATGGGAGCAGCTAAAAGGGGTGACGTGCTGCTTTTTGCTTAAACGTAAGAACAGTTGTGGTAGTGGCCTTTGAGATTGGTTTCCATGCAAAAAATTTTTGCATTGGATTTGAAATTTTAGAATATATTTGAATAAAACCTCTTGAAGTTAGTTGTAATATATAAACATAGTCAAAGGGTTGTTTGAGAATCAGGAAGCGGTAGATGCACATATATTTTTGGTGAAATTAGATTTAATTTTCGAAGTTTAGACCTATTTGCGACAAAACTTGAAAACATATTTGATTCACGTCGTGATACAAGAAAATAAAAATTTACGCCAGAAAATTTTCTCATGTCACTTGAATTCAATTAATTACCATTGAAATCTTGAAAAAATACTTTAAAAAACAAGTGAGCTTTTCGTCCATTAATTATGGAGCGTTTGGCAGGAAAGGCTATCCGATCTTATCAACACGCATAAGAATTTTTTTACGTAACTGCTAAATAAAATCAATGTTTCTTTTAATTTTTTTCCCACAATAAACATTAGTTCAAGTAAGTGTGAAATAATTGAATTTTGCAGATATTTCTGGTTTACTTCACATATCAACATTTCATTGCCATTCCACGTATACTACCAAATATTTGTGATAAATGGAAATGTTGTAGATGATAAATATATTTTGACTTTATTTTTAAAAAAATACCTTCCTTAAAAACACTTCTGCTAAGAATTTACCATGAAATATGTTCTAAAAAACTGTCATTTAAATGGCTGAGTATTATTTGGAGTGTTATATTTTTGTATGATGTATTCCCTAAATCTGTTCGTTAATATTACCATCTAAATGTGATTGTACGATAAACTTCATTGGTTTTTATTATTCTTTACAATGAAGGTGATTAAAAATTATTTTTTTGTAATATTTCTTCTTCTGTGAAATATTATTTTGAGTTTCCGTTGTTATTGATATTTTCTGTTGGTTTTTCTTCAAATCAAATCTAGACGAATTCGTATTTTATAAAGATTTATTTATACCTAACTTTTATTTTGAAGTTCTATTGAAAAAAGGGCACTTTACAAACAAGCTTGCAAAAAAGATAGATTCTGTTTTATTTTGACTTTGTTAAATTTTACTGTTTAATTTTGTTTGAACAACACTTGTATGCCAAAAATTTGATTCAATGAAATGAATCTAGTCAGTAGAGAATAGAATAGAACACGTTTTCAATTAATATTTTGGAAAAAAGTTCGTATAAATTTATTTGAAATTGTTCTCTACATTATATGTTTTATTTATGTTAATTTTATTCTAAAACAATTGAAGGGTGTATTTTTATTCAATTTTTTTCCTAATTCTGATTGAACAAAAGTTGAGGAAATTGATTTTGTTTCATACTGGAAATATTTGCAGTAATATTTGAAGTGGTCCAATAAAAAGGTTTCATTTATCAAAATTTAATACAGCCACTTTTCAGTGTCATTATTTATATATTTGCTGGTGCTCTCTTTTCAGCTCAATTTTCAGGATAGATAGACCAAAATCTTTCGGGTGCAACCCTAAGAAAACTCGTTTGGTTATTTTATACGACTGTCTTATTGACAAAATATACTGTTACCTTTTAAGGAAGATTTTATATTTAGTATTACTAAAATAGTTTTTAAACCGTTTTCCGGTTGCTAACTGAACTAGAAATTTGTCTGAGAGATATTTACGGTTTGTGTCGTATTTGATAGTACTACAGTTTTATTTCTTAGCCAAGATAAATAAATTTGTAATATTTTCACCAAATCTGTGTAGTTGTTGGTTATAAAATGAATATAATATATAAATATATAATATAAAACTAATATAGCAACTTTTTTTCATGAATTTACATCCCTAATGTGAGAATAACTTTTCAAGCAAATATTTTTGCAATTAGGTCTTCTGAGATTCATTATGAGTCTTCTCCGAGTTTTCCTACCGGACGGAATTTTTCTTTAAAACCTTTTTTTCAGGAACTCGTTGCAAAAACAGTTGTGGACACAACCGAAAACTTTTAGTTGTAATTTTTGAGATTTTTGTTGGTTTTGCAATTTTTAAAAGAAGATTATGGATGAAACTAGAATAAAAACAATATATTTTTTTCCGGAAACATCGATTTGAAAGAAAAATCATTGTGAGCCACTAAACCATTCTTTGATCAACATTCGAGGGACTTCTTCTAAAAATATACACAGAAAATTCATTCGCAACTGGAACAGCTAAGCATTGAACAGTATCTTGAAAAATTGAAAAAGAAAATCATTTCGTGATACATTTCGAAACAATATTATGAAAATGGTGCTATAAAACCTTCTTAAAAGTTTCTAAGAGAACTTTCAATTAATATCTTTCGATAAAATTAATTTACACAATATTGTTAAGACGATGAATTTCACGTTTTAATTTAAGCTTAAGAAAAAAGACAAACTTTAGAAATATGAATTATACTTTCTTAATGTTGGGAAAGTTTGTTCAGAAAATATTTTCGATGTATTTTATTGCATATTGTTTGCCTCACTATCTTGAGTTTAGTCATATTTCCTTGAGAAAATATCAAAAATTAAGTCTCTCCTTCTTTTTCAAATATCAACTCAATAAAATATAAAAAATCAAGTACCTCTTAATTTCTCTTCACGTAAGAATCTTTTTCATAATGCTGTTTGTCGACGTTTAAATGATGTTCAAAATTTATTCATGTAAGTTTTTTGCAGCTTTCTCGTCTTAGAAGCTAATCTTATCAATGATGCGCCTTTCTAACTTTCTTATTTTTCGTTGTTCCAGATGAAAAAAGCAAGTGCCATCTTGAAATCACTCCTACGCTTCCGCAAGGACTTCATGGGAAAGGATTGTAATTGTTTTCACTCGAGACTTACATTAACCTTACGCTGATGGAATATTATTTTAGCGGTGAATCTCGACGACAACAATACTTATTTTTATCGCGACGGCAACAATCCTTTCGCAAGTTCAACTAACCTGCACTAGATAATAACTCCTTCAGGACTGTTGCCCAAGTTGACGTGCAGCTAAGGATAATTGAAACTGGCTGCGATTAGTGCTGATACACCGTAACTAATGACCGCCACCTTGGTCCGCATTGATATGAAGACATTCCTTGGAAAGGACGTAAGATGATATCCGATCGGGCATACTCATAAGCTGACAGACTTCCAGCACGGCATCGACCTTTTTGCTAACGGATCAGCTTTTGTACAGAAACGGGTAGCATTTTCGTTCAGGACATTGGCGAGAAGGCGTCAATAGGTGTTCATGTTCGCCAGGGACAATAGCGTTCACGACAGAGACGACGAGCCAATTGAATTTTCCTCTACGCTGACGCTTTTGCTATTGTGATAAAAATGAACTGTCGCCGCCAGAGGCCATTCTCTCGTCATCTAATCCTTGTCACGTTCCTGACGCTTATAGCATTTATGAGTGACACCTTGACATCGGCATGTCCGTCGTTCTGCATTTGCAAATGGAAAGGTGGAAAACAGACTGTGGAATGCGGCGACCGACTCCTGCCCAGCATCCCCGAAGGAATGGATGCCGGCACTCAGGTGCTGAACTTTTCGGGTAACAGTCTGCAGATATTGCAGAGTGAACGTTTCTTGCAAATGGATTTGACAAATCTGCAAAAAATCTTCCTTTCGCGCAATCAGTTGATTAAAATTCACGAAAAGGCTTTTCGTGGGCTTTCCAACCTCGTCGAGTTGGACCTCTCAGAAAACATGCTGCTGCAGGTGCCAACCGACACTTTCCAGGACTATACTTCGCTGATGCGACTTTCCCTAAGCGGAAATCCCATTAGAGAATTAAGGACAGCAGCCTTTAGATATTTAGCATTTTTAACGACCTTAGAATTAAGTAATTGCCAAGTAGAGCGAGTGGAGAATGAGGCGTTCATAGGCATGGACAATCTAGAGTGGCTGCGATTGGATGGCAATCGCATTGCCTTTATCCAAGGTAGTCACATCCTGCCAAAATCCTTGCATGGAATCAATTTGCAAAGCAACAGATGGACTTGTGACTGTAGGCTTACAAACGTCCATGAGTGGCTTATTAACTACAATACTCCGCAGGAGGAGGAGCCGCGGTGCACGGAACCACCTCGTCTGAAAGGTCAGGTGATTAAGTCTTTGAAAAAGGATGAACTGGCATGTCTGCCAGACATCATTCCTAAGTCGACGTACACGGAAATAACTGAGGGGCGGAACATATCATTAATGTGCACCGTTCGCGCGATTCCCGAAGCAACCGTCCTGTGGCTCTTCAATGGACAGGTTTTAACAAACGACACTATTCTAGAGAACCTACATATGTACTACTATATCGACGATTCGGGTGGAGAGGAGAAGAAAAGTGAGGTGTTCATCTACAATGTCGGTCCTGAGGATAATGGGACTTTTTCGTGTATAGGACGAAACACGGCCGGCACGAGTTTCAGCAACTATACCATACGAGTTTTAGTCAAAGAAATGCCCGTTGCCAAGGAAGTATCATTTTCGAGGAACTACATGAACATCATCATTGCAAGTGGAGGTGGTGCCGGTATCATATTCGTCCTATTGCTGTGCACAATCGTTATCAACTGCAAGAGAAGAAATCCGAAAAACAAAAATCGCAAAACAGATTCATCAAACAATGAGACAGGCCTGCTGAAGTGTCCTTCGATTATCAATGAGGAGGACATGTCCCCAAAAGCGTCAAAAGAAAACGGTCTTATGATTGGAGATGGTCAAATGAAGCAAAATTTTATGATGTATGTGCCCACCATGCCAGCGGGCCATATATTAGATAACGGCAGCATGCAGTTGAGTAGCACATCTGCTTCAGGCACACTTTTAAATATGACAGACTCTCACGATCTTTCTGGAGGTGGCATGACTACACAGTACTGCAGCCCGCCTTCTTCACTTCGCAACTATCAAGACAAAAATCCAGACCTAGTCAATGATGCAGAAAGTGGTAAGAACAAATTCAAGAGCGAAAGTGAATATGAGGGAAGCGATTGTTCCACAGGACCTTGTAGTATCCAAGGGGCGTTTGACAATTGCTATCAGTTGCAAGGACAATTCAATCCGCAGCTAATACGGCCAGCTGGCATGCAGTCACGCTTCGCTCCTCCAATGTCCACTATTCCACGGGGTCTTCACACGAAGCCCGGCGGACAGCATCAAGTGGATGTCCACCTAAATCCTGTATGTTTTCTTGGTCAAGACGGGTATGCATACGACTATAGTAACAGCCACATGCACAATGCTGGACCAGCTGTTGCGGTGAATCAGCAGCACTTTTACAGGACGCTTCCGCATAATCGAAGCCACAACAAAATCTTTGCTTCTGCGTCAAATCCAGGCGCGCGGTATAGCCTGGAGGCGGAGTTCTTGCAGCGCACTGGGACTCCTACACTTGACCAATATGGTATGCAAAATGTTCGGTTTACTGCCGAAGGATATCCTCTACACCCAGTCAAGTTTCCCACTCCTCCAGAAGGCTATCGAGGGGCTGAGCTTGTTGGCGATCCTTTAAGTGGGACATCATCTGGCTTCCAAAAATGGCCTGCGTGCTTGCCGGGATATCATGCACAGCCTATCTGCTATTCAGTTCCTCCAAATGGTCAGGTGATTTGCAGTACACCGTCGATTATTACCTCTAGACCACCATCGCAACAATCGCAACTGGGAGGTCATCATTCGGGAAGCAATCTAGTTGAAGCTGTGGTCACGCCGAGTGCTGATCAAACTCCTGCAACTAGCACAGGATCTACTTTGAACGAAGTGAAAAAACGTTGCGTAGGTGCACAAACAAGTGAAATAGACCCCGACACAATACCGGAAGGAGACGAGGACTCAGAACGGACCAAACTTCGTCATTTATCTGGACCATTAGCTGACAGTCCTGACGAAGGATACGTAGGTGATTCACAGGAAAGCTCTGATATATGACGGAGGGGTTCAAATCGTTCGCAAATTACCCAAAGTGTGGAATGTAATTTGGATGATTCGATTGCACTGTAATTTTTGTTAAAAAAACATCTAAATAAAATTAAAATTTGAGTGATTTAAATTTTCTAATCAAGTAAAAGACAATTTTGCTTCAGGAAAAGAAACATTTGAATTCAAAGCAATTTAATTTTGATCTCAAAATGCTGAAAAACAGGCCATTTTGTGAGAATCTCGAAGAAAATTGATATAATAAATACATTCAAGCACCTCTCGAATTATTTATGATTATATCTACGATCAGACAAAATTGACTACCAAGAAATGTCTAGTGAAAGTCTATATTAAGAAATAAAGATTACATCCAAACACTTCAAGCAGACATTTTTTTTCACTTTCACGTAAAAAATGATAATGACTTTGTTATTACTCTATCGTAAAAAAACATGTAAATAACTTAGGCACCATTATGTATTACGGAAAAACATAAATTAAGAAAAAATCTGATTTATTTAAAAATTTAGAGACACGAAAATTAAAGATAGTCATAGCAAACTTAAAATGAATCAAAGCCATTGCAACAGGAATCATACTTCATTCGGCACTATGCAATTGTAAATATTTCAAATACACATATATATATTTAAAAAAGTAATGTTTTTTTTCGAACTATTCCGTTTTGGAAGCAGTTTTTCAGATAAGTTTTAATAACAAACTTTATATAATAGCATTTTTTAATTAAAAATAAAGTTCATAAATAGTTTCCTACTTAAGTTTCTGATATCGTTCGTATTTTTGTAAATTTGTTTCACGTGATATTAATGCTTGCCTAATTTAAATCAAAAATTATACAAATTATTTATAATGCATTGAGAAATTTAACTTTTTACAACACCCCCCAAAAAATGTATCACATAAGAACTTTTAGCTAAAAACGTATTGTATTTTTTCATAAAATAAGTTTCGTTCATCGTTATGTAATTTATAATGTGAGTTACATAATTTGTACACTTTTCTATAAATGAAATAAAAAAAATAACAAACAAAAAAAATGATGCAATTTCACAAAATTGAACGTAGAATGAAATGAAAAATAATATAGTATGAACAAAATTTAACCGTAACAAATTGTCGTTGACAATGTTATAAGAAAAGTAAGCACGTTTCGAAATTCGTTGAGAATTCAGACATTTTTGGAAATAATGTTAAATATTATATTTGGTACTGTATTATAAAACAAACTAACAAACAAGAACACATGAAAATCACGATATATAAACTACATCGATTGTATGACAGAAAGTGTAGAAATTAATTGTATTGACGATAAAGACTCGATTAAAAATAAATGAAATAATTTTAAAATAATTGATGTGTGATGTGTGTTTTATGAATTTTATTTCAGTGGCAAGGAGTTTTCATTAAAACCGAAAGCAAAGAAAAACTCGTCGATGGCGAACTTTGGCACACCCTAAAAATGATTAAAATAATTTTAAATTCCAGTTGGGTGACTTCGCTGTAAAATTGAAACGAGAATTGACTCAATAAAAGAGAACTCAAGGATATAGATATTTATCATGAACGAGCTGCCAAAAAAGATCAGAGACTGACCAAAAATACTAAACGCAAAAGCATTTTTACACTTGATTTGTAAACCAGGATGTCCTTTTATGATCAAACCATCATAATCGAGCTTTTCGTCATTGAAAATAAATATGTTACCAGTATTCTCAATGTAAGTCATACCTAGGTATTAGTTGGGATTCAGACTATTGCATCGGGAAGGTAAAGTGTTACTGCCATAAAACAAGAAAAACCACTTAAAATGGGGGTAGGACTCATGGTTACAGGTAGACTATTAGAAAAATGAAGCAGTGTCATACAAAATAGGGTTTCAACTTTAGAAATGCATCTGTAGTAAGCATAGATTCGTAAATGAAAACCAATTCTTCTGCGGTTCAATTTGAAGGATACTATCTGTTGAAGAACTAGAAGCAGTCACTCTTCGAAAAAAATCAAATAAGGTTAGTCAGCAAAACTTTTTAAAAACTACCAAATCTTCCTCAAGCAAATCGTATCTGTGACAATCCCAAAGTATTTAATTGCTATACAAAGTATTGAAGGAAATAATTGAAAACCGACAAGAATGTTCATTCAGAATGAACCGACCGACAACATATCAAATATTCTCGGTAAAATAGATACCATAAAAGTGCTGGGAGTATATTACGTGCATCAGATCTTCATAGGATTTTAGCAAACAAACGATAGGATGGATAGGTTGTATATTATGAAAAACAATGCCTGTTTCTGAACAATACCAGAAGGCTATCATTGAAGTCTTGAGCATTTATGACGGTTCAATTCCTGACTGCAAATGAGTTTTTAAGGATATTCACACGTTATCGTTTTTTCTTGGATCTATCATTAGATTTAACACCTTTTTCGATCGTAACTTATGACCATTTTACGTAAATTTTGCCTTAACTTTGTGGACAAATAAATTGAAATTGGCCGTAACAATTTGTCTCTTTTATATGTGATCTTTACATACTGAAGAAAATAAGTATTTATTATTGAATAAGGTCTTGAACCAATTGAAATCGACATGATAACCGTAGAGAATCTACTGCTTGAGTTTTCTAGGTACTTGAAAATATGAAAAATACGCCCTTCTTTCAAAGATATTTTGTTAGGAGCAAATCTAAGAGGTTGATGATTCACAAAGGGTTTTCCCATGTTATATAGAAAATATTCTGCGACATTTCATTTATTTAGGATGTATGATATCGAAAATATATTCGGAAAACATAAACTTAACTATTTTTTTTAAATTTAGGGACTAGGGTTATATCAAATTTACTAATGATTTTTCAATAACTTAAACTATAAATGCGTTTATCTCGTTTTTTTACATTTTTTTCCAAAATGACGCCATTTTGTCAAAAATCAATTCAAAAAAAATCGTACGCACTAGTCTGGCTGTTAGTATGCTTTGTCGGCAATTATTTGTTTGATAACCATAACCTTAACATTTCAGGAGAAAACGGTCCGGCCGCGAAGGCATGAAAATATAAGGCGTTTCTGGAGAAATGCTACGGGAGCCGCCATTTTGTTATTTAAAGTTCTGAAAAAATTCAAAAAGGATTTCAAATATTTGTACAATATAGACATTTTTACCATATTTCGATATGTTGTTTGGTTTTTGAGAAAAAAAATCCCAAAAAATGACTTTTGTTGACCTCCACAGTGGTGTTCCCTCTTAAGAAAAAACTTTGCAGTGAACAATTAGAACAATTCATCTGACTTGATTTTTCCATGAAATGACATTTCATCATTTTTTAGGATTAACAACCAAATGGGTCACAACGTTCAAACTTTATCAAGTTTAGGCAGAGTATACTATAAAATCTAGTGACAAATTGGTTTATTGACCACTAAAATTTCACATGTTGAATTACAAAATTCTTACAAGCAAAACCACAGTGAATCAGCTTCTTATACACTGGCTGGTATACTACTAAAGTTATAAATATTTATAAACTTATATATATAATAATAAATTGAGTTATACAACAAAATTTCTCTATCTAAAAGATACAAATAAAAAAATCATTGAATTGTCTTCATATTCTTAATAACATTCGATTTGTTTTCATTGTAAGATGCAGTGCTGTCGCACACAATCATACATATTTTTAAAATTAATTTATTAGACAATTTGTTTCAGTATTTGAACCGAAAACTATTAACAAAGAAATGCGGTTATAAAATTGATTTTCCAAATGATTTCATAATATTACCTGTCATATTTTTCAAAAAAATCTGCATTTTCGATAACTTTTTTCTATATATATATTGTGATCTTTGATATATAGCATTGTCGTATCAAGTTTACTATTTTCCGGAACAAGTACACATATTTTGAAATTAAATAAAGAAAATTTCCAAAACAAAATCACTAATTATCGAATAACATAAACAAGTTCCAGATTGGGATTGAATTGAAAAATTTGTGTATAGTATTTGGAAAATAATTAACATGAATCGAAAGTGTTTTATTCCACTTAGCGTTGTTTTAGGTTTTTTGGACAGTAGCTTCTCTGATTCGGAAACTTTCGTATTTGAGACGGAAATGCAATGTTTCAACCAAAATAATAGTTGATTTCCCTTCTTTTACTATGGACTTACTTTTCTATTTAATTTGGACATTTTCTTACTTTATTCAGACACTAGCATATTTGATCCCGAAATCAGGGAACTTGAAGCAGAAATGGTATATTTCAGCCGAAATAAACGTTGGTTTTTTCTTTTATCATGAAAACCGCTACACAAAAAACTTTTGCAGCTAAACCAAGCATAAATATTTCTTTAAAGTTGATCCTACTAAAAATATAAAATAATTTAGTTCTGGACTTTTCTGCATATGATTTTCAAGAGAAATTCAAATCGTATCAGAGTCAAATATATATATTTAAAAAAATATCTATAAAAAAATTCCTAGGTAGTTTGACATGTATTGGAAGGAGTATTTTTTCGCAACTGTTTTATTCATTTGATCAAATAAACTCATAGCATTTAAGCAAAAAGATCGAAAATTGTTTTATAATTTGTTTTCTTCAGTAAGATATTTCTTCAGTCTTTTTTTTAAATATAAATGTAATTCTTGATGGAAACTTGATAGAGCATATTTAAGCTTTTACTTTTGTTTGAGTATCATTTAGCAATCATTTTCATCGGAAAAATATTTCGCCAATTTTATTCAAATGAACTTACTTCCGGAAAAATATCTGTAAGTAAAATTTTCCACTCAATGTTTTACAGAGTTATACAAACTAGAGATAACATGTAGTTTTCGAGCGTTTTGAATGATATGAAGTAACTTTATCTTCAAAATGAACCAAAAGCTATCATTTTAAAGTTTATTACTTTCCTATTTCTATTTTTGTTTATTTATTATTACCATTAAAATTGTTTTCAGACTCATTGGAAGCACTGTTTGTAAATAAGTTTGGTGTAGTCACGAAATTTAAATGATTTTCCCTGAAATTCGATAAAATCACTTTGTTACTGTATTAAAATTTATGATATTCCATTGGTTTTTGGAGAACCTCAATAAACTCTTCAAATGCTGTGAAATTGTATTTGATGGTTGAACCATTGCAATTTATAACGAAAAGTAATTTTCGCATGTTTTTATTGTGCACTTAAGCTTAGGTGTTGTTTTCTGAATGTGAAACAAACTTTGACTTGGTAATGTACTCGTTTAAGTGTCCAAATTTTGTTGTTCAGTTTAAATTGTTCTGATGTCAAAATACACGTGAAACTTTGCAAAATACATCCTGAAAAAATTTATGCACAATAAAAAAAGAAGCTATATTCTGCAAAACTATGGTAACTATTTTTCATTGTTAATCCACGCTGTTGATTGTTACTATTGCAACACAAAAAAAAATGTTTTAATTTACAACTCTCTACACGCTGATAAGAAAGTTCAAAAATCAATTGGCTAAGAAGGTAATCCGTGTAAGATTCAAGAAAAGACTTTGAAAGAGACATTTATTCGGTATCCATTCAATATACCCGAGCAAAAGAAACTGTAAGGGTAGCAAACTTGGCGTGGAATTGAAAAATGCTTTCTATATACATTTTTGTGGCAAAGATTAAGGCGTGTATGAAATACAGATCCATAAACTAAATTGAGGACACATAACACGTACCAAGATATGCTTTCGATATAGGCTCGTGAATCATGGTAAGAGTTTCGGACATCATTTCAAACAGTTTTCGATGTACAGAAGATGTGGTTGAAGGGTTGCCAATGAAGCATATAGGCAAAAGAAAATTCGTTAAATTAAGTTATTCTCTCAATAAAGTTACATTAGAAGTGGTAATATTCAAATGTTGAACTCAAATCACTGAAATAAAGAGTGAAAGCTGATAACTTTAATAAAACTTCAAGTTTGATGGAAGTTGCTTTTGAATTTTAAATTCAGTTAATTGACAATAAATGGTCTTGATTGGAGATCTTAATGAAAACTTTAATAAAATCAAGCTTAATAAACTCAAACCAGTGAAACAATAATGCATAATTTTGAACATTAACAACTGGTGGAAAGTGAAAATAGGTATTTCTGAAAGTGACCCTTGATCAACGTTGTTCTCTAGCAAAATCTGCTTGGATGGACCAGATACTGAAAGAGGGTCAAAAAAAAACTTCATAAATGCTTTACAACTTTAGCATCATAAATCATTGATCGCTGAAATTTTTTTATGCCAGGCTTTGGCTGAATTCAATCTTACAAAACTAGTCTCCTTAAATCCAGCTTAGACACTCTTCAAAAAATTTCGTTTCAAATTCATCATGAGTTCTCAGAAACACAAACAGCAACTCAGCTTTTTAATGTCCATTCCTGTATTCAATATGCAACAAAATGGGTTTCTTTCGTCCTTTAGTCCTATCCAGCTTAGGTATGATGAAATGTAATGAGCGAATTCCTTCGGGTAATAGGAAAATCATGTTGGTCCTTGGCGAAATCTAAACCATAAATGCTACGAAATTTTGCAGCTTTGTATCCTTTCCGCTTGTCTAGTTCAAATCCTCTTTTCAGCTTGAGTCATTCAACACTGCCTTAGAAGGCGCCACAGAAAACTGGCTGTTCATCTGGCATACGCATGGAGACTTCCACGATAAGGACAATGAATGTGATAGGTTACAGGTAAAAAAAAATACCAAAAATGTTGTGGGCTACGAATGAAAGGCTTTTATTCGTACTCAACCGAGAAAAGAATATCTGCGAAACTGTGCCCTTACCCCGTGGAAAATTGCAAGGAAACCATATTCAGCTTGATGGAAAATTCTCTTCACTGCCGGGAACACATCAAATGAACAACACTTTCAATTTATGATCTCGATTTGAACCCTCGCCGCTAAGGTGAAAAGCCATTCAACTTGAAACTTGGATGTTCTCATCATGCAGAGGGAAATAAAGAAAACAATTTTGAACGACTTTTACGGTGTTTTGCACACACATATTTTTGGTTGCCTTAGAATTTTCAGGGTATTATTATTTTATAGATTAGGATGGAGAACGGCACTGGATAGTGAAAGATCCGACAGTCACGAAAAAGTTTTATGTAGTCCTCGTCGGAAGGAATCATGTGGATTACAATAAAATAAAATTTACACACCTGGTGACGTCATCAGTATCATATCGTATCCTTTATGTTTAAGGCCGAACAATCTGGATCTAAGAAGAGGTTGAGCGGATTCTCCATAAAATTGTTTCGAATCATGTCAAGATTGGTGTGGATTTACTACTGATGGTATTGAATCGTATGGCATAATGTTTGGTATTTCGTATGTGTGATTGTTTGGTTTCGTTCTGCTAATGGGATTATGATGAGAATCTGAAGTGCTTTTGATACTTTGACAAACACAGTGCGGCTGAACACAATGATATAGGATATATGAATGGTGAGGCATAAAATCGATATGAAAGCTTCCTGTATTTTTACTGATTTTTAATAGACCAGGGCTGATCTGTTTTCAGTTGGTCATTGAGAGGGGGCACACTGATTTTTGCGGGAAAAGTTGGAAAATAACTAGTATAACAATAATTGACTTATGCTACCTCTCAAAAAGGCGGGAACATTAAAAAAATCGAAATGTTTAAAAAAATTAAAATAAATAGTTTTTTCCCACTTTTTTACTCCTAACTTTAAAACGGTTCATTTTAGGTCAAAGTTGTGCGACAATAAAAGTAGCGTATAAAATTCTCTATAAGATAGGATTGGTTAAAAATCTTAAAACATTTAACCCTTGTCGCAAATTGCAATAAATAGAGAAAACAGGGTGAAAATGCTTTTTTTACCACTTAAAATGCACTAAAGACCTTCATACTTCGCTTAAAATTTTTTTACAATATCATAAAATAGTAAACAAATTTTCATCAAAATCCATTTAGTAAATTGCCCATAATAATTTTGCAATCTAAATTAATTTTTAAAAAATCAAAAATTTTGAAAGCTTGCAAATCAGAAACTTAAGCTTGCAAATCTTTGAAATTTTTTTCACATATGAAAAAGCCCCCTCTCAACGGCCAGATGTAGTCGTTGTTTTACAGATCCGTCCTGGTCTATAAAGCAAATGAAGAAATTTCAATGGGATATAGATATATTTTAGTTAGAAAAGAACACGATATTAAAAAATTGGTCTTTCCTTATCCAGTATGCGAAATTCCATTCTTCACTTCAAAAGTTTTGAATATATTAACATCATTGGATCTCCACTCATGCAAGAAATAAGAAGTATACAAAATGTTCAGGACCTTACTAGAAAAGCACGGAAAAAAATAATGATGATCGCTTCAAGCACATCTTATAAAAAAAGTGCCATCGTAACGTTCATTGCAAGATACGACATCATCTGAATCTCCAAAATGCCATAGCATGCATAATTAATCAGTTGTTTTCCAACTACTTGCTCGAAGGCGATAACAAATTTTGATGGAACTACCGGAAAATCAATTCGTTCGTTTTCATCCTCCAGAATAAACATGTATCTGTTTGTCAAACCAATCCGCCTGTCTTGTTGAAATACCGATAGTAGATATGTCTAATATATATTATTCACACACACGCCGTCATTATCCTGATTGGCTTCCTATCAACAAAACACGCGACCTGTTCAACCGCAGCAATTGGTTGCATGCCTGCCATCAAAGTCTCCATCAATATTAATTGACCCATCAGATATGTCTCTCCAGGATATAATTAGCAAAATGTAGATGCGTATCGGATGGACGAATAATTTTAACCATTTCTACCACCTGCGAACGATTACCAATTTGCCGCCACAATTCGATAAGGACACAAACCGACAACATGCAGAGGACAATGTTTCGCTGAAGATTTGGAAGCAAACGCACAACCACCGCTATGCTCTTCCTTTCAACGTAACAAGCAAGGAAGATTGTCTGTTCAGCCTATTCACCGCAGACCACAATATGTTGGCAATTTCCTGCAAACATCGAGTGTTTGTTAGACTGCCGTGAAAATGGATCCTATGAAAATTTCATCCCTGACGTTATTCTTGAGTCTAATATATTATTCCGGAAGCGAATGGTATCGGGGATAACATGACATCCTGCCTACACATATAACAGTATCAGCCACGTTAAAACTATTTAATCGCTTCAGCGAGGTTCCGCTTTAGGGGTTGGACACTATCCTTATGCCGAGGTGGAGGTACCGGCGATAACGCAAGTATTGTTTGACTTTGGGATAAAGAAAGATGTTGTTGGGAAATAGGATTAATTGGATAAATGACAAAGAACATTTCACAAATAACCGTTGTTTTGATGTCCTTTCCGAGAAACAAGAAAATTTCAAAGTTTTAGGCAGAAACGGATTCTGTTGGCTTTGCAACTTTTCGAGAAATAAATCAAATAAGTTTAAAATCTTTTTTTAACCAAAACTACAAAGTTTTAATTTATATGTAGATATATATTTCGAAGGCGACTTACCCTCTTCATCAGTACAAAGCTACTTAACTATAATGGCAAGATACAACTTCTTTTATCCTAAGATATCTTACTTTAAAGAGAAGAATCTATCCGGCAGATAAGAACCCTAAACACATTTTATTGTCTTCTTATCGGTTTTGTGTTCTTTTCTACCTGGTATTTACTATTATTATGCGCAGCTAAACTAATTAGTTTGGACGGACAATTTCCTTGGTCCGTATTTAATAGTATCCTCGCGTCTTCTCGCATTATTGCCAAGCTCTCCCAAGGATCCAATGCATTTAATCGGATCGTAGATCGCAACACCTCCAGGCTCTCACGGTGAATGGTGTGTCCTTTTTCCGTGATGTGCATCGCTACAGATGATCGTACCAATGGGTTGGACCTCCGGACACTATTAACCGCTTCCCGGATGTGCTCGCTGAATCGCGTCGTTACTAACCGTTTCGTCTGCCCTATATACACTTTTCCGCAGTCGCTACACGTTATTCGATATATACCACTTTTTTCCCCGAGTTTAAGCGGATCCTTCACGCTACCTAACAAGTTCCTCAGGGTGTTATTCCTACTTGATCCGACTCCGTGTATATTAAATCGTTTCAGCAAATTTTTAATTTTGTGGAACAAGTGGGAGTTAGGGATACTTATGCGCTTTGGGCACTTTTCCGCGTCCTGCATTAACAGTGTCGTGTACTTCATCCTGTTGTAATGCAGGGATTTCCTTCGAATAAGTTTCTCAATGTGGTGTGGGTTATATCCATTTTTGATGGCCGTATCAATAATGAAGTCCCGTTCTTTGTTGAATCCATTTTTACGTAAAGGATACGTTACAAGTCGGTGTATCATGGAATTATAGGCCGCCATTTTCTGTGCAAATGTGTGGTTTGAGGTGATTGGTATCGTTCGTTGGGTTGCTGTTGGCTTCCGGTGGATTTCGAACTCCAATTTACCGCTTATGTTCATGATCTTAATATCCAAGAATGGAAGGGTGCCATCTTTTTCTATCTCACTTGTGAACTCGATACGGTGGTGAATCTTATTTATAGCTGCGAGAACCCCGTCCATGGTATCCTTTTTAACAATCGCAAATATGTCGTCGACGTACCTAAACCAGACTTTAGGCATTAATCCTCTTACCTCAATTTCCTCCTCGATCGAAGCCATGAACCTTTCTGTAAGTAGTGGCGAAAGGGGATTCCCCATTGCCACCCCCGAAGTTGTTTTGTAGAATTTACCCCGAGACACAAAATAGTTCTCGTTCATACAAAGATTCGCAAGACTTGTATAAATTCGTACCTTCTTTTTCCATTGTGGTGTAGTTCCAAACTGGTTCAGCCACCTCTCCAATTCGAAAATCGACTGTTTTACTGGCGTGTTCGGGAATAATGCCTTCACGTCAAAGGACACCATCATCTCGTCTTCGCCGATTGTTCCCATCATTTTCAGTTTCTCGGTCGGATCATGCGTGTTCTTAACCGAATATTTGCTATTAGTATTGCCTAGGGCCTGGCACTCCGTACTGTACTGATGAAGAGGGTAAGTCGCCTTCGAAATATATATCTACATATAAATTAAAACTTTGTAGTTTTGGTTAAAAAAAGCTGCGTCGACTGTATTTTGGAAGACGACTACAAACATCGGACAATACCTAACATATTTAAAATCTTTTTGATCAGTACTAGAGTTAGAGTTATTAGGTTTATTTCTCAAAAAATGTAAAGCAAACAGAGTTTGTTTTCGTCATGTATTAGTTCATGAACACGTATCAAAAGTTTTCCTTCGTGAATTAATCAAAACATGATACTATCTCGAAAAGGAACCGAGTCTCCTAAAATGAGGTTTCATGCAAAAAGAATGCGTAGAATCGAACTCAGATGAAACTGCTTTACTCAGATTTCATAAACAGTCGATATAACGACTTTCAGCATAATTGACGCTAATGTCTTGATACTAGACTTGTTTATTGTTTATTGTTTCAACAACTACTAAACAGAGTGATCCAATTACACAGTAGCAAATTAAAGCTATAAACAGCAGTGAAATTAATGAATAAAATAAATCCAAAAAATTAAATTAATAATTGAAGTAGTAAAATAGAATAAACATAAAAATTTAAATTGAAAGTAATAATTAAGAGGAAAAAATATATATTCTTATGTTAAGCTTATATGTCGCAAAAGAATGACCGAAGAAGCCAAACTGCATACGATCATGATTTCGTTGTAAACGGATCAGGGGAGAATTATAATATAGATGAGGTGTTAGGAGGAGCAAAAATTGTAGGGTGTCTACAGGGGCGAGAAGAGTGACGGAAGTGAAGCTCGTTGCAGATAGGACTGTCAAGAATATACAGAAACAGCTTACAAAGGAGAGACTCGTCCAAGTATAGTCTACGTTGTTGTAGAGTGACTAGATTGAATTTTTTGAGGCGATCATTGTATGGAGCGTAAGGAATGTTGAATTTATAAAACAGAGTACGAGTAAACTTGCGCTGGATAGATTCAATCATGTCAATGTCACATTTGCTGTGTGGGCTCTAGATAGGCGAACGGTATTCGATTAAATTGCGTACCAACGAGTTGAATAGTTTTATACTAGTTTCGGGGCGCCGAAACGCAGTGGAGTTTCTCAGTAAGAAACCACTAAGCTTAGACGCTTTAATCCCTATATTGGTAATATTATGGTTGAATTTGAATTCGCAATCGAATACAACACCTAGATCACAGAAACAATCGACGTCATTGAGGGAACTACGGTTTAAGGAATAAGTAAAAACAAAAGGATTAATTTTAAGAGAATAGGTGAGCTTATGGCATTTATCAATATTAATTGTTAAACTATTGGGGTTGCACCACGATTGAAATGCACAAAGATCCTGGTCAAGTGTCCGACAATCGATGATAGAGTTGATTGTCCTAAATACTTTAAAGTCATCAGCGTACAGGAGGCAGGGAGACTGAATGAATTGAGGTAAATCATTAACGAAGAGTAAAAAAAGAGGACCCAATATGGAACCTTGGGGAACACCTGAAGAAGGGTAGAAAGGGTCAAAAACATGACTACAAAACGAGACAATGCATCCACGATTTGCCAAATAGGAAGAAAACCATTTGAGTAAAGGCCCCCGAAAGCCATAGATCGATAGTTTATGCAGTAAAATATTATGGTCAACACAGTCAAAAGCTTTTGAAAGATCCGTGTAGATACAATAAATTTGTTCGCGATTACCTAAAGACCATCGCAAAATTTGTAAATTCCAAGAGGTTGGTTAGCGTAGAGCGACCACTAACAAAACCATGTTGAGCGTTAGTAATTACAGGCCTGATGGAAGCAATTATTGAATTATAAACGAATCGCTCAAGTGGTTTTGAAAAGCAAGATAGCATGGCTATGGGGCGATAATTACAGACAAAGGAAGGATTACCAGATTTGTGGATAGGAATTGTGTGGGAAAGTTTCCAGGGAGCGGGGAAAATACCCTCGGAAGCATTTTTGTTGAATATGATAGACAAAGGCAGGCTGCGGGAAGATGAAAGGCAAATCACAAACAAGTTAGGAATTCCGTCTGGACCAGGACTAACATTAGGGTCAATTCCTTTGATAAGAATCTCTTATTCTGATTGAGAAATAGATAAGTAAGACGTTATTTAGCAAGAAGGAGTGAAAAATGAATACAAAGGGGGACTAGGCATGGGGGAGGAAAAGACAGAAGAGAAGAAGTCACAAAAAGAGTAACCATCTCCTGTGGAGAGCGAGCAAGGAGGCCATTGTGAGTCAACTCAGTAGGGACAGAAGAAGACTTACGGAGAGATCGAACATAGACTTAAATAGGTAACAATACATTTCCACGAAAAACTAAGCTGCTTTACTTATTAATATTTTCAAAAGCAAAATAATCATTTGTACTTTTAAAAATTTTGTATTTAAAACGTGCAACAAATTTTTCCATATCTTTGTGGGGTCTAAAATAATTGAGTCTTGAAGCGCAGATTTTTGAGAGGAGATTTTCATTAAAATAAATTTAAACGTAAACCTTAAGACTTTGAAATGAAAATACTAAACAGATAAGCTGCACTGTATCAATAAAATAAACTTATTCAACCAAAATGTGGAAATAAATAAGCATATCTTTTTTCATTGATACAATTTTCAGAGCTATTTCATTTGCAGGTTTACTTCAATGCTCTCATTATATAGATTTAACCGTTTATATTTGGTATATAAAAAATATAAACAGCTAAAAATAGCATTTCTCGAAAAATTCACTTGCTGAAAAATGTCGATTTCTCAGAATCCTGGTATTGATTCTGAGAAACCGAAAGGTCAATGAAAAAATGTTCGTAAAATAACGCCTAACATTCAACTTTGATCTCTCGATTCAGCATTTCAATAGTCGAAAATTATCAACATTTCAGCTATGACAAAAAAAAATTCAAGGAAATTCGCTGTAAGCAATTTGTCTCACGTATATCACGTTTTTATTTCAGCATCTACAGCACAAAAGCAACGAAAAAAGAACCTTCTTATGATTTTGTTGTTATTGAATTATTAAATTATTGCTTCAACATCTCAGATATTTCTGTTCAAGTTAACATCTTTCTTTGCGTTGCAATGTTGTTGGCAACGATAAATTGTAACAACAACATGAATAGCACGGAAAACTTTTTGTCAAGTTTTAGTTTCCCTCTGTTATTCTATAATGTTTCGAAATAAAAATGGAACGAGTGACATCCAGTTGTTATTTTATCCTGTTGTTTCTACCATAAATCCGTTGGCATTACCCTTACGGCGATATTGAGAAACGACTCGAAACAAAAAAGGGTTCTTTGATTGCGGCTGATTCGATTGGACACATTTTGACATAATTCGATTGTGGCAAAACTTTTTTTTTGAGAAAGGTCCTTGGAAATGAGGCAAAGGATGATTGTCAAGCTGTGAAAGAATATGAAATGGGATTGAGTTTTTCTTGAAATTTTGCTCTAGGCCTGTTGGAAACTTTCCTGTGGAAAATTGGATTTGTTAAACAGATATTAATTTAAATTTTGCCTACCTTTTCGGTAATTATGAGACAGTATTGCCAATAAAGCACAAAGTCCAAGATCCTCATTTTTAATTCTCTCTCGTCTGGCATTCAAAAAACACTAAATAGGCCAAGTTAGTCAAAATGCAACATAAAACCAGTCACTCTGTCAGCATATCCACGTTTTCCACTAAGAATATAAAGATTAGAATTTTCAATGTGAGATTCCTGAATTCAAATGGATGGAATACAAATTTTTGGGTCAGAATATCCGCAACAATGAACACTATTTTATGTTTCCATTTGTACAGGGAAGATGGACAACTGATAAGATGAATTGAATTATTCACTCGACTACGATAGAAATACGACTGGCTCATAACAATAACAAATATTGGAAGAATGTTGGCAAACTGATGATCCTTGTCCCTGGAAACGATAGAAAATGTAAAGGATGCACAGCATTACATTGCTTGGATTCGAATCACATTGTTGTTCAACTTAAATGTTTTTAGGATTGTAAGTCCGAACATCAAAATGTGTGGAAAGATTCGATAGTGATTCGAATTGAAAGGACCGACAAGGATACGAGGACATGGATGATAGCATAGCAAGCAGAATTATCGATTCAAACCAAATATGCTTTATGAGAAGAAGCTAGTTTATTTTGTTACTACCGATGCTAGCAACCATTCAGGAGAAATTTACAAGAGCTAATACAAGGTTGAAATTGAACATGGATCAAATTCGTTGCTTCTGAAATCATACACATTAGCAATAAAAGGAGTAACAGACAACTGAGCTAACATTTTTCGAAAACATTGTTTCATTTCCATTTATTTGAATTAACAATAGTCCCGGTTAATTTGGTATCAAATATTATTACAGTTTCTTCACAACAATATTTTTTTTAAAAAAGAATCAGAAATATTTGCTTTATAAGAAAGAATGTAAATTATCGAAATCAAGCTGCATGATAGTCATTTCCTTATGATTTCTGACTAAGACATGGATTTCGTAGGTACAGAATTAGTCCGCCTGCGTTTTGAAATTCATTGACTTGGGAAATTGTTTTCGATTGGATTTTGAATATGATTCAAAAGAAAATAAATTGCAGTATGACAATTAAATCCAAATATTCATACAAAAATATTTCAATTTTATAAAAAAAAATTGCAGAAATTAAATTTGTCCCCTATGAGAAAAGACACTACTCAATGTCAATTGAAATAATGGCTCACATAAAAAACTGCTTACTATTACTGCTATTTTAAAAAGAATATTTGAAGCAAATTTTCAAAAAAAAAATCGCAGTAGCATACTATCGATCAAATTCAAGGCTAGTAAAAGTAGTCAAAAATAAATGAAGTAAGAAAATTTTATGTGGTAATTAAGTAATGAAAATTGCAAAGTAAAATTTTCTACAAAAAAGGTTTAGTTTAAAATTTTAAAACATTTAACCTTTGCCGCCAAATAACGAAAATTAAACAAATGGGAAAAAGGCGTTTCTTTTTGATTTTTTTTTACTTTTTAAACAAGTTTAGGACCTTTAGGACCTAGAAAATCTTTATAATATAACGAAACAGCAAAAACATCAAAATCGAATTAGTTGTTTTCACATAGCAGCTTGGCGATCATAATTTATTGAAAAAAAATTATTTTTTTTTGAAAATCTTGCAAGTCAGAAACTGAAGCCCATGAAAGTTTGAATTTCAAATCAGAATAAATGGAGCACAGATAAGCGTAATATCGTTGTTATCATTAATAATCATAAAGTTAAAGAAACTTTATTGAAGTATTACGATTCTTCAAGTACTCAAATGGGAATTGTTGAAAAATTTCAAAAAACTCCTTAGGTCGCCTTAATAATCCGATTTTAGTTTTGTAAAATGCAAGCAATACGTGAAGTGTTTTTCTTTATGTGAAAAAAGTTCAAACTTCTATGGGCTTTAGTTTCAGATTTGCAAGATTACAATTTTTTTGATTTTTTTTTCAATAAATTTTAATTGCCAATGAAATCTTTTCATTTGATTTTGATAAAAATTTGTTTGATATTTCATTATATTATGAAGATTTTTTAGGCGAGCTATGAAGGTCGTAAGTTTATATAAAATGGCAAAAAAATTGAAAAAACGGCTTTTTTCCCATTTTTTTCAACAATCGCTATTTTGCGGCAAGGATGAAATGTTTTAAAATTTTAAACCAATCTTGACTAATAGAAAATTTTATGATGCAACTTTTGTTCTCACTTAACTTTGCTCTGGAATGAACCATTTTAATGTTAGGAGTGAGACAAGCAGGAAAAACACCTTATTTTTAAAACATTTCAATTTTTTTATGTTCCCGACTTTTTTGGGAGGGAGCATAGATCAATATCTGTTATACGAGTTATTTCACAACTTTTTCTGCAAAAATCAGTGTACGCCTCCCCCATTAACGGCCAAATATAGTCGTTTTTCTACAATATCCGCCCTTGTCTATAAAAGAATTGCATTGAAGAGTAGCCCCGCTAAATTTCACTGGAAGATTCAATCAGACTTCCTGATCAATATTTTTGATGAGTGTAATACAAACTACAACAAGCAAACAAAACATATGCCGACCACCATGGCGGACGTAAACAATATTTATACATTGCCATCTGATAGCCCGACACGAGTCAAAGCATTATGAGTCAGGCTTTGTGGGTATATCCCAAGTTCATTGTTTCTATCATAAACAATGAAATAAGAGCGACTCAGCAAAACAATTGAAGACTGACAATGTGCACTGGGAATGAGTTCAGCATGGGCATGGAATAAGAATGAAAACGAATCCGGGGTTATTGGCATTTGATTGCTTACTTCTGCGGTAAGGTTCTTGAAGCCAATAAACTACACTTAAATGCTTGCCCTTGCATTTTGTGACCATGAGAAAATATTGGAAATAGATTTAGGTCAGGAACATGTAAATAATATTTGATTAGCTAGTAAGTTGTACATAAGGAATATTTTTGTATAAAAGAAATGGGAATCAATGAATAAAATAACATTCATACTAGATAATTTAGACTGTCTACATCGGCATTCTTTTTTCGATTGTTCATTGCGGCGTTTGCACCGCGTTTAAATATAGACAGCTACTTTGCTTGCCAGGTAATGCTTAGGTAATATTCAATTTTGTTTAAAATGCCAAGATCCGCGCATTTCATGGCGATCCTGCCAACCCATTTCAGGAAGCATTTCATGGCGATCCTGCCAACCCATTTCATGAGAATTAGGTACAACTTTAAATATCAGTAAAATTATTAAAAACGCCTGCTAAAAAATGTTAGATTTTTAGATAGATAAAATTATTTACTCGTTCTGAAACGGTCCTCCAATATTTCCAACTGTTCTAAGTTTTAAACATTGACACATGATTTCAGCTCTTTATCTATGAAGCATCACAGTTTTATCAGATGATGCATATTCAAAGAAGCTGCAAAAACAATAACCATAGGAAATCACAGTTTCTTAATTTTTCCATAAACCTTCTGGGTAGTCTTAGAAGCGGGGTGTAATTGTAAGCTCCAATTAAAATTAAAGCCATGCTAAAGCTATGCATCAGAAATTATTAAAGACCGTTTTTCATCAGATACACGACCTTATGCAGTTTTTATTTGAATATGCTTATTATATTTTGAACCCAATCCTATATTTGAGGTGCAATCAGTAACAAAAAAATTCATTCGTGTTAGTTCATAGGACGCTTTTTATTGTGCCTGGTAAATTTTGGAAACCTTTTAAGATGAAGCCCGTCAATTGATGAAATCTTCAGGGACAACACATAAATTTCCGAGTGAATTTTCACTTTTTTATTTAAAAATAAGTTTAGTTACGTACGATTAACTCTATGACTCATCAACGATTATAGTTTTTCACCTCAAATGGTTGGGAAGCAAAGCAAGCAAAAGTCACGTATAAAATATATTTCAAAAATCGACAAACATTTTGACCAATACCCATTTATTTTCATATTAAATTCACCATATTCATAATAACTCTGACTTTATCCACCATTGCCTGTTATTTTGCCTCCACGAACGATAAATCCAAAATTATTAATTGCTTCGCAGCAGAAACATTTTTCATGATTCGATTGTCGACAACCACAGAAACATAAAGTTTCAATGGAAATTTCAACCATTACCGATATCCAATTAACTGAACACGAACGTTCTGTTGTATCCTTGCGAACATTATTTTCTCTGAAATTATCCTGAAAGCAGACAAATAAATTATATTCCATAAATGAATGTTTGTATGTGGAATCTGTAAATGGTTTCAGGGACAAATATAACGGGACGTTATGGATAGCATATCATTTTTATTTTTAATTTGAATTTTCAATTAATCAATAATTGATAATTGGCGGGATAGAACTATTGGAGACATAATTTTTTGAGGATAATTGGGAATAAAATGATAGAACGTGTAAATATGTTTTAATTCAGTTTTTATAGATTTTGCGTTAGAATATGAAAACAGGATAGTTTTTTTTTTTGAAAAATTTACCATCATCTCTTTGTGCAGTTTTGATAGCCAAAGTCTGAGATAGAATTGAATTTATTAATTTATAGTTCAGATAATGATCCTAAAGACTCTCCTCTTTGTTTTTTGTTGATGCATTTCAATTTAAAATGATATATTATATATTATCCACTGACGAATAAATGCATGTTTCTCTTATTTCGTCAAAATGTCTGTCGCAATTAAATCTTCAATCTTATTAGGCAAACTTCAAGCAAGTCTTCGTCATTCAAAATTATGGCACAGTTTTTAATTAACTCATCATACATTTGGGTAACGTTCAATATTATCTTATTTGGAAATTGGGAATGATTTTCTAGACAGTGAGCAAGCACGGAAAAATATTCCTGAATTCGTAGCGTATAAATGTCTCCTTTTGTAATTTATGCGATTTCTAAATTTCAAAGACAACGTGCCATGCACGATCTAGTAATATATTGATGAAATTTTGAAACATATCATAGCATTTCAACGTAAAATTAATATTGATTAACATTTTTTTGAAATAATTCATAATATGTCTCTCTCATGAAGACATTTTACTTCGTTTTTCTAGTTATACCACTAAGAGTCTAGCATTTTTCACCCTTTTATTTCAGAAACCACATTTTGTTTTATTAAATAATTATATTGCAATATTGGTGTTTTTCCTCACCTGTTTTCCATAAGTGAATATCACTTGCTTCATTATCTTTTTTGATTTTGGTATTGTTTGATTGAACTTGTCAATGTAATAAATTAGTACAAAAAGACAATCAAAGATTTATATTTTGATCTAGTTTCGTTTTCGCTGATTTTCAGTTATACAATAATATGTCTTTTATGAATCAAATTTCGCTAACATTTAGGATATTTTATGAAGTAGTTCACAATTAATGAAGATAAAATTTAAATCAAAGTTAAGTCAAATTCAATGATCCAACATCAAACACTGAAAGTTTGAAATGATTTTCAGGTGAGGAATGAAATCTGTAATCTTTTAAGTTTGTCTATCGTTAAAAAAACTGCCATTTATTTTCATGCGAGAACAAGTAGCAATCCTAGGTGGTGCTCTTCCAAAATATCTTGCAAAAATTATCTTAAACATCTTCTTCAAAGCGGGTAAAATTGGCTTATTAAAAAATTCTCATACAATGCTTAATCGAATATGATTTTATCAATCTTCTGCTGAAGATAAAATTCAAATTGAACCCAATAAGTTTTTCACGATGTTCCAAATTTTTTTATCATCAATATCATATCAATGTTTAGCTTTAAATAAGCTTTTCAATTTCCCGCCGACAAAAAAAACATATTCAACTCGAAAATTTTCCACCTTTCATATCTACTTATCCTGAAATATTCAAGATAATGGGATTCTGAAAAGCTTCTTGTACAATTTTGCGCTGCGAATGCTGTAAATATTTGCTTCCTTAGAAGCTTCCTAGGGTGTTATGGGAAGGATCTACTGCAACTCTGGATGTGGTTTCAATTCTCTGCAGACGCGATTTTCACCACATAACCAGCGAACAGAGTTCTATTGAAAGCAAATTGGATGGCTGGCAATATTGTGTATGGTTTTTTGTGTTTGTGTTTGTGAAAAGGATCTTTGTAGAAGGCATTGCTTATTGACAATCTCACGGTGCAGTGGTGTCTCTTCAATGAAAATACTGGTTTTTCAGAAGGACTGCGTCTTTTTGTTGAGTACAGCTTGTATAAATTATGTATTGAATTATTCTCTCGATTTTGGGATGATCCATGCAATTTTCAAAAGATTCTTCAGCCATTTTTATCCTTGTATTTGAATGAATGTTATTATAGTGCTTTTCATGTCATTTTCTTACAAAATTTGCCTAACATTTTTCATATTAGACACAAAAGCAAGTATAACTACACGTCGAAGGATGATCTGATTGCGACAAGTATAAAACGTGACTGAACTCCCCAGGGATATCAAACCATTCTATATGCACGAAAATGCAATAGTTAGTATGAGATTTCATGGTGGTTGAAAACTAGATACAGATACATTATTAGGAAAAACATAAATGAAATCCAAGTACAATGAACTGAAAAACAAGCGATTCAGGTGTAATTCAAAAATACGTCGATGTTGAACTATCGATAGTGACATAAAAAGTTCAAATTTGACATGTATGAAGCTCCATGATGTGCAATTAATATTGTAGATAGACAATGTTTTGATTTGAATTTCAAAAATGCACTTTCATAGTTTTTTGAAGTGGAAAACAGTTTTTTGTTCTCATATAAGTAAAATTAATATTGCACTAAATCAAGGAGTTGGATTTTGTACATAAATTGAGTTAACACTATGTTACATTTTTTGCACGGATTTCGCACAAATCCTTTGATGAATATTATTCGCAAACTAGACATGAGGTGTGAGGTTGACAAAATCAACCTTCTAATAACATTGTCACAAATATTAAACAAAATACAAAAAATTATCATACTTGGAATAATAAAAATGATCATGGCACACCACCATAGGTGAAATGAGATTGTGTGTTTTTGCCTAAATATTTTTTTAATTGTAAAAACTATTTTTTTCGTTTGATAAGCATTTTCAAAGCATTTTTTTAGAATTGATTGCTGCAAGTGCTTATCAGATTGAAGAAATGTTTCTTCCATGTTAAATATTTTTGTTGAATTAAAAAATAAACGGTTGTTCTAAATGTATTAAAATTTTCCAAAATCATTCAAATTACAGCCCGCTTTGTTCAATACCAGAACCACGTCATGAGAGTCAATGAAATTAAGTAGTATTATTTGTATCATTTCCTTATTCAGTATAACTATACCATAACTAAACTAACTATAGTAAGTTGTAATGGTTTATTATTTTTTGATTACATAAATACTTTGGTTTTTAAATTACTAATTTTTTAAGGCGCTGATTGCTTGAAGTGCGATTATTTGTGAATATGCCTAAAGCACATCAGTTGCATTTTTTTTTTAAAAAATTACAGAACAACAGATTTTGTTTGAATTGAAAATTGGCTGTGTTAAATTAACTTGATTGAAAATTTGATAGACTCATTAAAATGTTGCTGTGATTGATACATTTATGACTTTAGTACGATGTTTCGTTTGTGAGATATCGTGCGTGACAAAATTACCTTGGACGTGTGAAATCAAAAAAAATACCCGCCCAAATCTTACCTACATATAATCAGATAAGATTATTGCTAAAATGTTCTGATGGACATCGCAACGAAAAGATACAACTTTGCTTTGATGAGATATCGTCCTAGAAAAAAATGATCCGAACGTTCGTGAGTACGTAATATAACTTCACGCATATTTTAATGAAATTAACAAACGCCTATACTAAATTTGCTTCCAAATTCACCAAATCCTACAAATTTGCTTATGCTATATCATGAGACTAAGTAAAATTAGATAATTTTCCGCGTATGAATTCCTTATCAAGTATACCTTATTTATAACTTACTGAATGGTTTGTTTAGTGGCTTATTATTTTTGAGTAACTCCATTTGTAGTTATGGTAAAAACTATGGCTTTTCATTTATTGAAAAAATATATTTAAAAGAAGTCTAATTATTGGCAGTTTTTTTCAGTGAACGACTGTATCAAATTTATTGAAAATTTAGTGGACTCATTAACATGGTTCAATTAACACCTCAACGACGTTTTTCGAAAGTTTTGTTCGTGAGATATCATCCGTGACGGAATAACCTTGGATATTTCTAAACTAACAAAAATATTGGACTCATCCTTACCAAGTTACTAAACCGAATTTTACCATAATTAATTACCGGTTCGATTGACACCTCAACTAAGTTTATGCCATTTTCCTTCTATGAAATATTGTTCTAGAAATAAATGACATTGCCTTCTTTTTTAAAAATTTTTTTTTAGATTATTTCTAACACCTTAACACATAAAGTTATGATGAAAATTTTGATTTTAGTTCTAGGATCTGGAAGTCAATAGTTAAATGAAAACTAAATTAAATTGCGTACATAATTATATTAATTATTGCAATAAATGTTTTTTAATTAGACTAATCGAAAATCGGATTGAGCCAACTAGCTTCCTTTTCAAGATATTCACCGGCCTTTTCGTATGTCCTGCCGTCAAAGGCATAACCGTGCGTGTTCCTTACCGCAACACCAGGAATTCCAACTTTTTTCACCCGGCCATCGCCGAATTAGCTGTAAATTTTAACTCACCTTTACATAGAATGATGAGACAGCATGACTCAGTTCAACATGGTCCTATCTCCTCTTCTTTTTCATTTTTTAAACGGACATTAATAGGGAGTCTTTCCATTTTCTAATTTAAATTTTTATATATTAATGAATAAATGGATTTTATCTGTTCATAAATAAATAAATACTGTTTGAAATTTTTAATTTTGAAAGACAAACGTTTATTCCTGTTTACTGGCTAAGAAAGCTTAGAAAATTGAATTGCATTGCAAGTTAGAAAATATTGAATTGAATTCAACTCAATCTAAATTTTGTAAAAAAAACTCGCAACTAAAATGAAAGAAACTATTTCTCAAATTAATGAAACTATTTTTCACATGGAAAAAAATATTTCGCAAACAGAGAAATCATTTCCCAAATAAAAAAATCCTTTTCGCAAACGATTAAAACTATTTTCCAAATAATGAAGCCATTTTTCAAAGAGAAAAATCTGTTTCCCAAATGCATGAGACTTTTCCCAAAATTAATGAAACCATTTCCCAAATTCATAAAATAGTTTCCCAAATAAGAAAATCTTTTTCTCAGACAAGAAAATCCATTTCGCTAACGTTTAAGACCGTTTCCCAAATTAATAAAAGCATTCTCCAGATTGAAAAATCTGTTTACTAAATGAACTAAACCTAATACCAAGCCGAAAAAATGTTGTCTGGAATTAAATCACAAATGGTAAATCTGTGATATTTCGTACTTCCTTCCTTCATTAAGGCCTACGTTAAAGATAGTGCGAGTATTATCTTGACCACTTTTCTTCGGGTTCGGGAAGTACCATGGACCTAAACTTATTTAAATCTCGACATTACCAGCAGTTAAAAAGTCTGCCAATGCAAAAATTAACATTTTTCTCCTACTAAACAAATCTTGCATGTAATAAGCATCGTCAATAAAATTACAGTGCATATTTGAGAACCTTTAGTCACACTATCAAATGTTTTTTTTTGCACAAAAATGAAGTATGCTTTGAGTATGATCACTTACTTGCCAAGATGTGTTTCATATGACTCTTCAAAAAATAAAAAATTTTCGTCAAAATTCATTCCCGAGTGTTTTCGGTAACAGGTGATTTTTTTAACGAATCGTTTGCTTGAAAATTATGCAAATTAATCAACGTTACATTTATTAACAATATGTAATGAAGAGTGTAATCATACAATATATCGTCAACATTAAATTCGAACGTAGTATTCATTAGCCTTTCTTTTTGATAATGTTTTTCAAGGTTGCAACGTAACGTAGTTACGTTAATGAATCCTGATAAAATAAATTGCAATCAGAAAATTGTGAAGTGTTCGAAATATTGCTTTTTCAGTGTAAATACCAATTTTCTGGGTCGAATGATGCAATGTATTGTGAATTCAATAAAAAAAGTATGAAATGTCCAACATATTCGAAACATACAATGCGTGCATGTTTTCAAGGCTTTAATTTGATTACGGTGTTCTATTTGGAAATTCATACAACACATCAGTGAGATACTGCATGAAGGACATTGAAAATTATTGCTGCTTGGGCAGACTTATTCATTTATGTGTAAAACACCAAAATAAGATAAATTTTCTACATTTTCTGATTATTTTTTTCGGATGACCATTAGATTAGACTGCCCGACATTTCTTTTGAATACTTGAAATAACTTCCATTAAAATCAGACGCAATAGATGAATTTTTCATGCTTAAAATCCAGGCAAAAGTTTCAGTGCACGTTTTCTTCGCAAAGTGCTTTGATTATCATCAATCATCATTTAATATGCAATAAACAAGCTTCATCCATTTGCTTGCTCAGGAACATTCTAATCCATATAAAATCAATAATTTCAACTTGGTTGTCAATAGCAGAAACATACATTTTCCTTTAGGCCTCCATTTATTTCATGGAAGGACAAATCGTGTCTTCAGAAGGATTTGTCTGTAAATGGAAACTCCTCAACATGACAAGGGAGTTACAGGAAAAAAATTACTGACATCACGAAAAATGTTTGTTTGGCTTTTCATCGGTCGGGAAAGTATGGCGGGAAAACGTTGGAAAATATCAATAAATAGAGAGAGTAGCAACTGTTTAGGAAAAATTTGATATTCAAGAGTATCTGTGTTTATTATGATACTGGTAAGGCATTTTCAAAAATACAGCTCTTTAAAAGTTGATGAAGTGTTCATTGCCAAAAAGAAAATCGATGACCATAAAACTCGCGTCTGCTATCTGGTTTATTGACTTGGAAAAGTTTACCCACGGAACGAAAGTGACTTCATAAATTATCACCCTCGATTTACTCTACATCAAACAAATTTGCCTTCCGTCAATAAATTATCATTGGTTGTCAGTCGAAATCGGAATGAAGCATCACAAGGATGCGTCCTGAAATGCGTGTCTTCTTGCCGTCTTGAGTCAAGAAAACGAGCCAATCGAAGTGGAAATCAAACAAAAAGCTTTGCGATAACATTTCGCAATTCTGAGCCGTTCCAAGCTGAATCCATCTATCAATGCCATTGAAGCCTGGCTGTGATTCACACACCAAATGCTATGCATATTTGAATTCTATTATTAAAATATTAGGTTACCGACTTGACGTCAAGTTAAACACAGCCATGCCAAGAAGAGATGGTCCCGCCTGACTATGTCCAAAACTTTCTATCAAACGGATATCAGATTTTCCACTCTAACATTTGCAATCATGGCCCCTTGTCGCAACATTTAGCACATGCAGAAGTTTTTGGATGGGGGTCAATCTTCGGAAGGATCAGTTGGAGTGCTAGTGTCAGGACCAAACTACATTTGTGAGCTGATGTCAACCGAATTGAGTTTTGGCTTGTGAATGTTCGAAAGAATAATACTTTCAGGTCAAATTCTGGCTTTTTGTTAAACAAGAATGTAATGGACTCAATAAGATGAAAGAAAACAATAATTTACTCGTACTTATAAACTTTTGGCTCCAAGATGAAACTATTTTCCGCAAAATTTCGGAATACTTGTGTCTGTTTTTTGTTGGAAATGTTTCTTATGTAACATATATTTTCATAGATGCATCAGAAATAATTTTGAGATGCACATCGTTATATTTAAAATGCATGCTTTAGGTATACGATTTCGATTGAAGTCGAATAAAATTAGTAAGTAATATGTATTGACTTAATTTAGACCACGCTTGGTGAAGAAATAATGCAAAAAGTGACACTGAATGAGGGCCAGTATCAAGTAACAATCTTCAAATGATCCATGGACAAGTGTTCCATTCTCAAGTATGACAATATTTTAGATAACAAATCATTTTGACTCAAGTATTTTGGAAACTAGAACATGTGAATTAAAATATAGTATGATATAGGGAATATGTAAGTAAATGTTAAACGCACAGTTTGGGAACGATTGTAAGAACCAATGTATATATTTCAAACGATAAATTAAGCCGTTAACATCCAATAATAAAACTCATAAGATATTAAAAGAAACTAATTCATTCATCATTTTCAATTTTCTCTTTATTCATTTTCAGCATTTATATAAGAAGATTAGATATATATTCTTTATAAGTTGTTGATAACTATTAACTACAATGAACTTTCAGCCGTTTTCAGATTATGATTTCTTTAGTTTTTATTATTGGTATCAAAGCTACCAAATTGTTGGCTTAATACGAAAAAAAATCATTCATTGATTAATTAATCATATAAACCACAAAAAACCCACATTTATTATCACTGTATTGGCTAAAATAAAAAATATTCACCCAAACAAACGCTTCCCATCACTTAGAAGCACTTGTTTTCTTTCAAAAACTCACTCTTGCTTCACTTGCTCTCTTGCTTCATTATCAATCCGCTGGCATATCTCCAGCCACTTAAGTAGAGAAAATTTCGCTGAATGGTAGATGTCACTAATTCATGATGGAATCACTGGATAAAAAAGTTTCATTTGCTACCTACAAAACTTGTTTCCTTGGCACCTGTTCAAGTTGCTGGAAATTTTGAAGAAAATAACAAAATTTAAGATGAGCCCACAAAATTCTAGTTTTGGGTGTCTGTTCAAATCGCTGGATTTTTCAAGGAGATTCATTTGCTGCTTGCGAAATACAATTTTTATAAGCCTGATCGAATGGCTCGATTTTTCAACGAAAATTTACAAAATTTTTGAAAAAAAATCCCTGTATAAAAAATTTCGTTTGCTGCTTGCAAAATTCTACCTGTTCAAATGACTGAACTTTTCATGGAAAATAAGAAAATTCGCGAAGGAATCACCGGAAAAAATTAATTTGCAGTCAGAAAAATTCAACTTATGGGCACCTGTTCAAATGCCTAGATTTTTCAAGGAAAAATATACGGAAAAAAGTTGCCTTTGCTACACGTGAAATTCTATTCCTGGATGTCCGTTGAAATGGCTGCAAATTTCAAGGAAAATTATAGATTTTATGAAGAAATCAAATTCCATTGCTGCATCCAAAATTCTACATTTGAGCTACTCTTCAAATAATTGAATTTTTCAGAGAAATTTTAAAATTTCGAGAGGATATCAGCGGAAAAACATTATTTGCTGCCCACGAAATTTTATTTCTGGGCGGCTAGATTTTCCATGGAAATCATAAAATTCGTAAAGACCGGAGAAAAATTTCATTTGTCCCTTGCAAAGTTCTTCTTCTGAGCACCTACTCACATCGCTGGATTTTTCAGAAAAAATTACAAAATTTAAGAACCAAAAATTCCATTTGCTGCCTGGGAGATCCAATTGAATATCCGTTTAAAATTGAATTCTTGTGATACAGGTTTTTATTTATTATAGAGACGCTTATAATTTCTTGAAAAAAAAAAATAGAAAAAATATATTGTCAATATATGTATATGCTATCACTATGTGAAGTTTCAACGACTGTCGAAAATCCTGGGGATGGTAGTTTTTGATTCAACTAGATTTCCATATTTTGTCAAATTTATCTTTTCTAAATTGAATTCAATCTAAAATCATCGATTAAAATTCAGTTTTATTGCAGTTTTTGTTAATGCGCTGCTAAATTTTTTTTTAATTTTAAAATTTTCCCAAATTCTTGCATTCAAAATAAGCCGTGATCCATGATCATCAATCCATTCTGCCAGCTAGCACAAAAATCAGAAGAATTTTTCTTTAATGTTGAAAGTATTTCAAATTAAATAGTAATGATCATCCTACGTTGATCAATTAAAAATCGCATCCTCATCACAAGAGACAGGCGTTCAATTAATGCTTACCAAAAATCCTTTGTCATACAATTTCATCTAATTCTCACATCCGATCTGGAACAAAAGAAACCGAAAACCAGCGAAAAGTTTATAAGGACATAGAATATGTGGCTGCTACGAACGGCAAATTAATTTTATTGACACATCTACTAATGGCTTGTACAATGTTAACCACATGTCCTGTGATGAACTCTAGATCTTGCCACGCTTTCACTGTAGCAGGAAGGACGCGTTAGAAGACCGGCTAGCCACGAAAAGCAAGCTGGTGACCACCATCATGCTGCCTAATTGTTATATCGAAAAGGATGAGTGTGACCAGATGTAAACTTGATATTTTGGGCTGTCATCAATGCTTGATGGGAATTGGTTCAACGATGATGAACTCCACAACAAAGTGGTGGCTATTTGGTGGTATTTGCAGAAAAATTAGAGTCAATTAGATATGGCGAATGCGAAGTGCTTTCCTGATTGTTTGTGAAAGCATTTGATTAGAACCGGTCATTAATGACTAGTCAATGTGAGTGCTTGAACATTTTAACAAATATGGGTAATTAGGTGGACAGGACAAGTGCTGATGAATTGCACGGAGGATTTTTATTAAATATTTGAAGGGTACACTTGTGTGTTGTTGTTGTTACATACTTATGTATGTGGTTTCAAGGACTTGGCAGTTAGTCAAAAGCTAGCTATGAATAGTAGATAACAATAAAATGCAAGAAGATGTTGAAAAAAATTAAGATCATGGGGAAGGTGCATCGTAATAAATAAATAAATAATAATAGATTGATATAGTGAAGATTAGGATAAGATCAAATTAGCAATTAATTAGATCCTAAGTATTTATGTACAAAACACTACCGAAATACGTATTTGAGGAAATACATAATATTTTTGGCGAAAATCAACAACACGCCTTTTTTCAAAATTCTTAAAACACTACCAAAAGACGCTCAAAATACCCAAATAAGATCATAGCTATATATTTCCTCGAATCATTTATTGGTTTCCCTTCCACCAAGGCTAAAAAAGTGTCTCTTTGAGCTTTGATACCATCGTAAAACAAATAAGACCCTTCAAAAATTGATAGTTATCTCCCATACTTAGGCTGAATTATTGATTACATTTAAAAATCATTATCATCAATTTAAGTATCATTCCCACAATGAAATCATGACTATCTTGCCTTAGCTAGTCCATCAATAACCAAATGGACAATGAAAGAATTACATAACAATGTCCTGAAAAGACCTTAAATTCAAGTTCTTCTAATCATCAGCTCTTCACCACCTGCTTTTCCCTCTTTCAAGTTTCAGCTTAAACTGATTTTCATTAGCTTGTACGAACCTGATGGTTAAGCACTTGACAGCCAATTTCCAGGAAAAACCTCGTTTACAAGACTGATGCATCTCTGCATTATCCTTACGGCCCCGACAGGTTTTTTACGGTGCCAAATAGCTACTTGTGTACAGAGCTCTTTAGCTCGTGTCGGCTGATTGCCAGGACTTGAAAAATAATTCCATTCATACCTAGTCCGTACAGAAAACGTTTTTCGGGGTGCTGGAGCGCGTGCCAGGAAATAAATAAGATTTATTCACAATCTAGCGAGCAGGCAGCCAACGCTTGCATGACATTTATTAATTACCTGTTCTTAGTCAGGATTGGGATTTTCGCCCACGTTGGCTGCCCGAAATGAAGACATTTAGTTGATGGCGGGCATTTTATTATCTCGCAACTGAAGTGAAAAGAAAGCAAATCCATCATGGCAAGGTGCATAAATGTGGCTGCCAGCTATGTTCAGTTGCTACTACACATTTGCCTGATAGGATCCATTGAATCAAAAAACAACAAATAAATAATGCTGGAGAAACACAATGAGTCCACATTAACCACTCAGCCCGAAGACAAAAGGCAACTTTCATACGAAATTCCATGCGATTTTGTCCCTGGTAAAATCTCTGCAAGAATTCCTTGTCTCTAAATGACATTCCGTGAAGAAGAAAAAAAGATTTTTATTCCTGGCTGCTGAAAATGAATCACTGAGACCCTATGTAATTTTTCCAGCAGTCCAATTCCTTTCACCGACTGTCCATTACACTTTCCACAATGGTATGCTCATTTAAGGTTTCGCGCTGACCTGTGATTGCATATTTCTTTTCGTTAAGCTGAAAAGCTCTGTTTTCCGTGGAAAAGCCAAGATTCCGGGAGAATTCCGCATGAAATTATTTTAGCCGGATTACATTTAGATTGCCTTAAACTTGTTTTACGCCAGGCTTAATGCTGTAGCGCCACCATTTGTCTTGGATAACTTAATTGAAGTTCTCATTAAGATTGAGCAGGTGAAGATTGGAAAGGAGGGTACGGTAACCACTTGAAAAAGAATGGTAAAAGGTAAGTCAAGCAGATGCAGGCGCAGAGAAAAAAATTAAATTAATATTGTCGAGGATTTTTAGAAAATACACCATTTCGCTTGGACGAGCAGACAAAACGGTAATCATGTCCAAAAATGAGTGCCAGTGAAGATATTAATTACTTATTGCATTGTGACACTGCAAGCGTAAAATTAAAAAAAAAATTGAGTGATTAAAATAACGCTTTAAATATTTTGGATGGATACGTTCTTGGTTTCAATTAAATTTAATGCGGAAATTATTCAATTTTTTGGGTGTGGCTACATTTTAATCCATTCGAAGCTTTTAATCAAATAAAGTTTCGTGCACCTTCTTTGTTTTCATTCCTAGTCAAAGTGGATAAAGTATATTCTGACTTTGGGAAGATTTTTAACGTCCAATGTGCGTTTTTGATCAACATTGAATGCATTTAACCGCCGTCGGACTCATTCGTAGCATCCTAAGCCAAGAAATTCATTCAATTGATAAAAACGTTTACAAGATCTTTGTTAAAAATATATATTTTTCAACTATATATACATAAGAAATATTTGAGAAATAAAAAAAATAGTTAAACAGTTTATTCTATCACAAAGTAATCAGAAGGCAAAGTTAACCGAATTGACCTGGAGGCTTTAGAGAAGCAACAAGAAGCAACAGATTTACTTTACGAGTACTTCATGCTTTAATAAACAAATTCATCACCATACAAACGAGTTCTTATCCTTACTACGAATATTTAAATTAATATACACACAGTACAGCTGTTAATATTGCATTTCGTATGTGTTGTTTCATATTTTTTGTTTCTTAATATCAATTTGCAGTATTTTCCAATAGATTGAAGTATTCGCAAGTGTACATACTTCAAAATAATTCCCGAATTATTTTAAATATTAAATATTTCGTCATGTCCAAGGTTTGGTTTGGTTGAAAAACAGTAGGAAATTTAATCACAAATTTGAATGAGGAAATTGTAGAGGTAGGCATATCCTAAATTTTACTGCTGAAGTACAGTTTTTTCTGCAGTCTGGTATTCATTAGTCAACAATATTTATTTGAATACTCAAGGTAAAATTTAATACTTCATGTTTTCAATTTTTTTGGAGACATTTTTTTGTTGAATTCCATGTCAAAAATATTTGCTTACTCACGAATGGCAAAATAATTTTTGTCAATATTTTTAGGGAATAATTTTTTTCTCGATATTTTGAAATTTTTTCGAACATGTTGGCATGTTGAAATCATACATGTTGGCATGTTGAAATCATACTATCAAAAAAAATTTTTTTTAAGTAAACCTCGAAAGATTGTAGTAGTCTTTAAGTAGAAAAAAACCGGAAGATATTTTAATCATAATCGCAGAATTAGATTAAATGTAAAATTGTCATCATTCAGCCACCCTATTTATATTTATTATTATTCGTTTATATTTAAATGCTTAATAGTTTTTTATTCAAACTATTTTTAATAACATAAAAACTTATCTCTTAATTTTCTTCACATTTTTATATTTTCTTTCCTATTCTTAAGTTTCCATAATTGATTTATTCACTTTATTTTGATTGATTACTTAAAAATGGTTCTAATATAGTTTCTGCTCAGTGCCTTATTCAAACTGAAATTTTAATGTATCCACTTTATTTTCGTGCGATTCAATATTTATTTATTGAACAAAATTTCTAATCCGTGATAAATAAAACTGTGTAAAAATTTATTGTATTATTGATAAATTTTTCTTTCAATTCGTTTTGTCGAATAACAAAGAAATTTTTGTATTAAAACTAGGTGTGAATTTTATCAATAGTTTCCTGTTTTTTTTCCTCAGTGAATATTTTCTAACAATATTTACACATAGTTTTTATGATTTTCAAATAATTTTTCAGAATTCTCTTATGTAAGTTTTTATTTCGTGCGTTTGTAAAAGTTGTACAATTATTATTGCTTGAAATCATGATTTTACTGTAGAACATCACTTTTGCATTTTATTTGAAAGCTATTGCAAGATTTGGCACAAGTAAACTACTTTAAATTTCCTCTTTAAAAATTTTTAATTTATTTTTCCTATCTTTGAATTTTCACATTGAAAGTCAAACACTTTCGAATATTTTTCTGTTGATTACTTGTGAGAAATTTCTTAGTTACGAATAATTTTAAATATATTTCAAGTAAATTGCATGAAAGTTGAAACTGCAAGTTTTTTTAATATTATTTTGTTTCTCATCTTTCAATTGAAAATCATCACTAAAGCTTCATCGGTATTTTAGATATTGTAAGACGTCTGATGAAGTTTCCACAATAACGTAATAGAGAAAAATCGGGTTCTATTTTAACATTTGATAACGAAAGTCTTCTAAAATGTAAAAATTGGTTCATTGTTTTTCAGATAATTTCCGCTGAAAGCCAAATTCAACATTCTTTTGAAGCAAAATATATACAAAATTTTGGTAAATCCAAGTTATAACATTTGGTAGAAAATAGTAACAAAGAGTCCTGACAGAAACTTCAATTGCACTTCAACCTATGCTATGCATTTTGTAAGCCATAATAAAATAAAAGTTACTTTGATAATTTTCATGTGCTATTAGAAAATTTTTGATAAATTAATTTTTGTAAAATTTCATTCGAATTTCTGTTATTTCATATGACCAAAATTCATCTTGATTGAAAACTGAAATAAAGAAATTTTGGGTTCAAAACCAAAGAATTTTTCATTTATATTTAAGTTTTATTGTTTTTTTAAAAACACAGTCAAGAAATATTGCGTCCAAAAGCACAGAATCATTTCATTGTTTTGAATGTTTTTTGTGTTGGTATTCGTAGATTGTGCGAAGAATTATAAATTTATATTTGTGAAAATTTATTAAGATTTTTGTTTTCCATATAAACTTCTATCATTTCTTTTGTATTTAAAATCACAGGAAAGAAATTCTGTGGTCAAAAGCAAGGAGTCTTTTTTTTTAAATTTCTTGCGTAGGTGATGGTAGATTTTTTGAGGTGTTTTATTCATTTACGATATCTTTAAAGCATGTTCACCCATCAAAATTGATGAGTGTTTTAATTTTATTTGAAAAACCTTTGAAATTATTCCAAAAAACTTTTTCAGCTTGGGTTTTTTTTTAAAGATCGCAGTGGGAATAGTGTAGCTATTGTGATCGGTCCAAAAATAAATATCAAATCTTCAAGTTACTTGTAAGTTTCAATTTGTCTGGACAATTTAAAACTTTTTTTCGGAAAAAAAACCATGCATGAGTGTATATGTATATGTACATGTATGTCGTTGGTTAGAAATTTCTTTCTAGAATGATTTTTGTCACATGAAAAGTCGTTTTGACTTTGTTGAGGCGTCTATCAAAGCATATTTAAAAACATACAAACAAGCGGAAAATTTTGATCAAATTTGTTCCAGCTCTTTTTAACGTTTTAGCATATTCAAATTAATTTCTTTCTTGCACTACGTATCTCCAAAAAAATCGGATTAAATTTTTGTAGTGTCATTTGAAGTGTTTTTATATTATATGATAAAGAAAAATTTCACAAAATTGACAATAAAATTCACGCACAATTTATGAAGATCATTCAAGGGTTCCTTGATTTCTTTCAAGGTGTGGTCAAAATAGTAAAATTATAATAATACCGCCAAATTCTTCAAGTTTCAAGATCATAACTATTACTTCTCTAGTATTAAAATTTACATTCCAAATAATGAGGTATCTAATCCCAGTTTATTAATGTTTTTTAGCTTCAATAATTTTATTAATAATTCATTTTAAATTGAAATTTTATCTAATAATTTTAGTTTAAATTAATTTTAACCAATTAAATTACAAAATAATCAAATTTATTTTTATTCTATGTATAACCGCGGTTGCAGGCACAAATTTTACCAATTATTATTAATATTCTTTATTTAAATTTCAATAATAATACAATAACAATTACTGCGAATAAATATATTCAAAAAAAAATTCAATTTTTAAAAATATTCTCAAAAATATTTACATGTAAAATAAATTCTAAATAAATTTTATAAGCAAGAATAAAACCTTCATACAAAATTTTTTGCAATATAAACAAACTAAAATTAACTATTTAATTCAATTTAACAAGCAATTATAGAAACAAACTAAAATTTAAATTTTAATTAATTAAAATAATTAAATAATGTTAATAACCCAATTTCATGAAATTGACAGTAAAAGTCAATAAAATTCAGAACAGATATATATTTTTTTAAAAAAAGTTTCAGTCGATACAAGTTGTATTTATGAAAATTAATACTTTGAAAAATCGGATGTTTTGAAAAAATTTACTAACTAATAATGTAGTTTTTTGTGGAAGAAAAGTCTCGAATAAAATCACTAAACAAATCGTATGATTAAGAAATTGGAAACGGATAATAGTTCTTATTTCACTTAGTTCTTATTTTACTTCTTATTGTACTCATTATTTGCGGCCTGCGACTTTAGGAAAGCTTTTGCACAAAAATTGTAACCCAATTTTATATCAAATGATGGATTATTGGTGCAATATGTCTTTCAGCCAAAGCGGGAGCTACCTTTTTTAAATGTGTTAAGCAGCATCAGTTGCTTCATCTTTAAAGGAGGCTTGCGAAGATTAGGTAAAGATAGTTGTTTTTATGAAAATTTCAAAAAAAAATTATATATCCTTTATGAAAGGATTGCGTTTGAAGAAAAATATCAAAATTGTAAGAAAAGAGTAAAGCGCTGTTTTTGATTTTCATACATTTTATTCAACCCTAAATACACACTTTCTTTTTGATAAGTTCATTTTATAAATTATCAATTTTAATGTTTTTTAGGATGAACCCAGCTCAGCGATCCATCACTTACCATCAAAATCACACAAAATCCACTGCCAAAGGAGAACCTCAAGTTCAGGATGTTGAAGTGTCACAGTAACAAGCTAATCCCAAAAGGAAGCCAACAGCCCGCAAAGTATTCGTATTAAAATTTACATAAATCAAAGCTTATCGAAAGCGCACTCAGTGGTAATTTATTCCACTTAGGGTTGAATTTGCACTACAAAACCAAAAACTATTCCACCACAACCGCCCCCTGAGACTCTCGCTCAAGTACTTGCGAAATTTACGAAATGTAGTTCCTACAGTTGAAGGCAAAGAAAGGATGGCAGGAAGCGACTTTGTGGATCCTTGATATCGTGTATAGTGGATATTGTTTAGACTATATACTTATGTATGTGTATGTGTGTATTACATAAGATGTTGTACTCAAGAAGCCATAATCTTATGGTTATTAAGTTTAATGAGCCATTATTAGTGGCGTTTCGACGAAGACGATTTATTATCGTATTACATTCCCACGATGGTGGAAATTCAAGTTGTTTTTCCGATATTGAAATTGTAGATTTAGGCAAAAGTCAGCGAGAGGACGACTGCCTTGAACGAATTTTGTTAGACCTGGTTCTGTTAGAATGGAGGGTGGCTGCTAATCACAACAAAATACATTGTTTTTGTTGACCCAAGTTCCTTGTTCGATTTCTTAGCAAAAGAAAATTTTGATATATTTACATATCTTCTTCGAAAAAGCTACAATCAAGAAGAACGCAAAAATATCTAGTGGAGGTGGAGAGCTCCTTGAATCGACATAAATAGCTTCGTCATTAAGTAAATCTGATGATAATGGATTGAAAATATTTTCAAGTTTTTCCTAATTGGCTTAAATATTTCATGATGTAGCTAAATGGAAAGTGGATCAATATGAGTTGGACTTGGAACACCAAAATAGAACTTTCAATTTAGTCTGGCTTGAAAGTATTTTGGGTGGCTATCGAATTGTTTTTTTGGAAACAATGAGTATAACACCAAGATGAAATGTATTTATTTTGTGTAGAACTATGTGTTAAGACCTTTAAAATAATTCATGAGTCAATGTGGAACCTTTTTAATGTGCACATATATAAGTAAGCCGCCTGATAAATAATCATTTTCAAGTAAATTTTCGATTGATTGAAAAAGAAAGCATGTGATCATGTTGCTTAGTACTGAAAAATTACTTTTCAAGCAGCCACAGAGTATAAACAAATTTTTATCCAAGCCTTCAATACATAATTAATAAGACAAAAAATAAAATTCAAAATCTTTTACTATTGAATGAAAGGAAAAGGGTTGAAAGTCAAATTTTTTAACGCTTACAAAACTTGAATCCTTTTGAATTTCATCACCTGATTCGAAAATGGTTGGAATATGTTTTTTTTAAATATCTTTTCCCTGGGTCGATCATTGTCTAAATTCATTTCAATTACGTTATGAGTGAAACTTTAAACTTTAACTTTTTGGGATCACATCACCACAATCATTTCAGCTATAACCGTTCCAAAAATAACTCAACCCATTTTTTTAACCAAACACAAACTCAAAGAGAACTACAATATCATCTCTATTGCAATTTCCAACTCATTTCTGTTGGGAAAACTTAAATTTCTTTTTGAAACTTGTACAATTTTTCAAACAATATCTACTAAAGTAAATTCCAAACGTTTGAAAAGAATGCAACTATAAAAGTATGTTTTCACCATGAAAAAAGGTGGAGGATGATACCTTACAACTTATCCGCACTTCCGTTTTTCCACTAGCACTTGCATTCGTACCGGATAAAGAGAAAACTACCCCAATTCAAGTTGCATTTATCATCTACTTCTGTGCTTCGCAAATGGCTTCTTCGTCCTTTTGAAATGCGAATAAAATGTTTATTGAGTTTACTCTAATGTTTGTCTACCATAAAAAAGGCGCATGCGAGAAGGAGACAAGCGTTGAAACGTTGTGACCTTATAGTGGCTTCCATGTTTGCTATCTTAAAAGTTTTTCGATGGACCAGGTAGAGTAGTGTACGTTTTTTTGGATTAAAGCAAGCTTGCAAAAAAATAAAAAAAAAATGTTTTCAATTGGAAAACTTTGTTTTCACTTTGATGTGAATTTTTGGTTGATTTTGAAAGTTGGCGCTTGTACTTGAACGTAAACAGTGAAGTTTCACGTTAATTCCAAGAAATGTGCGTTGCCACTCAAAGTTATTCTGTTTTAATTAAATGCAACTGAAAGTCTATTCACTTGAGTTGATTTCAACAAACTTCAAGGGCCATGTTTAAAGCTATCTGAAATATTGGAAACTGTATTTTTTAAGGCAGTCTTTAAAATGAAATTCAAATATTAAATTCAGTTAGTGAAAATTATGTGTGGTCATATATATATATATATATATATAACATATTATATATATATACACAAATATGTGTATATATATAAATCCTCTTAAAAGAAGGTTACATTTGTTTAGCGTGACTCGACCACTGGAAATTTTATCGTTCGACTAAATTAATGCCGTGAACGGGAAAATTTACATTTAGACGATATTATTTTTAAGAAATGAAGTCCCAAATAAAGTACTTGATTAACTAATAAACATTGTTTTAGACATCTTATTTCTTATGTTATCGACTCACAAAATATAAACTTTTTTGGAAAGACCTTGTATATATGGCACATTCAAAAATGAGAGGACATAGTTGTCCTTAAGGGATATGGCCACTGTAGCAGATGCAAAGTCATGTGCTTTTTAAGTATTTTTTTATATGAAATTTTTTTTTATTTATAAAAATAATTATAAGTACATAAAACTACAATATCGGAGAATCTGTCTTTAAGGCAAATATATCTTTGCGATGGCAAAGAAAACAAACGAAATGCTTGTTGTGAAAATTGCTTAAGTAAATGTTGTTGTCATCAATTGAAATTAAGAAGAGGTTCAAATAGAAAGAAAAATCTCTCTTGTTTGAACTTTTCGTACCACATAAAAGGCGAAATTTTATTAACGCAACAACCATGAATCGCAGAAGTTATCTGTGTATATAGATTACCAATCTATGTAGACTTTTAATCAGACAGGTATAATTTTCTTTTAGTTATTTAGGTTTCGTAATCTACTGTTTTGACTTTTATTTTCCATACACATTTCTGAGGTGGAAAGTGTTATTCCAAAGTTTATGTTTTTGAAACGACTTTAACGTAAAAATCCATATATCTTCGTAGAAGAAATATTCAGTTTTGAAAATATTGTATTTTGTAAATTATTATACAGTTTTCATGCAAGTTTCGAATTTCAGGTTTCCAGCTTAAGGACGAATTTTACTCATAAACTTCTGAATGAAAATGTTCAAAATTTACTCTATTTGCCACAAAGCTGCTGAGCACGTAGAAATCTATATTTGTTGCAGAGTGAAACAGTTGTTTCCTCGAATTTTTTATCCTGTTTAAAATTTGGAAACAATAGGAATAAAAAAATATATAAATTTCAAATTGAATTTTCCGTTCAATGCTGCTTCATATTAAACGTTTTTATTCCATTTGGTTGTGTAATTTTTCATTGGTTTCATCAGATTTAATATCGATTGAAACAATAAAAGAACACAAAACAGAATAGGTAAGAATCTTTAAAAGTTCCGTGCCGGACTGAATTGAAACACATTCTAGCACAAACGGAAGCACTTGTGTGTCTGTTTTCTTCAATTTTGTCCAAAACACCCTCAGATCCTTGCGAATTGCCCCCAAACAATTAACATCTTGAGTAAGTAAATACACAATGCGAAGTTTTGTCAGCAAAACACAGAAACATAGCAACACTAAAGAAGCACACAAAGTTTTCTTAACAAACATCTAATTCAAGTTGTCGGTCGGTCCATGCTGCTTTTGAGTCCTTACACAAATATGACAACTCATCAGACGGAACGCAGTAGAGCTGGATCCTTTGTAGTTGAAAGCAATTTATAACAATATCCTGGTCATGGGAAGCTTGGTCGCAGATAAGAGTACGTACAGTACTTGGACTTTGTGTCAATATGAAATGCTTATTTCCTGACTAACTGGCGGGTGTCAATTTGAGTTTATTCTTTGGCCAAGGACGTTTATATTGTGATTTGTTGGCCGTTGAGAATGTTGGAGGGTAGTCTGGGAGCTGATTTACATAGGCTTGTACAATGCCTAATTGAAATTTGTTTTGTTCCTTTCAGAAATTTATTTGATATTAGATTTTGAGGGGTCATAGTTAAATGTGCAGATGTGAACTAAAAGAAGTTTTTTTATAATATATCCCTCGATAAACTAATATTCAAAAGCAAATATTTCGTATCTGATCATCATACCAAGTCAACCAAAGACATTCTTTAGAGATGATCGATATCGGTTTGCAGAGGAATTTTTTCGTGAATATTAAAAATGAAATGCAAATGCAACATATATATTCGCAGCTTTGTTTTAAAAAATTTCATTAGAAAAACCTTAGAAAAACTTCAAAATCAAAGAAGAAATTACAAATGTTTCAAAGTTCACATTTTCTCAATTTGACTCTGTAATTTTATACAAACCTGATTATTTATCTAAAAAGTAGTCCCTGAAAATTGTTAGAATGAATCTAAGATAAGCTTTTTCAACAAATTAATGCTTTCATTAATAAGAGATCTCATTTTCAAATTTAGTTTTTCCAGAATATTCGATAGTAGTTAATATCAACAAATCAAATCCACGGGGAACTTCTTCCTGAAAATATAAGTAAGACAATATTTTCGATCACAGGAAATATAAACAAGATTCACGTCGAGGCAGCATTCGTTGTTTCTATTGACATAAATATCAACGTCTACCACCTTCTTTTCAGCCACTCCACGTCTTCCTTTTAATATTTTTGAAAATGAACCAAACCCAAACCCATCCTCTGTATGATGTATTTCCAACGAATATGAAACCAAAAACGAAATTACTCCTAGACTGCATTCTATTTAATGTACTTGCTTTTCCGTCATTTCTCCTTGGATTTCAGTTGTTTTACCCTTGACTCACTTTCATGGAAATATATTTTCACAACCAAAAAAATGGGCACTTAATTACTGTTGCGGTCACTCTTGAGTATTTTCCTAAAGTTGTTTCTTCATAATTAGAAAATTCTTTCAGCTAAAATAAATAATGAGTAGTAATTTTTAAATTGGACACAAACAACCAAATGCAAATGGAAGTTTCCTTTTTAAAATGGTTATGGCTGTGTTGGTTTTGTGCTGGAAAAGTTTCCGGTAGTTTGATGAAAAGCTTTTGAACAAATGGAAAATATGAGTGCTAAGAATGAGTCATTGAAAACAAAGTGAAAATGTTGTGATAGGTAAAAAAATAGAAAAGCAAATTTCTAACATGAATATGGAAATCAAATTATTTCAAATATTTATCAATAATGATACAATTCACAAAAAATATCGGAATTCCTTAAAATGGAATAAATACAAAAACAAAATAGAAAACTCAAATTAGAATACACAAATTCCTTGGTTCAAAATCAAAATACAAACAATAAATAAAAAATAAAACTAACGAAAAACCAAATTATGATGAATTTAATATGCGAAATTACATTTGGTCCTTTTTAATATAGTAAATTCTTTAGTATGTTTCTTATTTTTTGTATTCGTAGTTATTGTTTCAAATTTAGTACATCTAAAATTTATATTTTTTATTTTGGTTTTGAATTAGAGGCATTAAGCTGTGAATTTAGAATTTAGAATTTTAAATTTTGTATTACGCTATTTCATGTTTTTGTTTGTTTGGAGATCAATTTTTGTAATCTATATGATTTACTTATAATTATTTTCTTCATTGTTGGTTAATATTTTAATTTATTTTGCATTAGTATTTAATATATGAATTTTTATATTTTGTTTGGAATTTTATATCGTTTATTTTAGATTTTGAGTTGTGTTTTTACTTATTCTTTGTTTCCTTATTTCACATTTCTATTTTGTGTAATGGAGTATTTTTATATTTTGATTTTTGGTTTTTTTTTTGGTCATTGAAATAAAAATATAACTTGTGTCAAATTTTGATGTTTTGAGTGTTATTTGTGCTGCTATATATTGTGTTGTTTTAGGAATTTTTAACTTCCCAGTATATGGGAAGTACTTGTAATCGCCTCGAAAATCGAAATTGAAATTTTCAACTTTTCTTTACGTTTTGAGGTCTATAGAGTATAAATAAACCGTTTTTAGAAAAAAGTATGTATGTGTGTGTGTGTATGTACGTACGTACGTACGTACGTACGTATGTGCGTTCGCGGGCAGTTTTTCTACGAGCATAACTCACGTAAACAAAGCCGTATCGACTTCGTTGAGGTGTCAATCAAAGCGTCTTTGCAATTTTAAGAGCTGATTAGTTTTTGGAAAACTTCGTTCGGGGGGGGGGGGGTTTGCTGTTTTGCCCGTTTGAAGGTCATTTCTGTCAGGCGCTATATCTCGCGAATCAAACATACGATTTTTTTGAACAAGGTGTCAATCGACGCGTATTGACGTTTGTGTTATTCTATCAAATTTTGAAAAAAATTGTTAGAGCGGTTTTCAATTTTTTTAAAAATAAGTGCAAAAAATTAGGTTTTTTTTCAAAAACAATAAATTTTTAACCTTATTGTCAACTTTTAGTAATCAATGTTTATAAAATTTATGTACTCCAAACAATGTTCGCAAAAACTTCATCAAAACTTTTCTCATGATTACGTAAAAAAATAAATTCAAAATAAAAAATCATTGTAAGTCATCATGATTTTCAAGGTCATTTTTATCATTCACTATATCTCACGAACCAGATATAATATTTGCATCATTAAGGTGTCAGTTGACGTGTATTAACATCTTTGTGAAGTTTTTAACATTATAAAAATTCGTTTCAGCCGTTTTTTTAATTTGATAGAAGAAAATGCGATAAATTATGGTTTTTTCATAGAAAATATTTTTAACTTGATTTGCACAGCACATTGATCCAGTTTATAAAATTTATACAGTCTTATCAGTTTTTGGAGAGAAACTGGCAAAATTTTATTCCATGATTATGAAAGAAACTAAATTAAAAATAAAAAAATCATTCAAAGTTACCATGTAAAGAGGGTTCATACGAGTGCTATTACCTTATATCTTTTATTGTAAAAAAATTGTTGTAAATTCAATCCAAGTTTTAAGATATTTGCATAATTTGAGCAGATTTTTAATAGTTTTTATAGTTTTTTAATTCAAAAAAATTTCTTAAATTTTGAAAACCAACAAAATTTTTCAAGACCAAAAAGGCCCCCACCGATTGATCCGCGTGAATATTCAATCTATCCTCATCGACCAAAAACCTTACATAATCAATGGACCCTCCCGTAGACGATATGATTCATATTAACTCATTCCTGTTACTATTACTTCTCATTGTTGTAATGTTATTGATGTTTATGTAGATATTACTGGGAAGTTGACCGTGTGGACCTCAAGGGTCGCACCTCGCGGCTTGTTTCTGTGAGTTTTGAAAGTCGCGTTTTGTATTTTTTTGTAACGTAAATAAGCTGTTTGTATTTGGAACTTAGCATACTATATTTAAATCAATAGAACATTTCACATAGCGTACCTCAATTTTCAAATATTCATCTGTTGAGCGTTTACTATACACACATGTATACATGTATACGTATATATCGTTGTTGATTGTTTTTAAATATGGTTTTTATCAAATTTATTAAGTTATCAACACACAAAAGTTACGTTAAGTTAAATTACTTAAATCAAGCACATGCAAATTTTTGTGGTTGCCTCTATTTCATTGATGGTTGATGGTTTCCGGTCTATTTCTATCCATGACGAAATATTTTTTCTGGTGTGTGTGAATCAATAGTGCGGGAAACTGATAAGATAGGAAACAAATGCAATACAGTAATGTTGATGCAGATTCAGAACAGTTGAAACATTATTTTTTTCTATTTTAAGTACATTGATGCAAATTAAAAAAGACAGTATTTGTAAAATTACTGGTTGATGTTATATTATCAATTGTGTGACAGGCTGCAGGTGGTTTAAAGCAAAAATAATTGCACGGATTGTCCGTTTCTTCACTTTTGTTATCATCGAATTCTGAAGATTTTTTTTTTAAATCATCAACAGTTTGCGCGGGTGGATACTCAGGATACTAAATCAACGATCAACTTACAACACAGCAAGACGAAGCTACTTTGAGACAACAACAGAAACAAAATTGGTGAAATTATTGATGCGGAAGCATCTTGATGTGAATAGTATTTTATTTATGTTTCTTGATAATCTCGAAAATAATTGCGATATAAGAGAAATAACTTGGCATGAGCTGAAATTTTCCATGTACGAGGGAAAAAAACTTAATTTATCAAAGAAACGGAGCTATTTGTCCGTCTTTATGCGTAAAAAATGAACAACGTGTTTAGGCAAATCGATTCAATGAATGAACTGACTCATGTTATTTGCTTTTTCTCTTGGCTTATATTTATCTTATCACAAAAAGGAAAACTTTATGCAATTTAATTGTATGAATTCCAATAAACTCAGTTTTGCCATTAATAAGAAGAAATAAAAATTTAAAAACGAGCTTCCACTTTCAGAATAACATTGTATTTATGTGTACATAATACAATCTAATGTACTTGATTAATCACCAAGCTTAATTATGCAAACGATCATACTGGTTGGCTTCATAAATTTCACAAAAAAACGTTTAAAAAGTTCCATTGCTTAATTTAATTCAACTTGCTTAAAATCTTTCCTGTGTAACAAAATTCATCTATTTGCGAAAGTTCCCAAAAAAAAACTAGTCTTGACATTTCAGTTTATTTTTTTCTTTTATTCCATTGAGTTAAATTTTCATAGCAATCTCAGGAGAATAATATAAATTTTCATCAAAATGGAGTGCCTTTTGATGGAACAAACAAAAACGTTGCAACACGTCAATGGTGCTTTTCTGTTTTCATCTATGCATTGTGTTTTTTTTTTCCTACTGTGTTAAGGAGAAGAAAGTTCCAAACGAGAAAAATTAGAGATGAAAAAGATCGGATATGATGTTTTTAGTCCTTTATATTTGTTTAATGGGTCGTTGAATGGTTTTAGAATATTCAAAAGCCTATTCACAAAGTGTGCAATACACGCGTCAACGAAGACATTCAAATTTGAAAATTCAGGACAATGCGATATTATGAAATCCAGTTGAAATCCCTATTTTAAGAAAAATGGAAAGAAAATCATTTCGGATTCATGAAAAAATTTGCATTGAGTTTAGGTCTTTCCAACGGAATTATTGGAGGGGTGACTTTACGCATCGTGAAATTAATATGAAAGGATACTTATGGCGCTGGAGTACAACCTTGTATATAATGGTATTATAAGCTACCGCAAGAAAGCTGATAAAGCGACAACAATATTATTTGCATCAAAGGGTGCAATTGACACCAAATAGAGGTTTCACGAAGAATATGAGTGAAAACCGCTTTGCATTTACACTACGGCTATATTAATTGTTACCCTTGAAATATATCTTATAATTAAATAGCAGCATTCACGCTAAATTACCATAATATCATCCAAAAACTGGGATACTCCCTTTGCAATTCTCCACAAACATGAACTTCATTAAAAATATTTTTCTTTTGCTACTTCATCCTTTTCGCTCGACAGGACGATACTATCTTCTATTCAGTGCGATGTCGCTTAAAATGTAATCCACCAGTAAAATACATTCTCTCTTTTTAATTAAATTCTAGTGTAAGACTTCTGTCGTTCAGTGCTATCATTCGGATAGCGGGAAATTTGATGATGTTATTTAAAATGAGAAAATTGAGAAAAGACTGAAGCGTCCTGTTTTATCGCCACCATAATTTCCTGGACTAAGCTATGATGATATTCTGGTTACCCACTGCGGAATGAAATTTCGTGCATTTTATGAAAAGTGGACACAGTCAACAGGACATGTTGGAATATTTGCAAAGGACATTTGAATGTTTCCTTATGGAGAAAGAGTATGTATGGTCACGAGTACTGTAAGTAAGAATTTAATTAATGGAGAAATTCGGATGTTGCAAGGGTTTCTAGTTTGATTATAACCAGATTTAAAAGAGCATATTGATGAAGATGTTATCTACTTTGTGGATTTATACTGTGATTATACAGGATTCTTTATTTCTTTGAAAAAAAATTAGCTCAGCGGCATTTTATGTTTCTTGAAAATGTAAACCATAAATTTATTCAATGCGATGTTGTCTATTAATCTTTTGCTTTAATTTTCCACCCCAGTTTTAAAATGACATTCAATTGGTTAAGCTTCAATTTCCTTGTCATTATATCATCTATTTTTGCTATTAAATAAATTCATTATTTGAAATATTTGACAAAAAAGAATCAAATCATTGTATAAATTCAAAGTTAAGATCAATAACTTCTCATGATACAAAAGTGTAAATTACGAATCTAATAAAATATTTAAGTGAAGAATTTTTGCTACCATAACTTTGAAAAAAATCCTAAAACGACTTGCCATCTGTGAATGTGAAATACCAAAGTCTTGATCGACCTAAATTTTTAAGAGAGTTTAATTTACTAGGAAACAATAAACACAAGGAATAGGTACTATGCACATGGGAGGTTTCTTCTATTTTTCGACCTAAAAAATAAACAAATTCTGATATTTACGATCCGTATTTTGTAGAACAGTGAAGACAGTGAGACATTGTGAATTGTTGAAACATTTTGATTTCAGTCAATCAACACTGTCCTTAAACCAGGATATTCAGTTTGGATCCTTTCCCTACAGTATTGCAGCTTTTAAACGAATCTTGGAAAATATTTTATTCAAATAACTTCTTCTAATTCTCTTCAATTTATAATATAAATTAGTTGTTATTTCACATTTTTGTAGTTGGAATTTTCTGTTGAAATGTGATAAAATGAATAACTAAATAAATATCCGTTTAAAACTTTCAGTTTTCCGATTATTCCCGGAGTTTCTTTTTCATTTTCAAATAAAATGTTTTTAATCTTCAAAATATGTTTTTGTGTGCAATAATATTTATAAAAGACGATGACTTGATTATCCTTGTTAATTTTTTAAGATATTAGCTTTTAAAGTATTTTAGGTTTATTGCTAGTTTTATTCTGTGATAGTTTTTATTTCTAGGTAAAATTACAGCAGCGGCTGTTATTGTGAGTTAAAAAATTGTCCTAGATCAAATTTTGATTCACCTTTTTAAGGTGATATACTTCTTCCGTAAAAAAATGCGCGGGTTTTAATAGCCTTGTATATATATAACGAAGTTAAATCTGAATCTCATATAGGACATTTTATTCTTCATTGATTCACAACATGAATTAATGATCCTAAAAAAACATTGTACATAGCATGATTCGATTTTCTGCAAATTGCCTATTTTTCTTACCGACAAATTAAGTATCAAATATTGTCGCTGATTATTTATTGGCAACTCAAGTTATTTAAAAAAAAACAATCTATGAATAATTTTAAAACGGCTTGGTTTTTCTGAATCATCAAGCGAATTAAACTGGAAACAAATTTAGACCACACAATATTTTCCATCCTTCATCTTTCAAAAAATTGGGTTCAAACCCTAGCTAAGAAAACATGAAAAAGATTGAGGCAGTATTAAATTTAAAGTAGTGTGGTAGAAAATATTTTAAGAAATCCCTGTATTATAACTTTGGTTTTGGATTTTAAATATATTTGAATATGATAATCATTAAAAAACCTTCAAAATAGGATCTGTTTCAGTCATCGATGTCTCAAAAAAATTTAGCCTCTACGATTCATATAATCCTTAATTGATTCAAAAATTTACAAAGAGATCAGTCATACCATAAATAAGCAACGGTATTTGTATAAAATTAAAAGTAAGCATTTTCTCCATTTTACTACTGAACTCTTGAGAAAACTCCATTTGTTTTATTTGAAACAGTTCAAGCGTTTCCATTCCTTACTAAAAAAATACCCGCTAAGTTTTTGTTCTTTGCAGTATAGTTTACTAGTTTCCTGCTTGCTCTTCTTCAATCATTTTTATGGGGACTTTTTTTCTTTTCTCGTGCACAATGAAATTTCCACTTAATGATTGCCGGAAGCTCGACTTAGTCCTGCAAAAAAATGGTTGCACCAGTAAAGAATGGAAAAAAAACGGAGAATCCTTTTATTGTAATGGAATTCATGGGATACTGCTATTCATTTCAATCTATAAAAATTGTATTTCTTTTAAAAAATTTATATTTTCATCAATATTGTAAGAATGAACGCTAAAAGTTGTGCAGCATATTTTTTTGCTTTGCCATTTTAAAATCTATTAAGATGGTGTTTTTATTCAATATAAGAAACTTAAATTGAACACAGAAAGCCACTAGCAACATCCTTACAACAAAAATAGGCTGGCAAGATATATTTCATCGCCGCAAAGACATCAAAACGGAAATTGTAAAGTGTTTTGTTGGTTCGAAAAAGGATTCAAAGAGAATTTCCACGACGACAAGGAATAGCTGGTTCGACATTATGGAAAAGGTTTGAGAAGCAAAATAAGCATTCTTAAATCAAATTGTACAAAATTTCATAAAGTGTGTTTTGTAATCCTTGTTAGTGTAATACTTGACTTTTGGCTGTTATTCACCGGAGAAAGAACGGATAATATGAGGGTAAGGATCATTTTATTTTTAGTTTGGGAAACAAATTGTTTAGTTTTATTCTTAAGTTGGAATTGTCGTTAAAAGAAGGATTGCTGCCAAGTTAAATAAATTAAGTCCATCAGTCTGTATTTGAGATTGTATATTGTGAAAGGTCTTAAAATAAAATCTGCGCAATGCAATTTCAAAAAAAATATAGAAGGCATGAAAAACGTCTTTAAGTTTGGCTATTTTATTTACGTAAATAGGTTTGAGACTGATTGAAAGAACTTTAGTCCAATACTGTTTTGATATATTTAGATACTGACTACGACGGTTAAATAATTGAGCTGGGACGCTCAAGGCGCAAAGCAATTATCTTCAAAAAATTCAGATTAAGATGGTTTTGATACTAAACATCTCATATGCTGCTTCTGGTCGATTTCAGCACCAAACGATGAGAGTTTATATTTAATCAGTATAATCTGTGCTTGAATCTTACCAGCGCATTGATGCAGTTAATGATCAAATAATATATCCTTTACGGAATCCAATTTTTTCTGGAATGTTGAAGTATTAAGACTAGCTCATTTTAATCTAGTCTAATCTGCGGTGGAAAATTTTGAAACAACAACTCAACCACCATTGAAAGCACTACCATTTTCTCTTTTAAATTGAGCAATTTTATGCAAGATCTAAGATTCATTTCAGATGTTTTCTGCTTAAAAGAAAAACCTATCTTTCTTTTCTCCTTTTAAAATTGATTTCTTAACTGCTAGCCACATTTGATTTCCAATTTCGAAGCAAACAAACAAACCTGATTCCTCCATGCAGACACGTTCAACCTTCATGGTATTTTCTCACGCCCGGCTAACAAGTTAAACTGCCCCCAACGGAAGTTGGTATTTGCCTTCGTCGTGTTTGGTAATTACTAACGTGTTTAAGTCATTATACCGGAGACGGAAGTTTTCCGTTTCAGTACTCAAGTCCTTTTATATCGCCCCAGGGAATTGAAATTAAATTTTACGTTGGCTTAATTTGCACTCAACTTTCCTATTTGTTCGCCTGACCAGGACGAGGTCGTAGACGAGAGAAAAGGCGCAACCCAAACATTAGAACGGACAAAAAGCCCAGCCAAACTTTGCAATCGAAGAAGTCCAGAGATAAAATTGATCCTGAAGGCTACGATTAAGTTGCAAGGTCGCTTTTATATAAGTCAGCAAAGGGTACAAATAAGTCTTTTAAGGAAGAAGAAAAAAACAGGTTGGAAAACTTTTCGGACAGGGTGCCAGCAATGATGAGCGATAAAGCTTTTTTATAACAGACTCTAGAAGGCATATTTCCTTTTGCCTCGTCCCAGTGTCGTAAAACGAGCAGTCTAGAAGTAATATCCGGGAGCTAATGGTACATGGTCCCTTAGGGGCGCGACATGAGAAATAAGGGAATCTCGATATTTTGGCGTCGATTCAATGTATTATGTTTATCGACAGAACATGTTTTCGGCGCTTATCTACTTCGTTCATTTTATGGTCTAAGTACTCTCTGTACTGCAATTGGAAACGTCCTAGCCGGTGTTTTTTTTGCTATTTTCTTTATATTGCAGTCTTGCGTATTGCAAAACGTCGTCAAGGATATCAGGGGAGAGTGCATTTTGCGATGAGGATGTGGTTAACTCCTGTGTATCTATCTTGGCATTAGTTTATTAGCTCCCGGCATTTTTACAACTCGCTCGGGTGTCCTTAAGATGCGAGCTTGCTCGTGTTCTTGGCTAGGACATTTCTCAGCAATTTTACAGCCAGGACACAATGTATGTCGATCGATTGTGTAAGATTTTGGGTGAGATATTGAAATCGATATGGTAGTTGAATGAATGTATGGTGGTAATGATACGCCTGTGTATATTTCCCTTGAGGATATTTAATGCATTCAAACATTTCAAATAAGAATATCGTAAAAAATTTCAAAACAAGTTCTTTGGCGATTCCATTTTAAGGACTAGAATTTTATATAAAAGTCAAATCTATAAAAAAAACTAAGAAGGAAACCAAGAAATAATATTCATGGTAATGAAATACTGCATACACAAATATTTAATACATTCTGAATGACACAATTTTTTTTCAATGGGTAGAATCCTAATTTTTGTCTCGAATTTATTTGAAGAGTTTTTATTAATAATATGAAAAAGGATATATTATTATTTTTCAATAATTTATTTAAATATTTCAAACAGAGAATCATACATATTTTCAAACTTGTTTTCCTGATATATTTGTTTTCCATTGATGACGGTTGTTTTGTTCAAGAATTATTTTATTTAAAAGTGCTTTTGAGGTTTGAATTTTTATTAAATAATTTGAATTTGCTAACATCATATGTGAGTGCACTTCCTCAGTTTTCAAATAAAGGTGGTTTTTGATACTATTACTTTTTTGATCTGACATCTAACTTTAACTTTGTGCTACAAAACGCACTATAAAAATGTTTGTATCCAGTTAATGATAACCAAGAATAAAACCTCAGCACCAATATGAAATATTGTTCCTCCGGTAAAATTTTCTTTTCCTTTTTCATTCTTTCTTTTATCAAAATCTTTATAAATTTTATAATTAAGCTTCAACCCTTAACTGTGAAGATTTATTCTAGAATAAAGTGTTGATTAAATACGTAATTTATTATTAAAGAGAAATATGGATCTTGCCAGGCCAATGATACATCTTGAAAGCATATTTTGCATTAATTTTGCAGAAACATAAAGCAGAAGTATTCTTTTTAATAATTTTTTCAAAATTTGAAACGTCTAAATTCTTTGAATTTTGTTTTAAAATACATTTGACATATTTGATTTTACAAATTTTAAATGATAGTTCACTAAAATTGGTATCAACTGTTCCCATATTCCAGATCAGAAAGAATAAATGTATTTCGTTTTATGAAAACCGGGCAGATTTAAATAATTTGAACCAGATACTATAAATTCAACTCAAAATAAAGGAAATGATTTTACATTGCGTTAATAATTTTGAACTATCTATCATTTTGTTGGGTTTCATGGCGTACACATCCAACATATCCAATAATTCATTGTAACTGAATTTTCATTTTAACCTTTTCTATAAATCGTAATAAATAATATGTCTAACCCTACTATACAGCATGCAAAAAAAGCTTAGGAAAAAATATATATTTCTGGTAAAAAGGATGGAAATAAATAATTTTCTGACACCACAAAACAAGGCAATGTCAGTGCATTTCTATGTTGAAGTACTTTTATTTCAGTGGAAAACCAAGCACCTTGTTTGGCAATGAAATATTACATTTGTGCGTGAGTTAATTTTGCTGACAGGATCTTTATTCGCAGTGACTTTCAAGTATTCCCTGGTATTTTTTATGTTCGTAAAAGAGTGACGTTGAAAGTCGAATCGATCCAATTTTGTTTGAACCATTGATGTAAAGCGTTGATTCAGCAAAACTTCAAATTTTCTAATATCAACCAAGTAATCTGTTATGAATATCCATTTCGGTAATTAGTTTTTAAGCACACTTCAAGCAAATTTACTTGAAAACAGCTCTCATTAGAAAAACTCATTCTAGTACAGATACTATGAAAAATTAGTTTCACATACGTGACATTTCTCATGCCAAAGGACACATAACAAATATTGTGGCGACTGTAACAGGAACAAAGTTTCGCTAGTTTGCAATTCTGTTGCTGTCGTCCTTGTCGTCATCGCCACACTTGCAGACTTTACTGTCAGTATCCTGGCTACGCTTTCATTTACTGGTGTCATCTCCAAGATTAATGACGCTATGCCTCGAATGCAATTTGATTTATAAAGTCTATGTCGCGACGCATTGGTGTCCCGCAAGGATAATTTGCCATCAAGGATTTATTTGTGGGATGTCGAATCGCTCCAAGGGATTGCATGGCTAGGAAAGGTGCTCGTACGGATATTGTTCGAGGAATTTGTTTTTTTTTTCGGGAATGCGCGTACGTAAAATTAATCCTTTTTCAATAATTTATTGATAAATGATGACAATATTGGATTTAGTGTTTTTTATAAAATTTTATGCAATTCAGATACGATTGAATTCTAGTTATTTGCGGAATTTATTTTGCTTGCTAATAAAAAAAATTATGCGAAATAATCGTCTTCAGGAATAAAAAAATGGATGTTATATTTTAGAATTTGATAAAAAAACAGCTCAAATAATCAAATACTACTCCGAATCATGGCAATGTTTTATTTAAAAGGACTCCTGGAGATTTGTATTAAGTACTGATAAAGGACATCAAGTTTCTTTCGGTTAAAGTCAAAGGAACATTTTTTCTTGATATAAACTATGAAGCTCTTTACGAGAAGTACAAGAAAGCCCAGAATATTTCATTGAGCTCTACATAAGCTAATAAGGTTATATATAGTCTTCTAATATTTTAAACTTTAGAATGTTAATAAATTGCTCATCGTCTTTTTAAAATATCACACACTTCAAACTTATAAGCTCATATCTGCCTGTATCCCACATAAACACGTCATAATTACCAACCAGGATTTTGAATCCACCATTATTCAATTGGTGCCTCGGTGCAACGATCCCAACTGCCTTTATCACTTAATTTCCCGTCACAAATTAGTGTCTAACGCTCACATATTTAGTAGGCGGCTATTTACCTTCCTAATTCGTTGCGATGAGCCCATAAATTTACCCTCAAACGCCATCGCGTCCAAACATCCTTTTATGGGGGTGCGTTTTTGTGTGTGTTGATTGCTACGAACTAAATGATTATTCGTCTTAAATGGTTTTATGAGGTTCGTTCCGAATCTGTTATCATGCGGCCAAGACTCAAGATTATGATCCTTTTTCTTGCTTACCGGATACTAGTGGCAGGAAATTCGGGGCACATTCAATGCTTCCAAACATATAGGAATCACGCTTACATAGTAATATGGGAGATGATATGGTTCAAAAACTTGACTTGATCTTACTTTTATGTATATGGGGGTGTGTTGCCAACAATGGAATTTATGAGTTATTTGTTAAAGGGCAAAGTAAAATACATTTTGTATTCAAAATTTTGCATTATGCTTACTTCAAGTAAAATTTGTAAACAGAAAAGTCATTAGAAAATTTGTGAGCAAATATTAAAAAAATGGAAAAATCTTTCAGAAGTATAGTAACGCTCGTGGAATAATTGACTATCTATTTTGATAAAAATCAATAAAATTTTACAAGTAATATAAGAACTATGTATAAACTTGGCATCCAAGATTGAACCTCAGAAAAATACTTTATCCCCATTTTTAGTGCGACTGACTTACAGACGATCATTTTTTCAATCTGAATTATGGACCAGAAAAATGTCTGCTAAAAAGTTCCAGATGGAGTCATAAAATTGAAAAGCTGCGAAGAAAATAAGTGAGAAAAAAACAAATGAAATTTTCAACATTTATTTGAATGATCGCTTTTAAAAATTTCGAAATTGAAGAAATATCTCCTAAAAATATGTCTGTTTTACTTACAAAAAACAAACTGTGCTTAAAAAGAGTTTTGATTAAAGTTCATTTAGATTCCAGAAGTATTTTAATCTAAAACCGAACCGGAAAATATAGTCCCAAACTGAGACTAAACCAATGCTACTAGTTCAATCAAACTGTACTCGTATATTCAGCCTCGATTTTCTTTGCATTAAAGTGAAAATTCGTAGAATGCTTGCAAAAATCATCAGAAACAAAATATCAAAAATGCTCATCAATACCAGATATGTTCCTTTTCATTTGAAGTCATATGTCACAAAAATTGGCTTTTCGCAAATACCTACCAACCAGGAAGTGTTATTCCAAAATATGTATTGCAATTTTCTATCGGAAAAATCCAAATATTTTTTTTCGGTATGAATACTGAGCTAGTTATTAGGTAAGATTATTTTTAAAGAAGGAAAGTTTTCGGTTTCTAATAAAAAAGTAACATATTGCAATACCTGTAAATTTTCCTTCCAATGCCATGAAAGCTGTAAGAAAAACATGTACTACAAGTTTGAGCGTCACACTTTTTTTAAAAAAATAGTCATAATAGTTTTATTCTTCATGGAAAATTTGGGGAATGCCATGAACGATATTTCTCAGTGAAAAGATTTTTTGTGCCATTCCCTCCAATATTTTTACCGCAAAGTTTTTCTTTGAACATAATCGTTCATAGCAATCCGTGATTTTTCCATGAAGAGTAAAAATATCATGAACATTTTATACAAAACGTTATTTTCTCTTCTATTTTTTTATGACATACTTTTGGTGATTACGCTTTGGACCTCGCAAATAGTTTTTTTGACACTTTTTGAAGCTTTTGATCATCACTTAAAAAAATTAATTGCGCGTGATATCAATAGGAGGCGTTTATGTTTTAATAATGTTGAAAGGATATGTGACTACTTTTTGCATTAATTTTGCCTTGGATTGGAGTTTTTCCATCTATTTTACTGAAGTGTACATTCGAAGTTGCAGGAACAATATCATGGCCCGACTTCCAAGATGGTTCGAAACATGGTCAAAAATGAGAAATGTTTTTTTGATCAAACGCTAGTTTTTTTCCATTTCTATTTTTCTTTTTTTTGAACAGAGTTCCAAGTTTTCTAAATAAAAAAATTGAATACGAAAATTCGTAGAAATTACTACAGTTTTATGAAATTTTAACAAAACATTTTTTGATACAAATCAAATTTATACTTTATATATGAGAATATTTTGTTCTAAAATTCATGAGACACAAACTCATAATGCGATCATTAGTAAAACTGCACATTTTGATTAAATATGATTGAAAAACTGTTGAGCGAAATTTTTTTGTCAAAAAACTAGTTCAGACCGATCATTGGTAAAACATCAGTACTACATATTCTTGAAATCTTATTTATATTATGATGAGCATATCCTCAATAAGTCAAATGAATCACGCTCACTCACAAACACTTTTTTATATGTTTATTTACAACTTACCTCATAAAAAAATGATATGAAATGACTCTTAATTACATTATCTTCTTTAAGACAGTTTGGTTTAAAACAAACAACTTTGGGAAAATTGACATCAGTTTACGTACTCTTTAAATGTTTAACTAATACTTCATGTCACAAAAATTGATTTTTGATGACTCCTACAACTTTAAAAAATTTAAACATCAGATTATGTAATTTAAAACTTGTGGCTTTATTGCTTGAATAACCGAATTTTTGCAACCTAGTAGTCATATTATTACTATATTATCTTTTTTATGAGTCTTTACAGCCATTTGTTTCTAAAATTGCGAAAAATCCCTGGATTTTATTATACACATTATATATTTTATCGCAGAACAGATTCAGCCAATTCATATTTCCGTTAATCTAGTTTACAAATCAAAGCATTAAAAAACATGCTGTTCATAAAAATAAATTTCAATGCATATAGATTCGATTCGACTACCTGTTCATAACCAAGTGCACCATAACCATCATCGTCATCATCGTCCTTTTTATTCAAAATCTCGTCATACACACATATCTGGCAGCCCTGCATCGTGCAACACTTAACATTGGCCGTAAGAACATGTAATGACGATAATAAAGATGCCGTGAATTTTATTAATAATAAAAGGAAGTAGTATATGATACCGGAACAACACTTTCTACTAGAGAATTCCGCTAGGACGAAGTATCCGTTGCTGAACTCGTCTATTGTCTCGGCAAACAGTGTAGTTGTCTGTGGATGAGGCATCGGGAATCCACCTTTACAACAACAGAATGCTTTGCTACGATGCATTGTATTGAAAGAGGTTAAGGATACCACGACATCTTCCTCATCTGCTGCTTCTCTATTTTATGGTGCGATGGGCTTGTTTTAGTATCTTGTCAGGGTGGACCCAGAAATTAAGGGGAAAAGTGAAATGAGCCATAAACCCGTACACTATGGCAGATGGTAGCATTGTAGAAAAGTTTAAGATCCACCCGAAAGTCGTCACTCAGTTGCAGAAAATGATTTTATGACTGCCGTAGTCTATGAAATACGACTTTTGGATTCTTGAAATGTCTAAGTACACCCCGGGGTGGAAAATAATCGTTAACTAAGCAAGTTATAGTCTTTCTGATGAAGCTGTATGATTTACAATGTTTCCTTTGGCGTATTTTAAGTGGCGGATGAGGAGACGCGAATTGATAAGGACCATTCCATATTACAATATAGTTGCAGCGTCCGTGAACAATTAAGGCTTAACGCTACGCTAATGAATGTGTGAGCCACGGCACTATTGCCAATTCTGAATTAACACCCCTTTTTACAACCAACATATGAAGCACATTTCATCTGTAAGTTGCTATTTTCGCCATCTTTGTTTCACGCTATGACCTCTGTAGGTATTTTTATTGAATTATTTTTTTGTGATATTAATTTTAAATTTTTCATAAAAAAATTAAAGAATGCAAAAGTTATCTTCTTACGACTTTTAAATAGCAAAAAAGCAAGACGAACAAAACCATCGTTACAAGAAATTTTCGAAATATCCATCGAAATAAATTTCTTTATTTTCTCAATAAACTTTTCAAGTAATACAAAACAAAAACGTTAAGAAGATTAAATTTCGCCCGTGGCAAATTCATCATAGTTGTTCGCAATTCCATTGAAAATTTAACACCGGATTAAAAACTTGCTCAACTTCGTCGCAACACTTCTTCATTAAATTTTGGCCGGCAACAACTTTATCTTTGATAATTCAAAAACATTGTAATAAATTTGAGTGGGACAATAGTCCTTGTTCCGCGCCAAGACGATGAGAATTAATAATTTCGTTTCGAATCCTGTCCGCGTTGGTTGTATATCGAATAACACGAAAGTTTTCAGGTTTTATTTGAAACTATTTTACAAACATTACTTCCGTTCGTATGCTTGTGTTCTACGCTATATTTTCCGCTCTTTCAAGAAAAAAACGGACGAAAATTTATTAGAAACAATGCGAGCACAACTCAGTAACAGTTCGTCTTCCAATGAAATAAATCCGTCGTGACGTCCTTGTTGCTATCTAGTATGAGAAAATTACCTCGGTGTTTTCATTTCAAAGGACAAAATGGGAAAACACAAAAGGACTTAAGATCTAAAGCGCGTCGTGTGACTTGGTTCTGTTACTGCTTAAAAAAAAAAAAAAATTGAAGTTTGTCTTCATTTCAACGAGGCATGCAAGGAATCAGTTCTTTTTGCATTGAATTTTTCATTTAGTTGGTATGCAGTGAAAATTATAAAGTTCACTGTGAGTACGTTTTTGTACGGGTGATGCAGTTGGAAGAGGATTTTCCGCGCTTTCAATGAATTGTCCGACATTGTTGAGAATCTGGACATTTAAGTAAATAACAGTTTTGTGTATTTTTCAGATTATTGAAGTTTGCTTGGAAGGGATCCTAAGAAACTAATATTGGTTTATCCAGGACGTTTGCTTACAGCATGTTTTCGGTAGTGATTTGATTTATAGCTGAATGGAATAGGTAAGAAAATGCGTCTGAGTTGTGTAGTTTGTTTTGTTCATTAGTTAAGAGCTGTATTGTGATAAATTTAGGGATACTAAGTTTTCAAATCAGTTAAAAACATGCCATCTTATTTGATGTATTGAGGATTTTCTTGATGTTAGCGTAGTTGATTGCAGAGGTCTATAATACGATATAATTTTATTGAGTATCCATCTTTATTTGTTCAATTTCTCATATCCAATTTATTAAAAAATTAGTAGGTAATGCCAATTTTCATGTATCGAAATTGTTGAGAAAGTCGTACCAAATACGTTGACCACGTTCTTCACGTTTTTTTAAAATTTTGTATTGCTTTCGTAGTGGTTCTGTACTTTGTGCAGATTTTTTCATCGACCTTCAATAATTTCTGGTTAGCCACTACTTATAACAATTGGAAACTATGATTTTTTTGGCAATAAGAACAGCTATGATCAATATAATCCTCATCAAATTTTAAACTGTCTACCACCTTACACTCATCAAATTTCTTTCTAAATTTACATTACAATAAACTGCCTGATCCCACTTGGCTACACCCCTACCAAATAGTTCTGATTAGCTGGCACTTTTCACGAGCTAGGTTGGCACGAACTAATGTTAATGTAATTTGTAATTAGCATTGCACAGTGGTTACATAATGGACACATTAAAACGATTGCTCTCAACTTAACAACCGAATGTGTTTCGATTCTATAGATGTTCGTGTTCACATTGGTAAGAATTAATCGTTGTGGTGGTTGGTGCCTAAAGCACATCCTTTTGAGGCAGGACTTCACTATGCGATTCGCTCCTTATCACATCAAAGCCATCCGCCGAACAAAAACGTTATTACAAATTTATTCAAATCATATATGTTCCCCGAAACGAGTGCCAGGATCACTCTCAAATGGTCCCAGCAGACCCATCTTGAGAAGGCCACCGCTTTCACATTGGGAGCCTTCATCGTGTGTTACACATGACGTCCTTCGAACTGAAATCCTCTTTTCATTTCCAATTATGTCACCTCAGCATATGCTCGGAACCATTCAGCGTTGAGCTCATTTCAAATCGAATTTGGCAGTACAAAATGCTCATGAATATTTATATTTTGACTTTTCCCGTGTACGAATAAGGCTGCGGTGCGGGTGTTCTTCCTGGGGCTTTTGCTCGTTCACATGGCAAACAGGACTCGATGGGCTTAGATTGGTGGAGCATGGTAGGATAGAGTCGAGGTGAATCAAAGGATTTCTTATTCATGAAAATCATTTCAGCGTGTTTATTGTGCTGCCGAAACTATTGAGTTGCTTTAATTCACCTTTGGTATTCGGTCAACATTTCAAGGGGTGGCTTGCCACTATGTATAATGTATATTGTTCACGACTAGCGTCTGTTGGCATTTCCTATGCTTCGTCAGCTTATTTTCAGGATACTCTTTGTGTTTCACAATTTTGGCAAATGGAATTCCAAGGGAACAGCTCGACCGAACGAATTGGAAGTCGTGTGGATTTAATCATTTCATTCGGGGAAAGTAGAATAGTTTATTGTGAAGAAAATCAATAAAATATATTCTAAGATCGTAAGAAGAATTGTATTATCCATGTCAATTAGGCCTTTTTTTTATTTAAACTTAAAAATAAGTCGCATTTAACTCTTGTAATAGTCCTGGAGTCCTATAATTTACTATAACAGGCAAATTTCTTGTACACTTTACAGCATTCCAATGTGGGCCCAAAGCTGTTGTGATTCGAAATCTTTACTAGAGAATCTAAATTTTAATTTGCAACTATAGACAATAACACTGTCCCTTAGCGAAAAAGAACGGTCCTAAAATAAATTTTGAATACATTTTCCAGCAAATCACAAAAAAAATCTTGAAATTAGTATTAAAAACTATTGGAACAAAAATAAGTTTGGTATTGCCCGGCATGCCAAGAAGCATTAAAAACCACCACCCAACGTTGAAAAATAAATTTTAAATAAATTTATAGTTAAAATTAACAAGCCGTGAGGTGCGACCCATGAGGTCCACACGGTCAACTTCCCAGTAATATCTACATTGATATTAAAAATATTAAACACAATAATAGTTATGGAAATAATACTACTTCAAATAATAAAAATGTACTTCATAAAAGTTATTGGAATGACTTAATATTAATCGTAACAACAACAACAACGTAAGGATTTCGGTGCATTGGTTTGATTGATGATTCACGCGGATCAATCGGAGGGGGGACGGGTTTCAAAGCAGTTTTTTCATTAAAGTTAAAACATGGTGCTGTGAAGACTATTGAAAATCTGCTAAAATTTTGAAAATATTAATAAACTTTGATTGACTTTACAACAATGTCTTTAGAATAAGAGATTTAAGGTATAATGATTCGAATGAACCCTTTTTACATGGTGACTGAATGATTTTTTTATTTTTTATTTTTTTTTTGTAATCATGAGAAAAGTTTTTGCTGGTTTCTCTACAAAAATTGATAAAAGTTTATAAATTCTATAAACATTCACTATTACGATGTGCAAATCAGGTTAAAAATGATTTTTTTTAAAAAACACTCCTTTTCCAAAAAAAAATTAATAAATCAAAAAAAATCGCTTTGACGATTTTTTTAAAATATAAAAACATCATCAAGATGTTGATACGCGTTGATTGACACCTTAATGATGGAAAGATTATATTTGGTTCTCGAGATATAATGAATGACGTAAATGACCTTGAACGTTTAATGATTTTTTATTTTTTATTAACTTCCCAGTATATGGGAAGTTCTTGTAATCGCCTCGAAAATCGAAATTGAAATTTTCAACTTTTCTTTACGTTTTGAGGTCTATAGAGTATATATAAAGTGTTTTTAGAAAGAAGTATGTATGTGTGTGTGTGTGTGTATGTACGTACGTACGTACGTGCGTTCGCAGGCAGTTTTTCTACGAGCATAACTCACGTAAACAAAGTCGTTTCGACTTTGTTGAGATGTCAATCGAAGCGTCTTTGCAGTCTCAAGAGGTGATTAGTTTTTGGGACACTTCGGTCGGGGGAGTTTGCTGTTTTCACCCCTGGAAGGTCAACCATGTTATGCGCTATATCTCACGAACCAAACATGCGATTTTCATGAATAAGGTGTCAATCGATGGGTATTAACATTTTTATGAAGCTATCCAATTTTTAAAAAAATCGTTGGATCCGTTTTTTAATTTTTTTAAAAAAAGTGCCAAAAATTAGGTTTTTTTCAAAAACACAAAAGTTTTAGCCTGATTTTCAAACCTAAGTAATCAATGTTTATATTATTTATATACTTCAAATAGTTTTTGTGAGAAAATCAGCAAAAATTTTTTTCATGATTACAAAAAAAATTAAATAAAAAAAAAATCATTAAACGTTCAAGGTCATTTACGTCATTGATTATATCTCGAGAACCAAATATAATATTTCCATCATTAAGGTGTCAATCGACGCGTATCAACATCTTTATGATGTTTTTATATTTTAAAAAAATTTTTAAAGCATTTTTTACGATTTATTAATTTTTTTTTAGAAAAGTAGTGTTTTTTCATAAAAAAATCCATTTTTAACCTGATTTGCACATCGTAATAATAAATAATTATAGAACTTATAAACTTTTATCAATTTTCGTAGAGAAACCAGCAAAAACTTTTCTCATGATTAAAAAAAATTAAATTAAAAATAAAAAAATCATTCAAAGTCACCATGTAAAAACGGTTCATTCGAATCATTATACCTTAAATCTCTCATTCTAAAGACATTGTTGTAAAGTCAATCAAAGTTTATTAATATTTGCAAAATTTGAGCAGATTTTCAATAGTCTTCACAGCACCATGTTTAACTTTAATGAAAAAAACTGCTTTGTAACCTGTCCCCCCTACGATTGACCCGCGTGAATAATCAATCAAACCAATGCACCAAAATCCTTACGTAATCAATTGACGCTCCCGTAGATGTTACGATTAATATTAAATCATTCCAATAATTTTTATGAGAGGTGCATTTTTATTATTTGAAGTAGTATTATTTCCATAACTTTTATTGTGTTTAATATTTTTAATATCTATGTAGATATTACTGGGAAGTTGACCGTGTGGACCTCATGGGTCGCACCTCACGGCTTGTTTAATTTTTTTTTGTAATCATGAAAAAAACTTTTGCTGATTTTTTCACAAAAACTATTTGGAGTATATAAATAATATAAATATGATTACTTAGGTTTGAAAATCAGGTGAAAAATTTGATGTTTTTGAAAAAACCCTAATTTTTTGCACTTTTTTTTAAAAAATTAAAAACGGCTACAAGAATTTTTTTAAAAACTTGATAGAATCACATAAATGTTAATACCCGTCGTTTGACACCTTAAACATGAAAATCTGATGTTTGGTTCGTGAGATAAAGCGCATAACATGGTTGACCTTCCAGGGGTGAAAACAGCAAACCCCCCCGACCGAAGTGTCCCAAAAACTAATCAACTCTTGAGACTGCAAAGACGCTTCGATTGACACCTCAACGAAGTCGATACGACTTTGTTTACGTGAGTTATGCTCGTAGAAAAACTGCCTGCGAACGCACGTACGTACGTACGTACATACACACACACACACACACATACATACTTCTTTCTAAAAACACTTTATATATACTCTATAGACCTCAAAACGTAAAGAAAAGTTGAAAATTTCAATTTCGATTTTCGAGGCGATTACAAGAACTTCCCATATACTGGGAAGTTAAAAAAGCACCAAATTTCCCAAGCGGTAGATGATTTGGCAGACAATATGTCGATGTGGTCTCAGATCAGAAGAATTTGTAGCGAAGGGTACCATCAACTAAACAGTATACATCGAAGAGTGTTTAGAGAAGTGACTAAAACCTTTTATCGAGAAACATGACGCATTTGTTACATTTTGACCAGATTTAGCTATTTTCCCAAGTTTCTGTTTTAGGTACGCGTTCTAATCTCTTTTATCCTCAGTCGGGTGTACCACAAAGTTGCATCCTGGTTCCTCTTGTTTTTGTCTTTACATAAATGATCTTCTTCCTTTATTTAAATCTTTCTGCCTTCTTTAAGCAGATGATCTAATGATTTTTAGGGTAATTCGTAATCTTGAAGACTTTGGAGCTCTTCAGGATGATCTAAACTCACCGAGTTCCTGGTGCCAAGCTAATTCTCTCACCCTTAACATTCCCAAATGCCACACATTGACCTTCCCCCTTAAAACCTCTCCCATTTCCTTTGCGTATATCATCGACTCTGTTCCTTTAAAAAAGGTTGATCAAATGAAAGCCCTTGGTGTCATCTTCGACCCTAAACTAAAGTTTAACGCTCACATTCGTGATATTGTCTCCAGATCTTCAAAACTGTCGGGGTTTGTCTTAAGACGTTCTCTTATTTTTACCAATCCACACTCAGCAGTCCATTTGTTTGTAAGTATTGTTCGTTCTATACTGAGATACGCATCCCAAATTTAGTCTCCTTATTTTGAATCTCGTATTAACCTTATTGAATCTGTCCAGCGTAAATTTACCCGCCACCTCCTTTTTAAGTTTAACATTCCTCCCTACAAAGAACGCCTTTCACTCTTCAACATACCCTCCTTATCATCGCGCAGGTTTTATGTTGATCTATGCTTGCTTTACAAGCTGTATCATAATTATAAAGCTGTGAACATTGATAATCTTGCTTCACAACGGCAACCCACTAGACCCTCTCGGTCAACAGATGTTTTTATATTGACTTTTGCTAGAACGGATGTATATTATCACTCTCCATTGCTCCGTTTACCCAGGACTCACGATAGACTCCAGCTTGGATCTTTTCCCTCTAGCCTCGTAGTTTATAAAAGACTTTTGCAAAATGTTCTATTTAATTAAGCTCTAATTTATCTTTTAATTCTTTATTCTGTATCTATTTTTCCCCACATTTCATAATTGGAATGTCCTGTTAAATGTGTTGAATAAATAAATAAAAATAAACAAAGTGATTATGCTCGATCAACAATGAAGTGGTATGAGGGCAACAACATGAATTTGAACCAATCGGAAAATATTGGGCTGAAATGAAGAAACCTTAAAAAAAACAAAATTGCTAAAACCGAAAAGGATTTTCAAAATAAGTGGAGAAACACATATAAGGTTATCGATGACCATGAAATGAAAATTCATTGAATTTTAGAGACATAAATATAAAGATCAATTTATTTCGAAACATTCCCTAAATTGCGGAAACGGGGTTTAGCGCTGAGTTTTCCAGCTGTAAATGAATACTTGAGTCAAATCAGAATAATAATTATGGACGAGATAGTTGCAGACCTTTTCACTTTCTATAGTTCCGTCGGTCAAGTAAATGAGGTAGCCCAAAAATACCTTAAGGTCTTATCTGAATGTAGTATGTTGCGCTATCGGTTGTTATTATTATGACCTTCGTTTAAACATGCAAAAAATAAGTATTTTCTCACAATTTAAATCTTTCATTACAATTTACTAAATTGTAACAATCACTTTGAAAATGCAGACAGAACTAACCATCAGACGACCTTTTGCAATAAAGGATCAAGTAGTTAAAACTCTACAAAACGTCGCAAGTTTCTCAGTTCACTTGCAACCAAAGATTCAATGTAATTTTATTGAAAATACAAAAAAAAGCCTGAAACATTTCCATCTTAGAATGTACACTTGAACAAAGCTATTTAATATATCATCAATGTTCAATATTCAGGAATGTTCTCAGCACACTTGTGAATGTGCCCGACATACTAAAGTCGAGCATATGAACTTTGCCTCTAAGAGGCTTGGAAAACATCTTTCTCGACGAAATGCTCAAGTCTAAAAACACATTTTCCACGAGTAAAAAAAGTTAAAGGAAACAATCTCATGGGAATATCTCCGAACCATTTTTTTTGCATTGAAATCGAACTCAATTGGAGTTTTTTTCTACCATTCTTACACACTCAGCTCGACCATGTCTTCGTTTTCGGTTGAAAATCAAGCAGCAGCAACAAACGAAGTAGTCGTCGTCCATTGGGAACAGTTGTTTGAGGCAAAGGACCTCTTTTTCAACTGTGAAACGGAGCCTGGCAGACATGCTGTTCGGGAGCCAGTCTAATTTGTGTCTTGTGTCTTTCAATAAGATCGTTTAAGGCACGGTTGCTGTTTATTTATTTGATTGCTTCAGCACGGGGAGCTCTTGCTGGTTGGCTACATGCGCTGCAAAACATGGGAATTGAATAAGAGCAGGATTCAAGCAAAAATAAAACGGGGAATTTTCTGTTGTTGCCCTCAAGGAATTGTTAGATGCCGATAAGAATGTTTTCATGTAAATTCAGGTGAGATAGAATCCTGAGGGTGAAATTGGCAAGGGTGTTTGCTGCCCCTTATACTGAAGCTTAGGCCTGTATTTTAAAGCTCTATAACAAATAAAATTTAAAATTATTGGTATTTATTGAAAATATTTTCATTTTTGTTTGCTGTTAATATATTTCCAGCGTGTTGGGTATGTTTTGCTAGAAAATTGAAGTAAAAACACTGAACTTCAGTGAATATTGGTTACATTCCTAATACTGAGTCAAACTCCAGGTGATAAGCACTAATATCTCATTTTACTTGCTTTCAGTTCAGTTGAAAGGAACAAGAAAAAGAAGTACAAAATACTGGTCAACAAATATATAAAATTAATGAGAGTCCATTACTGTAGCTATACTCCCAGCTTCTAGAACTAAAAGCGACAGGAGCCTTGTAAGCAAAAGATAAACTTCTCTTCAAAATAGTTGCAAATGTCGTGAAAAATCCTTGATTTTACTTGCTACTTACAAAAGTTTCAAACTTTGTGAGTTCTTTTTCATTATTCTAATGACGTAAAATCCGCATCCCTTGTTTCGCTCCGTTGAAATGATGAACCTACTTTCACCAAGACGGAACAATGGTGACGACAACGACGATGGTTGCATTGATTTTCCGTCCGACACCGCTGCCCAGTCTTCTCGATAATTGGGCCAACATGGAAAAGTTTTAATTGCTTTTTGGATGAGGTGAAAGTTTACGGTCGGAATTTTCCGTGGACATTTTTAATTTTCATTCAATTTCTAGTTTGGTGACCAGAATCGTGATTGTGTTTCGTAGATAGTGGGCGTGGAACGTAAGGACGTATACGTGTGAGAGTTTGCGTAAAATTGTGCTAGCTACGTTTTGTAGCTCTTGCAATTTTATGTAAATTTAATGAAATTCTCGTTTCAAAGCTGTTTTAATCTTAGATTTGACAAGGTTGCCGAAAGATTATTCATGTAAATGCTTTGTTAAGTTTTAGATGACTTCTTTTCAATTTAAAGTGGAATATTTAAATATCAGTGACTGCGTATGGCCACTTTGAATATCTACTTTTGCTGGGAATGATAGACACAAGGAAGAACAGAATGGCTGCAAAGTACTTTATTGAATATTCATGGTAAAATGAAGCAAACGATGATTTTTATAGGGAGTTTAAACTGTACATAGGAGAGAAATCATGCAAAATTCTTCGAAATAACTTTGTTTGCTTCATCATCCATGAAAAAAATTCAACATACCCTGGTGCAATCGAACCAAAACTTTGCAAAATACAATAAGCACTGACCATCTTTCGTCGAATTTCATGGTATTCTATTGGTAATGCAGTGTCATTCATAGATTTTAAACAAACAAGGACCAATGCAGAATATCTATAAGGAAACATTTAGGAAGAGCTCCTTACTCAACTGTTCTGTTCTGTTGGTTCGGATTTGAGATGAAAGTTTATCTAAAGTTAATTATTTGAAACTGATTCACCATTCAGTGTATGATGTTTTCTTCAAAATATCGGAGTTCATTTCAGTGTATCCTTTCAAATGCTACTGCAGAGGGTTTAGATATCTTGAAAAATATCACAGTTTGTATAGTTGCTGCCATTTGAGTGGATTTTTGTTTTGTACATCAGCCATGCACCAAGACAAGAAGCAGTTTTGTAGACATTACAGTTTGTTTCGTAGGAAAAGTTCAAGTAAATATTCCAAATAAATAAAATTTTAAGAGAGACAAATGTTTAGTGGTAAGTATGTACTTAATAATGTGCATAATTTTTCAAATAAATTTTACAATGCAAATGCAGCTGAAAGTTTTGTACCAATGGTCATGATAAATATCTTGTTACAATTATCTACCAAATTTTTAGTTTTGGATCGAAAATTGTCAACACTAGAGTAAAATATAAATCTTTTCGACAAATTTAAGAATTAAATAGTCTAAAAAACTAAAATGAAGAAGACACCAGCATAAAAAACCAGTTTACCAAATTCATACATTGGCACAACAAAAATCGATGCTATTTTTGGTAACTTTACAACATGATATTGATTGTTGCAGCTGCTTCTGTAGTAGTTTGATATCGCTAAAAAAAATCTAGACGTTAAACCGAGTTTGTATCTACTTAAAACAAACATTAGAACAATTCTGGGCGAGAACAAATGGTTTTAATTTTATATCCAAACATATTTTTAAAAAAATATTATGTGCAAATACTTTGAAATTGATTTTCTTTACATCTAGAATAATTTTCACACCATAGAAAAACGATATTAATAGCTCAATTTTCTAAAATATGTTCCGTGTCAAGATTTAATCTCTAAAATTTCTCATTTATGTTAAATCCAAGTTTGAGTGAAAAACATTTCTAACAATCAACGAAGAAATGAGACTCAGGGATTTTTTAGAATTATATCGCAAAGAAAAATTGGCAAAGCTGTAGATTAAATTTTTTTCAAAAATAATGTTCATTGATTCTATGAAAAATCGATGGAAAATGTATTATTAAATTAACAATTAAAATTCCAAAAATTCAATTGAAAAATATTGATGAATTTTCTTTTCAATTTGATCACAAATGAACTTTGAAATTTTCTAAATTTGCGTAAAATACGCTTATCAACATTGAAAAAAGTTTCTCGAAAATTTAAATGCAGTTATTTTTTGATTTTTTTGCAATTTGGAGGAAAACATTTCGTCAATTTCTGGTTCAATAATAAGACACCATACTAAAATATTTTTGTCCACATATCCTTTTATTTATGTTGGAATATATGTGAATTTGACTAACTTATCTGCAAACGAAATTGCAGCATATACTACAGCTTGAAATTTTTTTGGAAATTTTTAACATCTCCGCACAATAATTTTGTATTGAATTTTTCCTAAAAAAATTTTCGGTACTTTTAACATATCCAAGATCTAATCTGCTCATTGCTGAGTATTGAAAAATAATCATGGATATTAAGAAATATTTTTTAAAAAGCTTTACAAACTTTGATAAATGTTAAGTTTGTGAAAACATATTTTTTCTAGTTGGCTGTTGAAATATTTTTCTTTATTTCAACTTCTTGAAAAGGTGAAGATTTGACGCTTAGTTGACAAATTTCAAAGGTTTCGGTAAAAATACACGACAATTATTTGCGTTGTGATTTCATCCAAACAGAAATTGCTTCTAAATCATTTGGAATTTTGAAATATAAAGGCTCACATTTAATGTCTGCGTTGCTGATCTCTGTAATTTCTTCTTGTTCTTGTTAACAATAACCTCGCAGTAAAGTTTTTTTAACTAGAATTCAATCATAAAATTATAAACGTTAAGAAAAAAGCTTTTCTCTCTTCCGGTACAAGCCCAGAAACTATTGATGCATCTACAATATATCTGTGCACATTGAAAAAACAATAATAAAGTAAAAGCATCGTTCAATTTGAAAGAATATCTTTTGGGCATGACTTTTCATAGCTTTTATAAGTGAAACAATGTAACATAAACTACAGTTTTCTAGAACAAACATTTAAAATACATCAAGTTAGGTTTGGAAAATTTTCGATCTAATTTCAGTAGAACACAAAACAAATTCAATAAAAAATACACAAATCTCTTTTCAGAACTAAGTATCGGAACTTCAGCTTTCCCGCTATGAAAGATCAAAAGGATGCTTGCATTGTTTCCTATTGAAAGATAATATCTTTAAAAAATAAAGTTTTCAGTTTGTTTTCTACTTCGAAAAGCATTTGATTTTTCAAATTGTTTATTTTTAAAATAAGAATATTTTCGAAAACCTACTTTGTAACTTTCATTTTTAATTCTTAAGGTGGTCCTTAAATGATAGTTGAAAGCATAATATTTTTTCTGGTCATTATTGAGTTTTTTTGCAAGTGAAAGAAATGTGAATCGATTTACGTTTTAACACGTTAATACATTGGACGCTTAAAGTCTTTTATTGTTTCCAAACATGTTTGAATAACAGATTCACAAACATTCGAAGTAGCCTGCAAACAAAGTGAGAAATCTCTTGGTGAAGTTGCCCGTTCTCATAGGCTTTGCTGGCGGATTAGCGTGGAAAGGTATGAAGTTTCCATAAAATACAACACTTAGCATTCAATGTAACAAATCGCAGTGAAAATAAATGCCGACTGAAGCACTTGCCAAAAAAAAGGTCCTTCCTTACTTCATCTTGATATAAAAAATGTGTTGGTTTCAGGCTATGAATTGTCGCTAAAATAACTTTTCATTAAAATTCTCAAATTTTGTGTCATAAACTTCTCTTCGTATTTCCGCTCAATGCTTAATATGAAATTAAATTCTTTTAATATTAATCAAAGTAAGTAATAAAAAATTGATAACCGTAATCCATTCTCATGTAAATTCGCGCAATTTCTTGTGAACCGAAAAAAAACTTCAAAAACATTTGTGATACTGAAGTTTTTCTCTGGAAAATTACAATTTCCAAACAAACCTAGGAAAAACAAACAATTTAGTCCAATAACTCTGCTCGTTTAAACTGTCTTCCGTGGAAGCAGAAGTAAAAAGATTCCTGAAAAACTGCAGATATTATTTATAAAAAATTGAAACTTTTTGTTTTATTGTTTTTATTGCAGTAAATTTTCTTTTAAGTTTAAAATTGGTAGTAATAAAAATATTCCAAACATAATTTTAGTCCTAGTTCCTTTTAGTTTAAAATTGAAGCTGACTTGTTATTCGCGTCGGAAACTTAAATGAAGAGCTTATCAACCAAGTGGAAATTTATTTTGAGAATCTTATGAAATTAGACACAACAATGTTGAAAACCTGCTTCCTAATCAAATTTATTCATTTTTCAGCATAAAAGAAAAAAATATTATTTAATCCATTTATTGATTCCACCAATTTATGAAAAATAATAGTAATTAAAATAAACTTAACGTAAATTTGAAACTTATATTCAACTCAAGTATCCTTTGCTTCTTCAAAACATTCATCAATTCGTCCTTCTTACGATACAAACTGCTATATTTCAACATTCCGCTGATTCAGCACAAATTCCACTTTTTACGATTATTTCGAGAATTGAAGGAGTTTCGATGCTGTCCATCTACTGTCAGACTTACTATCCTTTGGCCGTTTCATATGGAGTGACGGAAAACTGCAAACTTCAACAGTCACTAGTCCTGCAATCGACCTTGTGTGCACAAACCTATAATACATACAAACACACGTTCCAGCATTACTAGCAGGAGCAAAAGAAGATGGAAAAGCTTAAGCAGGACAGTTTATTGAGCAAACTTGCAGGAGGATTTGAACTCTAAATGGTTCTGCTTACTTTTTTGGTTTACGATGATGATGCCATAAAAATGAATTTAGTTTCGAGTGTCCTTTACGCTGTGATGGCATTTATGCTTGCTAAAGCTTTTGCAGGACTTAAATGTAAAGTAAGTACATTGTTGTAGGGAGCATTGCAGGTAGTTAACGTTTAACAGGGATGAAGGGAGTTACAATCACGATTCCATTGAAAACTTTAAAAGATGTCATCCTGATGTTTTTTCGCAGACACGATTCAGGAGATTAGCTAGTGGCAAGAATTTTAGTTGTTTCGTTATTGCTGTGCTGTATGACATCACGATCGAATATATTGATGTGAATAATGACTTTTTAAAAATGGATTAAATTGAGTTTGCAAATTGTCTGAAAGTAAGTATCTGAATGTTATCCATATTGTCCTTTGATGAGCACAAAGTCGGCTGCGCCTTTCCTTTGATTTTGTTAAAATACAATGTATTATTTTCCACTAAAACAATTTTTTGGTGTTACACACTCAATAAAATTTTTAAAAGAGATTTTTCGGAAATCCCAAAAATTTCAAAGAAAGTTTACACCTAGTAAATTTTTATATACATTCGACATCTGCTTTCAAAAAAGGACAGCTGGAAATTAAACAGATTGACTTCTTTAGCTCCATCAATTATGCTGATCATAGTTCTTCCCCTGAAACAAAAATTCGTCAAAATATCTTGGCGATCATTTTGGTTGACTCTAACATCCAAACTGATTCAAGTTCTGAAGCTTCTAGAAAAATTTGAGAAATTTTCTTCTAGAATAAAAATTGTTCTTCAATTATGAACTCATTTTCCTTTCATTTCAAGAAATTGTTTTTCTAGCTTGATGAAACCTTTGAAAAAAACGATCCTGAAGTTTGATGTATACTCTCGGAAGACTTAAATTACTGTTTCTGTCTAGTGTCCAATTGAAGCAAATTGAAATTTTAAAAGCTAGAACATGTCTGACCTATTTTCTTTATAATTTGCTCAAATAATGCAATATACCACTTTCCAGATATAATTTTGTTCAATTTTTACGCTCAACTGTAAACATGAAACGAATTAAACTTATTTCGCAAAGTTCTTAATTTCCTCTAAATTTATTGAAGATAAAAAGTATGATTCCAAACCAAACTTTTGTTTTGTACTGTATACAAAGTCTATCTATATCCACGCTTAAAATATTACTCACATTGATGAGAGAACGAAAATATCAAATATTATTTGAACCGATTCAATTTCCGTATGGCAACAATCACTGATTATCATATGACACCACATGCAACACAAATAGCATGGTAGTGCACCCCGTAAGGAAGGAAAACTCTTCTGCTAAGACAAATCCACGATACCCACGATAATTTTTTTGTACATGAGCTACGCTTAAGGGAGTAGTACCACTTAGAATGCTAGAGAACAGCCTTATTTTCGATATTTTTTTACTCAGCTCCTTAGAATGCTAGAGAACAGCCTTATTTTCGATATTTTTTTACTCAGCTCCTTTATTGTATATAAATTTTTAAATTAGCATGGGTAAAAAAACATTTTGAGGATTACAAAAAAAGGTAGTGTATTTTTTTCATTTTTTGACATACTTATATATAAAGGGCGCCAAAGTTGATATATCGAAAAATACCTCGTCCCAGTGCGGAGAAATAATCTCAGGAATGAAAAATGTGAAATAAAAAATCAAACTGCATTTCAAAGAGGAATGTTTTTTACGTGGTAATCTATCACAATATTTTTAAAAAAAAATTATAAAAAAATTGTAAAATATTTTGGGACTAATTTTTGGCCTACACTGTCATAGATTACCGTACAAAATACTTGAATAAAGTAGCAAACCAAATTTGACTTAAATCGGTTTGGCCAGTTCGGAGAATAAGTGTCCGCAGTTGGAAAAACGTCATTTCGAGGAAAACGCGTTAAAAATTTCGATTCCCGAAAATATCCCTTATCAACCGAAAAAGGCGTGCGCACTCAAACTGCTGTAACTTCCTTATTTTTGTGAATGTCTTAATAAAAATTTGAAACGTAACTTCTGAAGGTATAATAAATTGAAAAATTTAAAATTGATTTTTCAAAATTATAATCGGTACTACCCCCTTAAATAGTAAATGGAAAAATATTTTAGTTTTAAAGCGTTTCTTCATTTCAAAAATTAATTTTCAATAAACAGCCAACAATAAGAATAATTGCCAAAAGCCATTTAAAAATTGAGTAATGGGTTAATTAATTTTGTTTGGCATTTCTATTTCCTCATGTTTCCATTAGTAGATCTTCTTGTTCTTCCAGAAACCAAATTTTCCAACTCTAAAACCACACATTTTGCTTCCAAGGATTTCATTTTCACAAAAACACAAAACGTGCAATAAATTTCACCATTTTCAGTTTTATACTTCATTCGACAGCCATACACAATTTATAATCGTGTTACGAAAGGAGCTTGCACCAATATCTTTCAAATACATCGTTGTAATACATTTATTCTCTTTTGGTGGCCATCCATTTACCATTCGTATGGTACTCTTCACGCAGGAAGAAGTGACCATCATGTTGAACCTCAAAAACCATCGTCTAATACTTACTTACAATTGCAATTGGCTCAGTTTGGCTCCATGTTTTCGAGTTTCAGATGCAAATCTTTTCGATTTTCCAATGAAAAAGGACTACCACTAAATAACAGGAGCAAACATTCAATTTAGCATTCATTCCTTTGGCTGGGCTTACGGATAGCTGATATTATTCGCTTGTGTATGTCATTCATTCCATCTGCACGTGTTCGCTCTGCAAAACAGAATAAACAAATCTGTATGAATGTAGACATGTCTTGCATAGTAAGCGGGCAAGTTAAAATATGTTTGCTCATAAATAAGGGCTTTCTTACGAACGGGTGAACTATGATGCACAGTGATGCCATTTTTGGATCCAACCGACTCTTAAACAGGAGATGGAAGTTTTGAAGTTGCCCCAAAATTACTTGATGTTTGTAAAAGAGGATCAAACTTTGTTTTGTAAGATATGAACTGCTCAGCCAAAAATATGAAAAATACAAATAAGTACAAATAAACATTCTTCAGACTCTGGTTAATTTATTGGTTAAAATAATAATTTCACCACTAAACTCGTACCAATTACAAAAAAATTTGTCAAACAAAAACATAAAAACATCCCTTCCAAAAACAATTCGAATATATTCAAACATTACCTTTTCATCAAAATCTCAGCAACCATAAGTTTCCCCTAGCTTGAACCTCCATTTGAAGTCTTCAAAAACCCGACAACCCTTTCCAATCCAAATATATATTCTCCAGGGAAAGAAATGAATTCTATCTTGAAAAATGGTGCTAGAATTTTTCTAATGTTTAGCAATTTTTCAAATGGTTTTTTTTGAAACCAAGCAATAAGGGTGCATATTTTACGTATCACTCTAGCATAGAAAATCGATAGATACATTTACAAGGATAATACAACTCAATTGAAAATAGAATGTTTAGTTTAAATTTAACTTTTCATGGGAACAGTAACATGTTGTGTGGCCCATTTGAAATTGGAAACAATTTCAAAGCTAAGTATTTAAATATAAATACTTGGATTGGTATTGTAAAGAAAGGATGTGGCTATCTTTATGAAAAACGAAGCAACTAATTCCCTCCTGAAGTTAAACTTTTAAAGCTTGTTTCAGCTGACGGACGTTCCATATAATCTGAATTAAATCACATTTAAGATACCCATGAATATTTTTTACTCTAAATAATCGGTTGGAAGACAATCGATGGTTACTTATCATTATTAGTTTGCAAATTAGCATTTTATTCATCATGGCTGACAACAACCAACTTTCTTTAATCTTTGTAAATTTTTATTGTTATTTTTTTATTGTTATTGTTATTAAATTTTGTCTTGTTTTTAAGTTGTTTTAAAAATCAGTTGAATTGAAGTTCAATTGAATTATTTCAGGGTTCTTGAATTTTATGATTTTTTTTGGATTAGTGAATTTTTGAAAATCCTCATAGCTACATTATTATTTTTGAAGTATATTCTTTTCTTAGTAACTGTGTTTTTTTATAGTCCATTAAAATCTAGAAATAGCTCGCAATGAAGTTTAAGTGGTCGAAAAAATCTGATTCTGGTTTTGGTCGATAAATTTTATTTCAATCACAAAAAGACCATCAAAGGTTTTGGACCGCTATTTTGAAGCTGCTTTTCTTACGATGAGGTGGCAAGCACAGACGCAAAAAATTAGACTTTTTTTGTAGGAAAACACTTGATTTAAAAAAAACAATCGATTTAAGCAGCATCGCCTTTCATGAGAAATTTTAGAATGCGTTTTTCATTTTTTTTTTTCGAGATAAAATGCGCTACACCACGCTGATCAATAATTCAAAATAGCCTCTGATTTTCAAAAAACTGCGAAGCTTCTTTATTCTAGTGAAGATGTTTCGGCGAAAGTAAAAATTTTAAATAATTTTCATATTATAATAGAATTTTTTCACACAGATTTGGAGAAGCTTTAAATATTCTCATGAACTTATTTCTTCTTAGATATGTTTTCAATTTATTTGAAATGCCTTGAATCTAAGCTTTAAATACCTCAAAAAAGCTTATTCAGAAAAAAGAAACTAAAAAAATTAACTACAACTTTTTCTAATTTTCTCACAAAATTATGATTATTTAGACCCCTTTTGATTATTTCTTCTATATTTTTTGAATAAATTCCAAACATTTTGATACATTGTACATGAAACAATATGCTTCAACTGTCTTTGTTCAAAACAAATTGCTGGACACATTTTATTAGAATTTTTTCAATATTAATTTCCGGGTACAAATTAAATACGGGAATTTATTGGACCGAAATGTCTACACCATTTTCTTTTCGTTAATGTTTTTGGAAAATAACTTACTGAATTTAATAACAAGGTTTTAAAGAGTGTTGTCATAGATTTCTAAAATAAATAATTCTACGGAATTTTGTTTCACAGCAAAAATATTGGTCGATTTACTTAAGCGGGAAGTACTGGTTAGAATGCTGAAAACAGCCTAATTTCAAATTTTTTTTTATAAAAACTTTTAAATTGGCATGGGTAAAACACACATTTTGAATATTGGAAAAACATTTTTTTTAAGTTTTTTTTTCTGTTTTCTACTAATTTATACAGGATGCCAATGCCAATGGATGTCTTGAAAAATGCCTCGTCCCATTGCGGACAGATAATCTCAGGAATGAACAATTTGAAATAGAAAAAACCAAACCGCATTTTAAACAGGGAATATTTCTTACGTGGTAATTTACCATTTTTTTTTTCAAAATATGATCAAAAAAAATCGCGTTGTTTTTTGAAATTTTTATTTTCGAAAAATCGTTTTTTTTCACTTTGTTTCGCTTGCCAAGTTTCTTGGGAATAATTTTTGGCCTGTATTGTGGTAGATTACCACACAAGATACTTGAATAAAGTACCAAACCAAATTTGACTTAAATCGGTTCGGCCAATCCGAAGACTAAGTGTCCGCAGTTGGAAAAACATCTTTTCGAGAAAACCCTTTTAAAGTTTTGATTATCGAAAATACCGCTTACAAAGCGGAAAAGGCGTGCGCGCTCAAACTGACGTAACTTCTCTAATTTTGAGAATATCTTAATAAAATTTCGAGACGTGATTTCTGAAGGTGTAATAAATTGAAAACTGAAAAATTAATTTTTCGAAATACTAACCGGTATTACCCCCTTAAAAAGATTTAAACAATGTTTTTTTCCAAATGCATTATGTAATTTATTCACTTGTGGGGTATGGAATTACAATATTTACGGTGTATGCCCCTTTTTCTCAAAAAACAGAGGATGCTGGAAAAATTTAATATGTATGGCTTATTTCAGAAAGCACATAAGGAAAGAGACGGCGAACAATTCAGAATTTTATTGGACCAATTTTCTTAGAATGATGGATTAATCAAAAATCCATTAATCGTGAAGTTTCTTTCAAAACTAATGAAGTCGGTGTAGATACCTTCCTCTTATCTGGTCCAAAACAATGCGGACTAATGGTTCGATTTACGATTCGTAAAAGATGCAGCTGCAGGAGAAAGTTTTTCTTTGTACTTAGGATCCAAACATCAACTATCCCTTATACCGATTCTTATCGTTTGGGAGTTACTTTGTACTGAAAATTTATGTAGAAAGTGATTTGAAGGAGACGGGGGTGGTTTAAGTTGGTAGAAATGCAGCATGCCAAGATTTTTTTGAAAATTTCCACCATCCAACGTTGAAAAAAGTAAACATCAGACAAAACCGCAAAGATCACATTTGTAATGATGCAAAATTGTGGATTTTAAAAGCAACAGTTTTTTTCTAAGGATTCCAGTCCATCCAAGACTTATATTAGGTAGCAAGCTTTCCTTAATCTGTTGATGGCTTCCGTTGAACATTTTCTGTTCACATTATTTTCCAAAAGGGAATGACTTAGTTTGTAGAAATATATTCACTGTCACTAGTATCATCTGAGATTTGTTTAAATCGACAAAAAATAGCTATTACGTCTCTTGAAATACGCAGTAAGATGCTGAAATTAAGTCAGGCTAATTTTCCTAGCAGCCAGGAATTTTGGGCACTATTGCTGACAGTGAAACAAACATTTTCAGCTGGACAAAACATTGGGTCCTTCGGATTTTAACAGATTGTATCTATTTTATTACTTTGTCCAAAAATTTATTTTTTACATTAACCAATTGTTCAAGATATATTTTAAGATTCTGTGGGTTTATTTTGAGGATAGGTTACGTAGAAATTTTTTGCTATGTTTTTGATAGTTGAAATAAGCATAAAAATATGGACAAATATTTTAGATTTATTAAACAAAAAGGATTGATACATAAAAATGTTCTCAGAAACACTACCGGTAAGATTTTCATATTTCAGTAAAATTAAGGTTTTTTTATGTTTTCAGCATTTTGATTAACATGTTAGTGCAACTTTATTCTGATGAATTTAGTCGGCAATCTATTGTTGGGGATATTTCAACAGACAGTCTTTTATAAATGAGATGGAGTGCTACCATCTGCTGTATTTCTGGTAATTTGTTGGCACAAAACAGACTAATTTTGGCTTAAATGTCTGTGGCAAGATATAACAAACTTTTCATATATTAAATTAAAATAACGTCATTGTCATCAATTAGTTTTTCCATAGCAGTTGCACAGTATATTGAATTAAGTTCAAATATAGAACGGCACTCCTTTTTCTTATCTTTAAAATCCTATTGTAACATCAATTAGCTCCTAAATTTTACTATTTCAGTTATTCACAATAGTTTTCCTAAGACAAAAATGAAACTGAAGTCACAACGCTGCCCCAAAGTACTCACATCAAATGCATTCATGGAAAATTTCACGACACCTAGTTAGATAGATTACCATAAATGTTTTAATTGTTATTGAATTAGTAATACGTTTATGTAGCTGTTGTTACCGTCTGAAGAACCTGATATAATATTAACGAATACACCCGTCCTACGGAGATATGTTTCGCAGCTCAGACGTGATGTCTACACAAACATTTTCGCGAAATTATCATCTAAAATGGAATAAGGACTCGTTTTGTCAGTGCTTCGCGACACAACGGCTCACGGCAATGTTTGATTATAAAGTTAGGGAAATTCAGGACACGCTTACGAAGAAGAAAGGTACACTCGGCACTACGTACGTCTGGGAGTATGTTTAATATTACCGAGGTTTTAATAATCGCCTATCCTTATATCGCTGTGGCTAATGAGCTTTGGTCGGGAGCTTGGTGGTGGTTGACTTATCAATGTTAGGGTTTGTAAAATCAATAGTAAGCTCATTTACAACTTAAACTTAAACTGGCTTGAATAAAGGGTTCACCGAAACTAATAGGGTTGAATTCAAACACAATGCGGTTTACTGCACTGGGTAGCATTTCATCGTAGTGCTCTGATTGATTAGAATAGCATGTCAATTTTTAAATTTATGCAAGAGTACTCTACATGCATCCTTCATAATAATTATGAAGGTGTCATAGCAAAATTGGCAATGAGAATATTCTCCGCAAAAAATATCATCGGCGGCATAATTTAGGATTTTTAAACAATGAAGATCACATCTCAACAGTCATTCAAATTAAAATCCTCACCATCCCAAAAAACTGCCACTTGACACAAAACAGCACTAATACGGCCACTTCCATCAAGAAGGCAACACGCTAGTGATCTGCCAAAAAAAAGCTAAACGCTACGTTAATCGTCCTAGCTAAAATCCGTGTCCTGGTGCCAGAAGGCGTGTTCCGCAATGTCCACCACTTAAGCAATTATTTAATGACCTACATGCACAAGTGGTAGCCATTTAGAGTCATTAACTTGTCGTTCCTGAATAGAAAGCACAAAAGCAGATTTGGAAGTGATACAGAACTCTCTACCTTCCCTGCCGGCTGGCTGCAGAGTGTTAGACACTACAGCTACCGTAAAGCACATGATAATTTCACTTTGATATAAGGTTGGTTATGACAGTGTTTTCTGTTCTTGCACTTGTGCTTAGATGTGTCGTCTATGAGTAATGTAGCACTGCACATCTCATCTAACAAACTGTCTTCTTCTCTAGTGGGTGTTAATTTGATTACCCAGTGCAGCGACGAGTCCTTGGCTCATTAGCTATGTACACTAAAAGAGATTGAAATTACTGCCATCATTAACTTTTATCACTTTAGCTGACGCCAAAGAGGAATGTTCTCACCGCCTATAATTGTATATGTTGAAAGTTCTTGCATCCGTACAAAAAGTTTCGCTTCAGATTAAAAGTCAGGGCGTGAGGATAACCGAGACACTATAATTTCTCTTCACTAGGTGTTGATGACCAATTTATGTGACGGCGTATAGAAAGAAACGTTTAACTATCTACCATAAAATTACTAAAACAACTTAATCTTCGAGAGTTTAATACCTCATACCGAATGTTTTTGATGGTCTTATTTTCGAAATCTACGTTAAAAAATGCGACTACACAGCAAAAAACCTGGTGGTCACCTGGATGAAAATGGTGAGAGCTTATTCAACCTAGATGACAATAAACATTTTCGCATTTTTCAGAACAAATGTTTTTGGTGGTCTAGGAATAAAGCAGCTATGAAAAGATACCCAAAAATTTGGAAAGACACTTAAATCTTTAAAGCTGAGAAATTTATCAATGCTCCTCAATTCTAGCATAAGTATCCAATTTCAAACTTGTAAATACAACGAGCATTTCATCTTGAGCTTAAAGTTTTGTTCACAGAAATATAAAAACTGTTCGTTTCCAAACACATGTCAAATTATCACTGATGTACGAGTAAGCAGCAATCTTTGAAAACAATTTACTTTGTAACTTAAACGTTCACTGGAAATTATCTTTAAAGACCTGTTACTGCAGTGTTAAAACCGCATTAAAAAAATTACTGCGGAAAATAGTAGAAAGGTGATTCTATTTCAATGATGTTTACATCTATTAAGGGCTAAGCAACTCAACTTCACCATCACAAAATACTCAAAAATTTGCTGACACATTTCAAATTGCAGGACAGAATCTATCAATGAGCTGCTAAGCAAGTCGCCATGAAGAAAGGCTAATTTTATCAGCAATCTAGCTAGCATACACTGAAGGATAAGTATCAATGGCAGACGCACATAAGACCAGGAAGGACTATTGACATTGATTGATTGATGATTTCTGAGCTGGAAAGGAGCCGAAATGGCTCCTAATGGTATGTACATTTTCCAAAAATATTCAAACCGTCCGTGGATAGGATTCTAGCCAGCCTAATGTTGTACATATATATATTGATATATGTACACGAAGTTCATTTATAAATCGTCCCTCATCGTTGCGTATCCTTTCAAGTTGGGCTCCTATCGATTTTTTCGAGCATGCTTTTCGTATAGGCATGCCAATTCATAGAGACTTCTTCATTATATGGAAGGCTGATTTTTTTCTTCTGCTCGGGAGTGCCGAATTGGACAGGATATCTCGAAGCAATTGAAATTTTCTTTCAGAGTGATGGGTATCATCATCATTGACAAATGACGCTTCGTTAATCCTTCAAGGGAGTGAAACAAGGCTACTTGTCTGCTTTGTTCATGTGGAATAGGAGGCGCGTGCCCTGGAACAATGTCATTTAGATGTCGAGCTTTGAATTGATTTTGACTTGGGATCAACTAACGAACACATCATCTGGTGTCAAAATAGTTGCAAACACTATTTGACTCGGATTGAACATATCCTTGTGATAACATAAACTCTTATAACCAAAATTTCTAAATTTCTTTAGTCTTCTCCAACATGCAGTGCATATCTAAACAGAAGGAAGCAAAACAGTTTTCCGGAACTAGTTTCACCGCACTTTTTCCCTATTACCATACAAACAAACTAGACTATCTCCATTGCAGGATGCACATCATCTCTGCACTACCACTGTATAAATATTTGATGATAGCCGGTGGAACTGGAACTTTTGAAATAGTAAACTCATATTTTCCGTTCATCTGCACATTTTCCTACCACCTATGGCAATACGTAGTTGGTTGGAATTTTTTCAGGCTGTAGATTATTTGTACGAAAAGTTCAGTACACTTTAATTCCCAGTGTACACGCGTTCTTATAGAGTCTAGTGCAAATACAGAGTCCTGAATAGCTTTAGGCATTTTAACGAGTGAAAAAATTTTATTTGAACGTTTGTGGCTGTAACGAAATGTTTTAGAGTTAAATCGGAAAGAGTTTTAGTCAGATTTATTGTTTGCATTTGGATCCATTCATTAGGAAAAAGGAGAAAAAATTTCGCGAAAAAATTGCATGCATTTGATTCGGTAGACACGTTTTTGGACCTGAAGTTGGATGCATCTATTCGAAATATTAAATATATGGGACATTTTTAAGTAGGTTTTTTTAACAAACTTTGAATTATTAAAGTATGTAAAAGAAGCCGCGAGGTGCGACCCCTGAGGACCACACGGTCAACTTCCCAGTAATATTTACATAAATATTAAAAATAATAAACAAAATAATAATTATGAAAATAATACTTCTTTAAATAATAATAATGTACCTCTCATAACAGTAACTGGAATGACTTAATATTAATCGTATCATCTACGGGAGCGTCAATTGATTACGTAAGGTTTTTGGTCGATGGGGACAGATTGATTTGATTGAATATTCACCCGGATCAATGGGGAGGGGGGGTTTCTACGTTATTTGTTATTTTCATATTGATGAAAGCTTTTTTTATAGCATATGATCTAGCAAAGTATTGACTACGAAACATTTTACCATTCAAAGCGTTCATTGCCACAAATACAAATTTGATTAATTTTTTTTGATTTTCAAAATTTAAGCAGTTTTTATTTAAAAATTAAAACACGGTGCTATGAAGACTATTAAAAATCTGCTTAAATTATGCAAATATTAATAAACTGTGATTGGCTTAACAACAATGTCTTCAGAATAAGAGTAGTCGGGTAAAATCATTCATATGAACACTGTTTACATGGCGACTTTGAATGATTTTTTATTTTTAATTTAATTTTTTTAAACATCATGGAAAAGTGTTTTGCTGGTTTGTCTCCAAAAACTGATAAGGATTTATAAATTTTATAAACATTTATTACCGTGTTGTGCAAATCTGGTTAACAAATTTATTTTTTATGAAAAAATCCTAAATTTTTGCATTTTTTTGTTAAATTAATAAACGCCTCCAACGATTTTTTTTAATTATAAAAACATTACAAAAATGTTAATACACGTCGATTGACACCTAAGTGATGCAAATATTATATTTGGTTCGTGAGATATAGTGAATGGCAGAAATGACCTTGAAATCATGATGAGTTTTAATGATTTTTGATTTTTAATTTAATTTTTTTTTGTGATCATGAGAGAAAATTTTGTTGATTTTTGCACAAAAACTGTTTGGAGTATACAAATTTTATAAATATTGATTACTTTGTTTCGAAAATCAGGTTAAAAATTTACTGTTTATGAAAAAAACCTAATTTTTTGCACTTTTTTCAAAAAAATTAAAAAACGCCTCCATGAATTAAAAACTTGATAGAATCACATAAATGTTAATACGCGTCGATTGACACCTTAATGATGAAAATCGCATGTTTGGTTCGGGAGATATAACGCATGACAGAAATGACCTTCAAACGAGCAAAACAGCAAACCCCCCCGACCGAAGTTTTTCAAAAACTAATCAGCTCTTAAAATTGAAAAGACGCTTCTATTGACACCTCAACGAAGTCGATACGACTTTGTTTACGTGAGTTATGCTTGTAGAAAAAACTGTCCACGAACGCACATACGTACGTACGGACGTACGTACATACACACACACACACATACATACTTCTTTCTAAAAACACTTAAAATATACTCGTAAGACCTCAAAAAGTAAAGAAATGTTGAAAATTTCAATTTCGATTTTCGAGGCGATTACAAGAACTTCCCATATAGTGGGAAGTTAATAAAATAAATTATTCCTATTTGCCATTTCGTTTATTGTTTATGGCTTACGTCAAAAATAAGCCAAATAAGTGATACGAAAGGAAAAATAGTATTCTTAATTTGTATTTACAATTATCCATAGAAATTAAGACTTTTAATGAGTGAAATGGTGTTTTGCTTCTTTTTTTTACTAAAATCTACCACAAGCTAACATAATATTGATGAAATTCTGTTGGGTTATTGCTTTTGAGTTTTTCCAAAAGATCTGCAGAAAGCTTTCAGTGGAACCTAAACAAAGAATTAAAGAAGTGACTATTCCAACACCATATCATTCAACCCAAAAGACCAACTACTGAACAATAAGAATTAATCCAGGACAGTACTGGAAGCTTTAAAATTAAGACTGAACCTAGAAAAATCATCGTGAATGAATGATAAAACAATCGCTGATTTTTCCTTGAGTTTTTTGTCCTAAAATAACCTTTTTTCGATCAAAAAATCTTTTAAATACAATGGGGGTAAATTTACTATCATGACGGTATTAATTACTGACGCTAAAGAAGTAATCGCGGTTGTTGAGCAACTTAAATTGAGGGTGATTGAAATTCATGGCCGAGGAAAGAAAACAGAGGCGAGTCCGAGACCATCAACCTGTCCACTGCATATTTACAAAATAATGGCAGCATTATTTCCATAGATCGGTTTGTAGCTGACCCACTTTCCGAGAGGATATGAAGGAATCCAGGATGTTTCAATCACTTTGTAGCTGTTATACATCTTTTTCTCAAACCTACAACGGCATTCCAGAGAGTTGTGAGCTTCGAATACCTACGGTATAATAATCTGAAACATATTCTGAAGAAGGTTGGGGGAAGAAGGAATGATTTTATTGACTCAAGTTCTTACATTGCCTCCAAGGATGGTGTCTCTGTAAGGAGCTAACTCATCAATGATAGTTCCTTCTACGTGTCTGTTACTTGGACAGAGGCCAAGCGCTCTCAGGAGTGAACTGCTGAATTTTTTTGCTACTGAATTTTCCATTTGGATATCGTGCTTTTAGTTAAAAATATTATATATTATTCTTTAATCTTTAAATGAGTTTTCTTCAAAAAATCCATTGAAGCTAGTCAATACTTGCATAAGCAATACATGCCCTTTAGTTTCGCAATGATTTTTTATATGCTTCAACAATCGTACCGTTGGAAATTTCTTCAACATTTTAAATATTCACTTAAGTCAAAATTATTTGAACGCTAATTTTTCAACAAAACAGTTCTTGCAAAATGTGGAGTCTTAGAGTTCAATAATTTTAGTTGCAAAACAAAATGCTTTTTTTGCGGATAATCCAGAATAGAACCATTAGTTGTACCGTGCATTTTGTAAGGTAATGCTTTCCATTATTTTTTCAACTGAGCTTTTCTATTTGCTTTTAAAATTTACTGAGAAATTCTTCAAATGTCTAACCCGATCTTCTTTTCTAAGCGTTTTAAGAATTTTCATACATTCCGCAACTCTTGAAGCTTACTTTTAACATCCAAATATTTTAAGTAGATCTAAGCAATGTTAAATATCACCCCGGGACGAAAATTTTCATCACATTTTCCGCTCAAATGAAAATCTTTCGTTCTACCGATTAAGACAGATAGTTTTTCGTCCTGACATGCCTACATCTAAATTTTATACACTTGCACTTGTACATACTAGAAGGATTAGAAGAATCGAGATCCAACAGTGCAGCAGACCTAGACATTCGAAACATTATTGTGGAGATATCCTGGATATATCCTGAAACGTTCCATGCAATAAATAAACACTTTGCAGATTTCCGAAATGAGATAAAGTGTAATCGGATTCACTATAAATTACCAAGCCTGCAACTTAATGGACTTTTATTGAATTTATAGTCGTCGGTTCGCATTTATTTGGCTTCAGCTCGTTACGGCTTCAGATTTGTTGAACATGTTGTGGTCAATGAGTGGGTTTTAATAGAAACATCCTTTGAATATCGATGCTGATCTAATTGGAGATGTTATGAGGAGTATGCGTTCCATGATGCTGATGGCTCATCATTTCGGATGGGTGAAGCTGAAGTGTCTTCAAATAATAATAAGCAAAAGGCAAATGTTGTTTATAGATAATATTTTCGAAAATATTATTTCAAGTTTTTTTGAATCGAAAATGATTTGCAAAATTGTAGAGTAATAGGTTAAAAAACTCCTTCAATAGGTCTTCAAGGTAAAAAAACACCGTTTTCAAAAAATAGTATTCTAAAATCCAAAACTCTGTTTTATTTAAAATTTACACATATAAAAGTTCAGCATTTCAAGAAGTTGCAAAAAAAATTCAGCTAAAAACATTGGAAATTGTCAATTTTCCTCCAGTTTTCCTCGTCCAACCTTTTTTTTTAGCGGAAGGCAGAATATTTCGGTGCAGGTTAATCTCAAATCAAAAATTCAAAAATTTTCTTTAAATTTATGCCCTTGGCTTGTGCTTCAACGAAGGAATTGAAAACAAAATTTTGAAATGGATTTGAATGAATTTTTGTCTTATAGTTTTTAGTATTTTTCCGATTCTCATCGTTTTCCAAATATTTTTTCCGCATAAAAATAAAACGAGTCAACCGAATAAAAATCCCTGCCTTCAAGCACGAGTCAAAACTATAAAGAGGTACTGTGCACAATTTCAGCAAAATCGGTCGATTCATTCTCGAGAAATTGTGCCTACCGCACGGAAGAACAATGTTTCGAGAAAAACGCGTTTAACTTTTTTTACCGCGATTTAATGAATTAAAGTTTTTTTTTAGCGACTAACATCGAGTCGTCGGTTCCAGGTCCATACAGTGATTCGTTCGCCTATGTAACCCCTCAAACAACAAGTTGTTCCATTTAACAATAAAAATATTAGACCTAGCTCATCAATGTAGAGTAGAAAGTATAGCCTTCGAGTAATGATTTGGTATTAATATTTGTTTTTTGGATCAAGATATCGTTGGTTTTCCGTAATTCGGACATATTGAGGCTAAATCTCAAATAATAAGATTCGTGTTTCATACCAAAAAAATTGCCTATGATATCACTCACTGAAATAAGCTGGTCTGCCAGCAGTCACCACACCTGTAATCTTTAAGAGGCTGAAAAAGTCTCGTCTTGCAATGACTGTTCGCTGTCACATCTTTTGGGCTGAACGGATTTGTGAACATTAGCCTTTGTCTTCATCTTAACTTTCGACAAAACAATCCACCATGGTAAAGCGACGAGCATCGGATATTTTTTGAGTTACTTCATTACTTTATAAAATTTCTAAATAAAATAGAATATCTACAAAAATAAGTGTGGAAAACCGAAAAAAAATAAACTGTTCAAATGCTTTGGCTCAACAATCAAAGGATCGAAATCGAAAAAGAAAATCCTGGAATCAATGCTTTAGAGTTATTTATATCCAATTTATAGCGTGTTGGAGGCAAAATCTCAATGTTTTCTGCAAAATTCATTTTGGTTTGCAGTTTTTTTTCATTATTTTCGATTGGCTGTGCAATTTTCATCAAAAGACCACCGTTTCACCGTGCGGAATTGTTTTCACATTTATAAAAAAAGCTTCAAAGCCAAAACATTTCTATGAATTACGAAAGGTTTGCAGCTGGAATTTTGGTTACCCTCAGTGATACAGAGAACTGTTCGCTACTTTGTCCAGCCAAAAAAAAATAAAAAAAATCAATTTTTTTGAGAATGCATTCATTTTTTAAAATTGAGTTTGATTAGTAGTTTTTAAGAATATTCGAGTGATTTGTTTTTGGTTATGAACATACCAACAAGATAAAATTCACAAGTTTTTTTTGTGAGCCTTCTCCATTACATTTTCACAAGGAAGGGCCCGCCGCACTGACCACGTGCTTCTATCACGGTCGGCTGTAGATAGATGGGCCCAGATCCAAATTTGTCTGGCATTTCTAGCTGTCGTTAATCCTTTAACAAAAGAATATTCGTTTAATCGAGAGTCATCACATCAACTTTTTAACACCATATTGTTCAATACGAGAATAGTGAAAAATTTTTTTCGAAAAAAACCTTGTTTTGCAATTAAATTTTGTAAAAAGGATAAAATGTGACCTTATTGCGAGTATAGATTTTATTGGCTGAAATAAGTTTTAACCAAAACCCACATGATGAATGAAAATATGATCCCGAAGACTATTCTAAATCGGAGAAACTGACAATCTAATAGTTTTTAATAAGGCAATGTTCATTTAAATTAAAATGGTGCACTTTTTAGTCTTTCCTATAAAATTTGAATTTTGTCACATTTAATTTTTTGATCCTACTTTAGTTTTTGGTACCTGCTAATTTTCAAGTAACTTCGTGTAATCACGAAGATAATCAGAGATATTGTAGAAAAAAGTAGCGAAATCTCAGGTGCATACCTTTCAAACTGACCTGCCTTGCCAGTAATCGCCAATCCTCTACTGTTCGAGAAGCTTATTGAATTCGTCTAAAAGACCCACTTCTCGTTTCTAGGTTAGACGGCTAAGAAGCTATAAGACTAAGTCTGATTTACTTCAAACATGAATACTAAGACGAAATTATTTATTTTTTAATAATTGGCATCCAACGTGGGGTCTAAAACAATGGAATTTATCGATAGAATTGCACGTCTGGAAAACATTAATATCTTTATTATATACTGTAAGGCAAGATGGAAAAAACAGATGTATTCAAGGTATGTATTTGAATTTCTTTGTTTCCTAGCTTAACTTTTCATAAACTACATTTTTCCAAATTTGTAGATTAGCACATCCTATCTACCCAAAGATAGTTTTAGCTCTCGACCCGAAGGATTTTGTATCCTTTTCAATAGAAAAGGCAATATGTTGATTCCTAGTTGGAAAATCTCTACCTATTCTGTTTTTCGATCGAATTTGATTCAGCTCTAGTTTGGGGGAAAAAACCTCCACGAGATTTCGTACGCCAGTAGTTTTCCAATTGAATCGATTTCAGTGTTAACAATGCAAACTGGATTAAGTACTACTCCACCGTTTTGATGGCTTTCGAAACGGGTCGTTGACGTATATTTGGATAAAAGCAATCCCGATTTCAATACCAATCTTGATCCAGATCCCGATGCATAGTCCAGCCAGCCCGCAAAAAAAGAGTGGCTTCAAATAAACGACATTCTGAATGGAATACGTCTTTATGAGGTTAATGGTTTATCGCAAGGATACTCACCACTTTACTTGGCAATGTTGGTCTAGTTTTCGGATGGATGGCTTCCATTGATGTAAGACCAATTGAAGTTTTAAGCTGCTGATGAAGGTCCTTCTATTGGATATTATTTACTCGTCCGATGAATGGTTCGGCGACGATGAATTGCTTTTAGCCCGAATATTATTGGTCAATGATGTGGCTAATTTCCGAACGATTAGTATGTTCTGCGTTTGATGCTAATGAGCACTTGGAACTGTTTGGCGGTAGATTGTGTGGTTGGAAACGATTTAAGGTTAATCAATGGATTCTGATATTCTTGATAGATGGCCATCAATCGTGATGATATGATTGAAGTACGCAGATCCTTAGTAATTTGCACACATCTATGTTGATTGAGTGCAGCATTTCACACCAAAGTGAGATTTTGACTGTTATCATTTTAAACAGGAATTAGTCCTTATTAATTTTTTCTGGTACACAAATAATTCATTTTAAAATTATCAGTAAAAAATTTCAGTCAATAATAAATAGTACATAAAATGTTGTTAACATTTTTAAAATGATAAAACATAACAGAGATACAGTAAATTCAATTTAAAATATTGCTACATTTAATGTCCCACAACATGAAGTATGTAAATTCATAGACTCGAAACCAAAAATTAACATTGAAAATAAATGAAATATTAGTATGTCAATTTTCATAATAAGTAGTTTGGTTAATGTAGGTGAATTTTTACATAAAAATTGTTTGTTATTTTTGTGGTTTCAAAATCGTTGCGACTGTAAACATTAACGCAGGAGAAGTTCAGGAGAATTTTCAATCAATTTAATTCTGCATGGATTAAGCTTCACTCTTTACAGTTTATAAATGAAAAAACTTGATTATCTGCTTAGAATGGATCTTGTTGAAACCTTCTGAAGTGCTCAAATGAGTGCCACAAACAATTGTGTTCAACTTTGGTTGCCAATGTTACAACGCTGAAAAATGATTACGAAGTGTTGCATGCAAGAGCAAGAGAAATTGAACATCTGGTCATCAATCATAAATAATGAAATCTTAGTATCATGCAATAGCTTCTCTTTATTTATTTATATTTATTTATTTATTACATTTTACTTAACAGCTTAAACCAATTATAAAGTAAAACAAATTACAATAATAATAATAAAATTAAAAAAGGACAAGTGCGTAAAGAGGAAAATGTACAAAATCCAGAATAAAGGGGAAAACAGTTAAGAAGAAAAATTATAACGGTTTAGTGCCGCAAGCAACCTCGTCTTAAAAATAAACAACGAGTGGGGGAAAGAACCAAGCTCCAGCTATTATGCATTCGTTGCAACCGATACATTGGGGAATGAAAGCGCACATTATTACGCGCAAACTGAATAACGAAAACGTCATTAGAACGTGATTGTCTCAAAGAATTGCGGAATTTAAGAGTAGCGAGCAAGTTACACGAACTCCCATAAAGGCACAACTTAAAAAGGAAACATTGATCGAGATAAACTCGACGCGACTGAAGGGACATAAGATTAAAAAAAGAAAGTCCATCAATGTAGGACACATGCGTGATACCATATTTGAAGAATAGTTGATGGGTGAACTTACGTTGTTCGGACTCAATCAAGGATATTAAGCAATACAAATGCGGAGACCAAACTTGGGAACAATATTCAAGGATTGGACGAACAAGCGATATGAATAAATGGACTAGAGAGGATATACTTTTAAAGGACTGGGACATTCGAAGGATGAAACCAGCCATACGTGATGCTTTGGCTGTTATTTGAAAGATGTGGGTATTGAATTTAAGTTTAGAGTCGAATACCACACCCAAATCTTTGACCTCTTCAACTGGAAGTAAATACCAATCGTTAAGTTTAAAAGGAAAGAAAAAAGGCGAGATTTTGAGAGAGAAAAACATGAGATGACATTTAGACACATTAAGATGGAGAAGATTAGACTGACACCAACACATAAGCGTGTCTAGATCATTCTGAAACAGGAAACATTCAATTGGAGACTTTATAACGCGAAACAACTTGAAATCGTCAGCATACAATAGGCATGAAGAATTAATCAGAGCAGGTAAGTCATTTATATAAATAAGAAAAAGAAGAGGACCCAGTATAGATCCTTGAGGAACACCAGCGGATGGGAAAAAACGATCAGAGTGTCCACCAAATAAGCTAACTCTACTCATGCGGTTGGAAAGGTAGGAACGAAATCAAAACAGAAGAACTTCAGATACGCCATAGTGCCTAAGTTTCCAACACAAAATGTCATGGTTAACTGTGTCAAACGCTTTCGAAAAGTCAGTAAAGACGGTAACAATTTCTTGTTGAGCATCTAATGCAGCCGAGACTGAATTGTCAAATTCCAATAGATTTGACGCAGTTGATCGGTTTTTGCGAAAACCATGTTGCTCAACAGCAATTACTTTTTCAAGATAAATATAAAGTTTGGAGTGGACAATGCGCTCAAATAGTTAAGCAAAACAGGAAAGAATAGATATAGGTCTATAGTTTATGACCTGTGTAAGGTCGCCAGATTTAAGAATTGGAAAGACATTAGTCAGCTTCCAAAACTCGGGGAAAATACCTGAAGAGAGACTCGAGTTTAAAATTAAAGCTAGGGGAATACTTAGAGAGGAAGAAAGTTGTTTGACCAATGAGTTCGGGATACCATCAGGCCAAGGGCCAATACTAGTGTCTAGTTGGCTTATAAAGTAAGCAACTTCTTCTGGGGATGCTTGGAACGGCGGCAACAAGGGATGAATGGAAGACAGTAAGGGAACGAGTTTCGAGGCAGATACAGCAGTAAAAAAAGAAGAAAAATAGGAAGCGAACAAATTACACATAGAATCAGGAGAAGAAGCTGTGTTATTGTGAAGAATAACAGATTCAGGGAAAGAATTACTGGATTTGAGAGAACGGATATAAGACCAAAAGGGTTTAGTCTCGTAAGAAAGAAGGGATTGTTCAATATATAGAAAAAGGTTTGCTTAGCGGATCTAATTGTTTCTTTAGCGGCTGAGCGGAGACGACAATAATCTAGTTTGTGGAAAGTGTCAACAAAGAAACTTATTTAACATCGTCTGAAGCGATTGGAGCAAGTTTGCTCGTTGAGAAAATTTTGAAAATGTTTTTTAATATCCTAGTAACTATTTTTTATTAAAATTAGGTCATCAAAAAGGAAGTCTTCAATCTGAGCCGGAATTCAACATTTTTGTTTCTTTGGATTCAAATGGTCAGCTAAGTCTCATAAGTTTTTGGAATACTATTGCTTAAATAGCTAAACGTAAGCTAGTAGACATGCGAAAACTTCAACAACAAACCTCAAAAAACTATGATTGTTTCAATACTATCTATTAGTTTAAACAAGGAAACCTACTTCTTGGATGTTCGTTGCAATAAACGCATTTAATGACCACAAACACAGCTTCTTCAAAAATCAGGATGATCAGATCAAATCATCTAAATGCGAGTACTATTTTAGTTTTGTCCAAATCAATTTCCATCACTTTCAATTCCGCTAATGTATAGAGTCTGACTAGAATAGCTTTCTACACCCTCCTGCAACTACATTGATGATTATTATCTACCATCATTGCCATTAATTACTCTTCATTTTGGTGCAAGATAACTGGGACCAAATCAAACCTCTGAATAGATTCGTGGCTCGTTTCACATCAATTTTTCCTTGGTTTTCCCTCCATCATTTCCACTTATCTCCGACGTCCTGTGCCATGTGTCCGACCCTATTGTCTTTGTGTTCGTTCATGCTCGCCTTCGGGCAGCGATTTTATCTATGTCCTGTGCAAGGACACCCAAAGAGCAGTGCTCCTTCTAGAACTTCAATTAGTTCCGATCTTTTAAGCTTTCTGTTTCGTAGAGTAGACAAAGTAATAGGCCGTCACCTCGTTAATTGTGCAACTTTGTACTATTGTTTTCGGAAAACAGCACGAACATTGTCTTCTGGAAGCAATGGTTTTGGTCCTAGACGATTTTTGTGTTGAAGTTTGGTTTGCATGTTCAATTTTGAGTAGAATTTCTCATTCAGTTTGCTTTGGTTAGAAGCTTTTTTTTTAAAGATTACGATATTAAATCAAAAATCATTTTAATAATTATTTTGCGATCGCTAAAGTGTTTAAATGTAAAAAAATCTAGAGAATCACATGAACTTTATAACATAAATTCATGTTCTGGATTTCTCTTTGAACACATACTGTAAAGTGACATATAATTATTGTATAAGTTTCTACAGAACTGTGAAAGCATCTCTTCTCCTTTTCAAATTGCACCATTCCACCTTTAAGTTTATCTTATTTGAATATTTTGTAGAAAAGCTCAAATGAAAAACTTTGAAGATACGCTGAAGCGCTTGCAGTTTCAAAACTGTTGAGATACGTTATCATCAAATGACTGTCATTTAAAGTTTTTGCAGAATAAAAAATAAAATTCTTCGCAAAAAAAAAACAGAAAATCATCCTTAAAATACCAAGAAAAAAACCAATATAACGTTAAAAGATAAAACGTAAACGAAATTTAAGCAAAAAAAACACCGAAGCATAATTGAACGTTGGCTTATTCCACAAATTGTAATGAAGGTAATGATCGTCTTTTTCAAAGTAATATTAAGCTTGCTTGGAAAAAAAATATCCCTGAAAAACTTTTTGATTTCCTTTCACGGGTATGGGTTAAGAAGTATGTGGTTGGGTTTGTGATTTGCATATTACAAGCGTTCACATTAATTTCGGGTCAGATTCTCTGGCCTTGAGTAGAATTTTAATATCGCTTAAGCTGACCCTCATTTAGACCACAAAGCCTCAAGATTTCAAAAGCCACTTAATCTTACCTTTCACTTATCCATTGGACATAATGACTACCGGTTAGAGTTCCTTTACCGCAAAAATTAAAAAAAAATCGTTTGCTCGTTAGAAAGGAATGCTTCACGTGTCCTTTTGAATTGACTTCATGGGTTTCAGGTGTGCTATTAGGCGAATATATTTTATGTACATATTTCAAGGCGGAAGGATGTTTTTAATTTCCTGCTCTTTGAGACGATGATTTTCCGGAGTTGGATAATATTATTTTTAATTATGATCTTTGACAGGCTTTAAAACTGAAAGGTGACCTATCGCAACAATAAAAATCTTTTGGAAGTTATAATCATTTGGATCTCACAAAATTTAAATTTTGATAAAATTAGAAAACCGAAGAGAATAGTCAGAGACTTTTTCTGCATATTGACATTGATTTTACGAATAAGCTTCAATTGAAATTGGACTAGCTTCTTAACTTCTTCTGAAGGCATCTTACCTTCTTTCGAACAATTATCATGTGTATGGATAGCATTCAGGCTGAATTTTTTGCATATGAATAAAATTTTCAAAAATGCATAAAATTTTCAAAATATTCTTAATAGCTTCTAGTGTCGAAGAGCTTGGATTTTAGAATCTGAATTTCTTTTTTATGATATGATAATGAACTGATTGAAATTCGTGTAAGCGATCACTTTAAGGAAAGTTGCCACTACAATTCATCTTATCTCTTCATATCTCAGTACAAATCTTCATTTAGTGCTAATGGGTTTCTATACGATCCTGTCCTAATTAATTTACTATATTTTCTAGGATTGGAGTCCACAGCTGACAACCTTTTAGGTCTTTGAAACTTGATACTTTTGATGCACATCTTAATACGAAATACTACTTTCATACATATAATAATTCTTCACAATTCCATTGAAGATTTATTTCCCACTGATCAAGATTTTTTCCATCTACTCCTTTATATTTATATTGTAAAGATAACTCAGCCTCATCTGTTGCTGCTTGCAGTTACCTGTTTGCTTTCTGCTTTTTGACGTCTTCTTTTCATTTAAAAATAGCATTTATTCCTTAAAAAAATTTTCTCAATATTTCTACATCAAAATCAATTGATCCTCTCCTGGAAAATTGGATTGGATCTTTTAATTCCATGATTTACTTGTTTAAAAGATCTTATTTTCCATCTTACAGTATTACTTGTTTTCTATTTTTTATTTGAACTTATTTTCATGCGTTTTCCTTAAGTTCTGGATAACGGGCTATAATCTATCAATTCCCAAAAATCGAGGTCTTTCATGCATCGCACGCTATCGTCCTATATCCTGCCCCTCAGATATTCCAAAAAAATCTTCAGTGTATTATTCACTTAAGTTCCTACATGGGTTCAGGACATAGGATTAGGCCTGAGTAGTACGGTCTTCTTCCAAATCGTTTTATAGCTTCAAATATTATTTTTGAAATATTTTTCTGTATACTTTAATCATCTTGAGGTTGATCCTATTTATACAGATTTCTCATACTGCTGAGCACGTCTAACTTATATTGTGTCGCAATCTGAAGTAGGGTCTCAAGTTTCTTACTTTTATGGTAGATTGATTGCTTTTCTTATTTTTTCCAAGGCCTTTTTAAGACTATTAGCAGCCAGCAGACAGAACGGTTAGCAGAGAGCAGGGTTAGCAAACAGCAGTGTTAGCAGACTGCAGGGTTAGCAGACAGCAGGGTTAGCAGACATAATGGTTAGCAGACAGAAGGGTTAGCAGACAGCACGGTTAGCAGACAGCACGGTTAGCAGACAGCAAGGTTAGCAGACAGCACGGTTAGCAGACAGCAGGGTAGGCAGACAGCACGGTTAGCAGACAGCAGGGTTAGTCATTATTCAATTTGGTTTGCTTACGGTTCCATACTTCACCCTTTCCTATTCACAATCTTCGTACATGATCTACTTTCAATGTTTGAGTCTTACTGTCTCCTTCAAGCTGATAATCTCTGGTCATTGCAACTCTTGAATACTTCAGCGTACTACAAGAAGATCTAGCCTCTCCAAATTCTTGATTTAAAGCTTTCTTATTCCCTCTTCCTATATATGGCTCACTCTCATAATATAGCTTACTATCCTTTGATATTTTCCGTCACCTTTTGGTAGTGTTTTTGAATGAGTGAAGAATGAATTAAAATTATGAAATTATGTAGAAAATTTTATTCAAATTTTCATAGATATCAAATGTTCTGCTGAGACGTTTGCTTTTTCTCGACTCCCTTTTTTGTAATGAATATTGAACGTGATATACTGGAATCTTCATCCTAAATTTAACCTTCTCAATTTGAATACACAATTGAACTTCTTGATACTGTGCACCCTTCGTTTTTCTGCGTTTTCTTTATGCTGAATGTCTTTTCATAGTTTACCTACTGTCATTATCAATGTAAAGAAACCACCTCGAATAATGCTTACTTTTCAGGATATCTTATCATTATATTCACATGGACACTTTGATAGCCTGTAATATTTTGTTGCAGTGATGATTTTAGATTCTTTCGCTTAACCTATACTCCAGTGCCGCTATTCAGTAGAACTTTTTGTATTTTTAAAACTTATTTTTCTGCGTTTACCTAGAAATCAGTTAATGTTTTTCTCTCTTGCATTGCAAAATTTAGGAAATATTTTGTTTGATTCATAATTTGAACAAAAATTAGCAATTTATTTCTGAAAAACATTTTGTACTTTGAGTGTTCTCTGTAAAATTTGCTTACAATAAATATATAAGCTTGTTTGCACGTTTTATGGAATCCTCATTAAACTACCTTCAATGCAAAATTAGGAGATAAACAGATAATTTTGGATAAAAATTTCATTTACATCTCCAATCAAATCATTATTAATGCACCTATAAATATGCCTCTGTCTTTCAAAAAATCCTCCACAAAACAGTTGTTAATTAGCAAAGCTAATTTCAAATTCAACTTAATATGGATACCTGTAGTCTTTAACTCCATAGAACTGTGCGTCCTACAAACCCAATGAATTGAATATCTTCAACCACAAAATCGTTTCATCCCGACAACCGGGAACCATAAATACCGAACACATCAAAAAAGGACTACGAGCAGATGGCATACGATAGTCACATTTTCGTCTTAATTAAATACCACAAATTGTTCCAAGCGGAGCGTATAACATATATGTTCGCTCAGTTGATGACATGTTTTCTTCAGAAAGGACCCTTTCAATCTTGTTGCATGGGTAACCAGAATGTTTTCAAGTCTACGTTCAAGATCGAATGTATGTTTGCATGAATGTGGGTGAATTGCGAAGGTACAAGGGGAAATAGAATTGATGAAATCCTTTTGTGTAAATACCTTTGGCAGGACTACAAATTCCCAAATGGCTTTGAATTGTTGTGTTTTTTTTGAAAATGTGAGTAACTGAATGAATCTATTTTTATAAGATTTGATGACTTCTGGTGACTTAAGAGAAACAAAGTAACATTGTATTTTAAAGTCTTCAATTTCTTGAAGTTTCTTGGAATGAAGTATTTTTATTTGTGATTACGGAAATATTTGACAAACGATCCTTTCTTTTCTTATTTATTTTCCTAAATATTGAATTTTTAAATATTTCACGACTTAAAGGACAATTTTTTCGATTTTTTTTTTGGAATGTTGTACAAGAAATTTTTCAAAAACCAAAAACTCAAAATATTTTCACAGAATTCGTCTCGATTTTCTAACATAAATTTTCTATTGAAATGTTTTTTACACAAAATTCAAGAACTCTTAAATGTGTATGTATCGTCGCTGAAATTTTATCTCTAAAACTGTCATAAATAAATTATTTTATAGAAATTGAATAATGAAACCTTATCAAAAAACATTTTCTATTTTTTATTTTAATAGAGAGTATTCCAAAAATTTGCATTTCAAATTGAAACAAGGTCTGTAAGTTTTTGTAGTATATTTAATTTTTGCAGAGTTAATAAATAAATTGTAAAATAACCGACGTGGAAAATTGGCTCGTCTATAAATAAGGAAATTTTGGTTCCAAAAACTAAATAACAAGATAGGTTTTCTATATTGTCGTTCAAAGTTTTCATGCAATAGCATTTGAGTAAATTTTTCTCGGTATGATATTTGAATATTTTGTATAAGTTTTGGTAATTTTTATTGAATAATTTAATTTTTTGATAAATTCCATCTATTCTTTAAATGTGAGTAGAATTTATTTGGAATAATTTTAAAAAATTCTGCATAATATTTCATTTAACAAAATATTCATAAAATTTTATTTAAGTTGAAACGATTTTGGACTTGTCTAAGATGAAAATTACTCGTAAAATTTCTAAAAATAATATTTAATTAATTATTAAATTTGCTTATTTTTAATTCCAAATTGCGTTTTTTTTTAATTTTCTTGATTTTTAATGACGTTGTTTTTAATTTTCAACATATACCGTGGTAAAAGCAATCTCGATTCATTACATTTTAAAAATTATTGTCTGGAAAGGTTTCCTGAATCACTGCAGCATCTCTTTCGATTAAGCTGGCAGATCACTGAGTAAACCCATAAACAATTTGTAACATAGTCTAGAAATTGATTGCATACAATCCAGGCAACAGAGAAGAATATTTTAAATTCATTATTTATACTTATCAAAATATAACAAATAGCATGAAGATTTTAAAACGATTGAATTTGTTGCGTTTACTTTTAGTTTTTTAAATTTAATGACCAGCTTTTGTATTATCTCCCACAATTCAGCGGTTATTGCTTGAAGGTTCTGACTTTTCACTGGACCTGCTTCTATTCTTCCAAGGCGAAATCAACATGCATCAAAAAAAATTTCCTTAAAAACAATAGTTTTTTCTCTGCTACTCAAAATAGAAACAATTTCTTCTTAATTTTATATACAAAAGAAGAATGCGAAACAGTTTTGAAATAATGTAAATAAGTAATACATTCCTCCTGTAAATTTCACACACTCGCATCATTTTCTTAAATAACATCTCCTTGAATTTTCTAGTGGAGTGTTTCCATAAAAAAACAACTGCTGGGCCTTATGGTTTATACAAAAATTTAATAGACTGATCTTTTTTCTAAACGAAAAGTATCTTACCCATCAGCTCAGTAGCTCAAAATGCGGAACCTACCAGCTTCCTCTACTTGCTTGACTATATACTAAATGTGAAATGCGCTAGAGGACGAAGAAAAGTATACACATCCATGAAACACAAGTTGTCTTAGACAAACCGAAACTGACTTAAGTAAAAGCACATATCATTGGAAGTTTCCACACGCGTTATTGTATTTGACGTTCGCACCAGAAACGAAGGGAAATCGCGTCAGGACGAGCAGCACGCCGCAAAACTTTACAAACACCAAACGAAAAATGGAAAAGCAGCTTAGCGTTAAGCAAGTCATATTATATAAGAAGTACATAGGGCCAACAAACGCAATTCCTTACCACGAAAGAGAAAAAAAAGTTAAGCTAAGACGCCTGGAGATTTCAAAAGATAAATTACCGTTGTGCGTGTACTAATTTATTTTCTCACTGAAGTGGAGCCAAACGCATATGAGGGATGAAACATTGACGTGGAAACGAAGACGACAACGACGACAACGTGATTCCAAGCAGACGGAGAATCCTTCATCTTCTGGGATTTTCTTGGAAAGTGACGAGAAAAACGATGCATACTAAGGTGGGAGCATATAAATGGCTTTAAGCTGCTTAGAATTGTCACGGCATTGGTTCCTAATAGAAACTTCAAGGAAGGGTAGGAATAAGACCGTAAACGGCATGACTGTAATCATTGAACATGTTTGAAATTACTTTCTGATGGTGAGTGTCTTAGAATGTTTCCTTGGCAAATGGGAGCTAAACGATGCCAACCTACGATAATTTTTTTAATTCTTCCCAGTCCATCTGCTTTTCAAAAAAGGCTTATAGAATATCAGGAAAATATTGTTCACAGGATAAAAAAATTACTCATTTTTTGATTTCCTTACGAAAATACTGCACCTTGATATCTTTTTAGTCTTTAAAAAGTTTTAAAGACTATGCAAGCGAAAAATTTGCTCATCATCCAAACCATTGTAGACTATCAAAATGAAAAGGATTTTGGAAGCAGTTTTTCTAGAAAACAGTTCGAAATTTGGAATAAGAATTTCATAGATAGATCTAAATATTTGCGTAACTTCTTCGGGTGCATTTTTTGGATCTCTTTTAGTTAATTACGTTCTCAACTACATAGTTTGCCTCAAACCTATTTCTTATTTGTAGTATAGTGGACACTATCTCATACTTATACCTCAATAAAATTTCCTCGAATTAGTGTTATTCCGTGTTTGACCAGCTTCTCCAATGTTTTTTCAGTCCAATTAATTGGAAGTTTCATCAAATGTCAGAACGATTCTCCTTCCAATTTCTCTAATATGCATTCATTTAGCTTCGTTTAACTATAACCGCATTAATTTTGCAGATAATTTTAATTATTTGAAAATAGTTCATTTCAAATATTTTCAACCATTTTGCCGTTTCAAGGACCTAGTGATCTAACAATAAATCATTTTGTTAATTTATTTGCAGAGAAATTTTTTTTACAATGAACTACAATCAATTTCAATTTACATATAATTTGGTTTAATCATTATTTTAAGTCGCGAGCTTTGAGAATGATTTGTTTTTTTCCTAAAAACATGAAAGCCAGTACCAAAACAAACAAATAAAAGGTCTGAACCCAAAAAATATATATAAAACGTATGAATTAAATATAAATCATTCAATCCTTTTACTTCATTTTGTTCACTTTAAAATTCGCACTGATTGCGTGTTTTATCTCTCCAATTACATATCCTTAGCTACTCAAGTCTAGGAAATTGCATTGTATGCCATTAAATGGCCCTTTTTTCAGTTTTGAGCGCGAAATTCAATTGAGGGGACACATTTTTGGATTCTTGTAACGATCATTTTATTTTCCGGGGCAAAATAATATTTTAAATTTACATAAAAATATGAATTTTCATTATGCTAGGTTCCATTTAAATCCATTCAGCAGTTTCTGTCTGATTTGAACGCAGAAAAACAGACAGACAAAAATTTCAATAATGATATTTTGTGTTGATTTTTTTTAAAATGAAATTCAAAGCAAATACATCGATTTATTTCGGGAGTTATCAAAAATTAGATATGAGACAAAAACGCCAAGCTTACAAGATTTTGTTCGCCAAATGTGGTCGTGTTTATTTCTTCAATTTTTTTTTAAAGATATTCAGGTGAAAGATAGCTCAATTTTTACATGGGCACCATGATAACTTAATTTTCATTAAAAAAAATTTTCGTCTATTTTGAATAAATTTTCGGGCAGACATACAAAAAGACTATTTTTATTTACATGTTTATAAGTGTACAGGAAATACCAGTTTAAAATTAACTTTAATATTTCTATGTGGACCGAAGGACTTTCAAATCAATTATGAAATTCTAGGCCACAAATAGTTTGTCTACATTCGTATACCTCAAAAAGTTCTTTCTTCTTGCACTCAATGAACCACTCTCCAATTTTAGTAGCACATCAAATATAAATTCATCTTCCATTTACCAACACGCTTCCAGTTTTTCTTCATCAAAAATAAAAAAAAATAAAAACAGAAGACATGAAAACTTTTTGACATCAACGACACAGAAATTATCCAAAGTCCTAAAAAAGGCTTTCAAAGAATGATAAAGTTTGAAAATACGTAAAACCAAGGAGGATTTCAATGAAAAAAAAGAAGCTTCCTCCTAATTTCCTCTCATTATAAATGAATGGCTCATTTCGCACAAAAAAAATAAAATGAAGAGGCTCGTCACAAGGAACACGGCCATAAATAAGGTGGCCTTGCAAATGGTAGCGTTGGTTGCCTTTAATTGATAGATTTAAAATGGTTTTGAGCATTAATCAATCAGCAAATCAATCAATCTTCGAGGCAAAGTGGTTTCGTTGTATTCGAATATTGGTAAGGAGACTAACAAAAGATGCGACTTGAAAGAACTTTGTAGAGCATCACTCTAGATGAAAAGTAGGATTGAAAGGACTGAATGGAATTTTTTGCAATGTTTGGAAGTTGGAAAGTGGAAAAGAAAAGTTGAATTTTTAATGAGTTCAATCGTGACATCAATATTAATTTTTTTCTTAATTTTAGCTTATCATATTTTGAAATTCAGTACGAAAATATAGTCTTCATACGGAAAAGAAAGTTTTGTTTCTTTCGATAAACTATTCATTTGAATAAGTTACAATTTAAGGTTCCTTTTTTTAAACAGATCATTAAATCCAATCATCTACAATTTTGTATAATCCTCTCAGTTGTGTATCTAGGATATAAGCGAACACGATATGTACACCATTATCTAATTTTTTTGCTCTCTCAATTTTTTCTAACAAATATATTCTTGCATTGTTTAGCTCTTCATTGTCTATTACGACGAAGATAATCTTGAATGAGATTGCTTTCTAATCTTCTTGAAAAATGACTGATGGATTCTCAATGACGCAACACATCTTTTTCATGATTCGACAGTTTCCAAATAATTCGCTTTGAATCGTTCTTTTCACGTTGAAAATTATTTAACAACAATTGTTTATTAATGACTCTTTTGAGTTTGTGAGCATTTTGTGAAGAAAGTTGAATGAAAAAGGTTTGTATTTCAGGCAAGGATATAAGAGCTTTTATTATTTGTAAGTATGTTAGGACATGGAGTTCATTGTGAGCCTGTGGATTTTTTTTTTGCAAAAACTAGTAACCTAATAGAGATGAGAATAACAAAATAATGAAGATTGTTTAGATGCTACTTTATTATTATTTTCGAAGAATATCTACTGAATTTATGATAGGGACATCAACATTTTCGATGTCAATTAATTCTGTCAATTATTGAATAAAATTGGTGGATTTAAATGATGAAGTTAACATCCTGGAAAATAGAAGCTTAAAAATACAAAAAATAAAACCTTAATTAATTTTTAACGGCTAAAATGAATATGAAGTGAAATGAGTAAGATTCAACTAATTGTAATTTTGGGCTAATTTCTTTTGTTCAATTCATATATTTCAAATAAATGTTACAGAAGCAGACAAACTTAGAGCTATCATTTCTGCTTGGAACAATACAAATTTAGTCCTCTAACTGGAGTTCAAACATTCCTCAGCTTTCTCATTTTATATTCTACCAGCAGTCTTCCTAGTTCATTTTCCACTCTCTAAATCGACCATTTAATACTTAAACGCATGCCATTTAGAATTTGATAGATGTCCTAATCATCCTAACTCCTAGATAATTTCCATGTCGGTTTATAATACTCCCGTAAATTGCCACGATAATAACGACCCCTTAAATTGTCTTATGGATATTATGAAATGCATTATACCACATCACATAAATATGCTACTTGAGTTCCACAGGATCATTTCAATAAATTATCCTGGAATAGCATGACTACTCTTCTAGGCCACAAACACTTTCGGCATACGTTGGTAGCCAACTCCATTTACGTGTGCCGTCGAAAGTGTTACATCATTGTAGTTAGATAGCAGTTGCTGGCCATTCGTGGTGCTAGAACTCAAGGAATTTCCTGCTTGCGATAGATTTTGTTGAAGAAAGGCCACAGTCATAAAGAAATTACTGAAGCTTTCAGTTACGACCGTAAGTTAGCGAGAAGACTTGAAGACTGGCCATGACGTAATAACTTTATTATTCAGCGTTAAATGTTCACTTAAATCACTTATGAAAATGAACATGATGCCGAGTACGAGTACTCAAGAGTACAGCATTGATGAAGGATATTTTTGGATTGCTTAGTAGACCTAAAAAAATTATTCCTTCTCGACATTGATAATAGAAGTTCAAACTTATAGTATGTACGATTTAGTGCCGTTATGAATTTTATTATCTATCTAATATATATTTACTTATTTTTCGAGAATACATTCTTAAGCAACTATGAAAATTATTCACTAAGGCAAATATGGCGGAATATAAATAAAAATAGCTGTGCAGGTTCATTAATAGATGGTTCTTACAGAATGTTTAAGGGGTAAGCTCGTAAGCTCCTTGAGTTCTAGTGAGCTATGATCAATTTTTTTAATCAGAATGAAATCAAAATGAAGTTCCTCCAATATTCATCTTTATAGAATCTTAATTTAAGTTTTTGTGGTGATTTCACTACTGGCAAATATCCGGTAATTTTTTCATAAGTAAACGTAACATTTTTTTCTCAAATTACCAGAATCTCGATAAAACTGGTCAAACACAATTTTTTTTGAAGAATTTTGCCCTGTTTGATTCGCAAAGGGTGGCATTTTTCAGAATTCCGTATTAAACTATATACAAGCGTAGCTTGCAGTTTCATTGTATTTAGTTCATAACATCCTTTAAAAATTTGGACATGTTTCTTGATTGAAAAATGTTGACCAGAGATAAAAAACATTTAAATTTGTATCATACTACTAAGGTCATTCATTTATTTTGACTCCAAACGCTAGACTCATAAAATAAGGGGTAATTCGAATGAATATGTTCATATTTCCTTTTATTACTCATTTAGTATCAGGTCACATGCTTCTTTGATTTATTGCAATCTATCTAATACTCCAGTCAAATGGGAGTTTAACCATGAATTTAAGGCTGACAGGCTGATTTTGATTGCAATTTTGTAGTTAGCTTATGTTCAAGGATCTGGGGTCGAAGCTCTGCTCCTCTGTGTTCCATCTTGAAAACAAAAAAAAGAGGAAACCTTCATATCTCAGAAATTGTGGGTCCCCGGGTTGTATATGGCAGATTTTCGTAGAATTATATTTAAAGTAACTTGATCATACATAACTTTTACGTGTTGTCATTATTAAAAGAGTTACACGCCAAAAACCAAACCCAAAAAGGGGGAAAAATCTTCCGAGCACCACAACTGCTTTGTTTTCACGTTTCATGTGAAACACGTTTGAAATCTTTTTTAAGACAATTTTGTCACAAGTCGTTTGCGGTTTTGATTGTTTTATTCCTTGTACATTGGCGGAAGTTATTGCATCCCAAAGGGAAGAAAGTCGCGTAAAAACGTATTTTTAGGCCAAATAATCGGCTTACGATGGTAAATCCCGATTGCAAAACTGACGGAGAAATTTGATAAGCAGGTAAATTTTTATTGCATTGCTTTGAGCTTAAATACAAGTTTTTGGAGTCACAGCCCCAATTATCTAGGCGCCATCTTGGAAAGAAGAAAAGGTAGAAAACCCCCATATCTCAGAAATCATGGCTCCCACCAAAAAAAATATGTGGTAAACTTATGTAAAATTGAATTTCCAGCAATTTTTGTCTACATTTTTTTCATGTGGTGTCAATAATAAAAGAATTATACGCTACGGGATCCCCTCTTTTCAGCGTCCTTTGTGGTTTGTGACTCTTTTATACTTGACACTTCGTAAAAATGAAATATCCGCAACTTGCTTACAATTGAATTTTATACAAGTTTGCGATACGCAACTTTTTTGCGTTAGCCATGGATTCAAAAATATCAGAGTGCCCCACTTTTGTTTTCGTGATGGAGCCCTTAGGATTGGAGCTGCGACCCTAGAAACTTGAACTCAAGGGGTTTCATAGGTCTTGAAGGAGAAAAACAACTTTTTCAAAAAATAGTATTTTAAATTTACACACATAAAAGTTTAGCATTTCAAAAAGTTGTAAAAAAAACTTTCAGCAAATAACATTGAAAATTATCATTTTTCCTGCAGTTTTTCTCGTTCAACTTTTTTTTCGGTAGGCAGAATATTTCGGTGAAGGTTCATCTCAAATCAAAAATTCAAAAATTGTTTTATATGTAGTTTATGCCCTTTGCTCGTGCTTGAACGTAGGAATTGAAAAAAAAATTAATTTAAAGATTTGAAATGAATTTGAATGAATTTTCGTCTCATATTTTTTTTAGCATTTTTCCGATTCTCATCGTTTTTAAAATATTTTTTTGGTATAAAACAAAAACGAGTCGGCCGAAATAAAATCTCTTCGTTGAAGCACGATTCAATACTATAAAGAGGAACTGTGCAAAGTTTCAGCAAAATCGGTCGATTCGTTCTCGAGAAATCGTGCCTACCGCAAGGAAAAACAAAGTTTCAAGTAAAACGCGTTTAAAGTTTTTTTTATCGCGATTTAATGAATTAAAGTTATTTTTAAGCGACTTACATCAAGTCGTCGATTCCAGGTCCATACAGTTATTCGTTCGCCTCATTCACGATGTTCAGAGCAACCTTTTGATGTAGTGTAGTTTGATAAAAAAGGGAGGGAGGGAAAAGGAGCTGATTTGACGCAGTTGAACCGCGCTGTATGCGTATAATACGCTAGGTAAGGCAGAGCGCACGTACCGAGCACGTGGTATTCAAATTTCTATAACTCCGGTAATATTGCTAAAAGTGACTTCAAATCTGGTGTGACTAATTTTGAAGTACAATACTTTCATATGAAATAAATTGATTTTTTGAAAATACAAGACCTACGGAACCCCTTCAAACTAACTGCAAAATTGGCCAATCGTTGCAATAAAAATCAGCCCGCCAAGCTTAAATTCACGGTTGACGTCAAAATCAGGACCATTTTAGTGGACTTCTAAGGAAAAACAAAAAATCATCCAAGTCAACTTACTCATCATGAAGACTAGGTATGAATCATGCTCTTCTTTTGACATATATTTGATTCTTTTATTTTTGAAATATTTTGATGCACAAAAGAGATAAAGTTGTTAAAAGAACAATGTGTGTTTTAAGAAATATTTGCAAAATTATATTGAACTTTTTGAACCATAAAATCAGTTGCCAGCCGTACAGAAGAATATTTTGAAATCATTTTCATTCATTAAAAACTAGTCGGCTCCTTTTAAAAGCTTAATTTTATCAAGAAATAGCTGATTGTTTCATTATTCTAATTTGATGATCGAAAATTTTAGGTTTAGGTTTTATTTTACACTCTTACTCATTCCAAACATATCATATTTTGGCTTTCCTTTGTCAATGGTTCTTCCGAAAACCTCTACAAAGAAGTTTCAAAGTTATCAACAGCTAAACCCATTAGTAATTTTATTTGCATGTCTCCTTGGTAATTGCACAGAAACATTCATACTAACTACGATTTTATCAAACATCAAAATTCCAATTCTTCGGGGATCGTCGCTCGTTTCATTCACCGTAGCAATTCAACCAAGTAGCCACATTTCTGCATCAAACTGTAACCCAGCACGAAGAAAAGCAAACGTAAGCTACCCTTTGACAGTAACAACTAAAAGATATTTTATGGTGCCTGTAAGTGGATGGAACGGTTGTGGGAATTCCATCCCTTGAGCGGCACGTCACAGAAAAAAACAACAGATAATGCCTTCAATATGACTAGAAGTACCAGCTGCCGGCATTTTCTAACTCATCTCGCTATATAGAAATACTTCCGCGTGGAAGGGCTTGCAGTAACAACCCTTAAACTTTCGCACGCTTGAAGTCTTGGCAGCGGCAGCTTCACGGACTATCTACCACCTATCAGCATCATCCCCACGATGATGCACAGTATAGGGTGTAATCATCAGCAATGTTGTGGAGATTGCACTGTTGAGAGAAGTGGTGTCGGAAACAGCAGGAACAGCCAGCTAGACATCTGGAAGGAAACTAAAAGAGAGGAAGTCCTTAAGATGCGAGCAAGTGTCTGCACTGGTGTAATTTCTTGTCGTCATCTTCCACGAAATGAATCTCTTTGGGCTTAAACACTTTCTCGCACCTCAGCTGTTTTTAGATTACGTTTTATTCTGTTGACGGTTTGTAAGCAGTAAAGCGAAGGATCCTTTCAATGCCGAAGGCAGGAGGAAATATTCAAGAGACCGTTGACTTCAGACATTATGTATTTGAATAAAGCTTAGTTGTGTGACTTTTAAAATAATTATAACATTTTTGACTGGAAAAACTGACAAGGTCTTAACGTCCTTAGAATTAACGAAAACCGCAAAATAATACAACAACAAAAATTCAATCCAACTAAAATGAGTATTTCAGCAAATTATGTTGGATTTAAGAAAAACGAAACTTTTCGGAATTTTAGAGTATCTCATTTGCACAATAAAAGTGATGACCAACTTTTAAAGCGTATGTGATCGGGAAAAAAAAATTCCGGACTCACAGCAAGTTGGGAAACGGAGATTGATTAAAAAAAAATCTACACGCACCTTTCGGTGGCAACTTGTGGAGGTGGGCCCAAAACGGACGAAAGGTGAGAAAGAAGCCATTACTCACAAAGGTTCGCAGAAGCACACTGCAAATGCAAAAACACACCAACATTCGGACGAAGTTCAATGGTCCAAAGTTGTTTGGTTGGATGAAACAAATATTGAGGTAAGTTTAAAATTTAATGACAATTTCCTAGAATCCAATCCAGAAATCTGAAATATTTTGTGTAGCAGAACATTGCATCAGAACCGAGACCAAATATTTTCTCCTTATAAACTTGGGTTTACAGTTCTGTTGTACAGAATGTCTCTTGTGTTTAACGTGACACATATCGACGTGGTTTCAAGTCGCGGGCCTGTTTTGTCCACGGGTTTGTTTTGAGCGACAACCATGCATCCTCCCACCACCACTAAGCAGTACCAATTTGCCTACTGAGTGCAGCCTCAGTGACGTTACTGGTGGAAACGAGGCCTTTCTAATCCTGTATCGATCTCCCAGTCTCGGGAACAGGTTACCTCGTAACTCCACGAAGATCCCCCAGAAATACTGCAGAAGTCCTCATGCTCGGAAGCATAACTACTTCAGGGCGTGCCTCTAACGGCTCTACCCGCATATGGGTCTTAACCACAGCCAACATGGAGGGAGGATTGACTTTTTTGGGCCTCGGTCTCTGTGGTGCCAGATTGACCACTGATAAGGCTTCATGGACGTCTGCCCCTTCAAAGCACACTTCAGTTGTGTCCAATTGTTGACGCTTGACCGATCACCATCCTCAGCTACGCGTCGACAGCCTTCTCCGAAGGCTGCGCTGGGATCGGTAGCGTTCTTACAGAAATGTACTTGTGTTTTACGTGGACGCCTAACCAGAGGAAATTTAACTCCATGGTCCACGATTGGACAACGGGCAGCAATAATGTGGCTGCCAACGCCCTCCCACCACCACTTGGGAGTACCAGTTTGCCTATAGAGTGCAGGCTCAGTGACCTTACTGGTGGAATCAATGTCTATCTAATCTTCTACCGACCTCTTAGTCTCAGCATTTTGGTCTCGTAACTCCACGACAAGGCCCCAGAGATGCTGTAGAAGTCCCCATGCTTTGGTGAATGACGACTTCAAGGCGCATCTGAATGGGCTCTAACCGCATATGCGTCTTAACCACCGTCATGACTTTCACTCACCTCTATAGGGGGTCCTCATAACGACCGGAGGGAGGTATGACCTCGCCGATAACCTGTCCCCGTGATACCAAATTGACCCCTGGTTAGGCTTTGTGGACTTGAGCCCTTCTCAACTCCACTTCGGTGGTGTCCGACTGCAGACAATGGACCGATTACCAGCCTCAGGTACACGGAGATGACCTTTCCCGAAGGCTACACTGGAATCGCACAAGGCTTTCTATCAGTGTTGGTGTCCCCGCACCAACTCCTTGCGCATTGGCCGCACATAACGCTACCATGCGGCACGGCCAGAACACATCATCAATGGGAAGCTACCCCACTGACTGAATCAGGTGTCTGCATAATGAAAAAAACCCCGCGAGCATATGTGTTCAACCTCACCAAATCAGCACCACTTAAAAGAAAGGCATGCAAGTCTTGCACAGCAAAAAGACCAATCTTACTGTGCATGCTGTATACCGGACAGTCGAATAGGACATGCTTCCAATCCTGCTCAGCGGCCTGACATAAGGGACAAATAGGGCTTTCTACGAGGTTCATACTGTGCAAGAAAACTTTTGGACTGCCATGTCCAGTGAGAAGGTAGCCCAGGCTTAGACTAAAATCGAGCTTTAGGCCGTCTCGTGCAATCTGAACATCTGTCAGCCACATAAACTTGACACGATCATTTAAAGTTATCCTCCACCTATCATTCCACTCGATCATCTAACAGCTTGCTCCTTTGTCGACGATTTTGCGATGCAACATTTACACCATCCATCCAACTATAGTTATCCACTGGAATTCCATGCCGGATTCTAAAGGCCAAGGTGGACTTCCAGATACAAAAGTGAATCTCCCAGAAGGACCTGCATTGCTTAAGTAGACACAGTAGGACACCAAGCCAAGCATGCGTGAAGCAGAATACGTTGACATGCCAGCATAGCTTCAACACCGCATGCATCCCTCAAAGACAGATGAGCCATACGTGGCACATGCAACAAACAAGCAATTGTAGAAAGTTTTGACTGCTCTACGTCCTAGTACCCAATCCTTTCTCAAAACAACATTCAACAATTTATCTCTCGCACTCATAAAAAGAGGCAATAAGCTTAGACGCTCACCAACTCCCCAAATACCAGATCGATGTCGCGGTCCAGCCGAATATCGTCCCTATAACGTTCCAGTAACGGGACACCAAAGTTTCAGTCCCGGGACACCAGAATCCCAGTTCCGAGACACCAATATCCCAGTCCCGGGACACCACAACATTTTCGAATAATTTTAAAAAAATCAATGCTCACAACAATTCAGGAGTTCAAGACAACTTACTGTCTTGAATTCTTGATACAACTGAATCTTTGTCTGGAATAGTAATCACAAGCTTTTATTACCACGAATATCATAAATTATTATTTCTTGTAGTTTCTTCATTATATATAATATTATTCTTAATAAGAAATGAATGACCTCCAGGATTGAAGTAGAAAAATTATATTTACTTGAATTCTCTACTTGGCAAAACTTTCCGAGAAAATCTTTTTTCTTAAACCGGCCAAAGCGTATGGAGAAAATCTTTACTTTATTTATCTTTACTTATGCGAATATCTAGATCTATATGTCGGCATGATTGTATGCGTGGTTTTTTCTTCTGAGTTATGACGACGTTATCGTAATAAATTCATGTAATTTTTATTTCGTATTCAAACTCGTTTACGTCACTCTTTTCCCTGTCTTTTTTCCCAGTAAAAAAAACTTTCTTCAGAAACGGGTTCCCTTATAATACCGGCAATGTCAATGCCATCACATTTCAGTTTGTTTGTCCTTTACTACCCGAAAATCAACATCCGTTTTCCTGCCTTATCCTGGCATCAACGAAGCAACCCATCACTTGTGTATCACATGAAATTTCTCGAAGAAAATGTTCCGGGTGAAAGAAAATTGAAAGAAAAATAGAAAAAGGATGACGGTAGGCATAGGATGGGCTTTATACCTATAATATTGATTTCTACCAATTTGATCCGCATAAGAATCCATCGAGCAGCTGGCAGGTCCTCGTTGTGGAAAGGTTCTGGCCGAACCATGATAATAATCCATTGGGATGCTTTGGAAGGTTAGACGCAGATGTATTCTGTACGTAGAATACATTTTCCAGGTGATCCTTCTTCGCTTTTTTTTTACATTTTCGATGTTCAAAAGGGCAAAAATGGAAATAACATAGCATAGGATATTCTGTGTGTGCAGGTCCTTTGCTAGGGACAGCCTAGGAGATATTGCAAATTGAATCATTTATTAATCGAGAAGACATTTACCTGACATGTTCTCTCGACGGGCAAGTGCTTTGATTTATGCTTCGACTTTGAAAATGGAACACACTTATTAAATCATAAAAATGAATTGATGCCAGGTTTATAATATTTTTCATAGGTTAACATTTTTGATGTTATCGGAATAAATTCAAGAAAATGGCAGATTATATATATTCGTTTCGAAAAATTTGATTGAGTGTAAAAATGGAATTTTTTACACGCTTCTAACCTTTTGAGATAGGATGCGGAACATTTTTTTACGAATGCTAAAATGTTGCTTTTTGGATAAAGTTGATAATTTGATTTGTCTTGAATTCATTTTATGAAACTTGAATAACTACAGACGTTGCGTCCTTTGTTTTGATTTGTATTAAAAAACTTGAATCCAATCTTGAAGCTGAATGTCCTGCTCGTGTTTCACTGTAAACACTGCACGAAAATGTCCAAATTTTTGTTGATGTTTACAATGTTTCTAGTAAAAAATATTTAACTTTTTTGTGAAGATTATTTTCAAAAATGATTTCATTAAAACAGGTGCAGAAAATCCAGGTTTCTGCAATGCAGGATAGATTATAAACATATTTTCAAAAACCACGTATTCGTGGAAAAATTTAAAAAGTTCACTTTAAATTCAAATGAACAGGCTTTGTTGGCTTTCTTTGCAAGAGTGTTATTTAAAGTTGTTTTCTTTGTATGCACGTAGATAAGCCAAGCTATCAAAATTATTTGTCAAGGAATGAAGTCCCAAATATTGCCAAATATTTTTTGGAAAATTTTGTCAACTTATGAATTAAGTGTGAATGAAATGCATTTTTTCAATGATTCCATTAACTGTTTTTTGGCATTTTTTTCTTTCAAGTGAATTCAAGTTCGTGCTACACCAGAAAAAGAAATCAAAATCCTTGGAAAAATTAATATAATCTTATTTTTAAATTATTTTAAGGTATTCAAGTGTCTAAGCAAAGATATTTGTATTGAATTTTTCCTAGAAGGTCATTTATGGAGCTGTCATAAGTTACTTATTTATTTGACTATAATTCATACAATAAGAATGTCTCATCACTCTCAATTTATCCTTTGTAGTTACAACTTATCATACCTCTCCAAAATGCTCACTTTGAATCGTATCAATTCAAAGCACCTGACCTTCTTGTCTCGCCTGCAAATAGTCATTCACATTCATCATATCACTTGAACCCACCAATAACAATCAGCCTTTCCAATGGCTGTCCATCGTCAACGACCACATTCATATGAGTAAACTAGCCAATGACTCGTCACATGACATCTCACATATTCTCATCATTTCGTAGTACACTCGATACAAGAGCTGAACGCATGTGAATCCTTGAAAATGCTGCGTACAAGCCAGCTTAATCGTATGTTCGCATTTCATTGAAAGCTTCATTCGTCGAATCGTGTAATCCTCTTCTAGGACATTTTCACACCTCAGCAGTTTTCCGTTGTTCGTATCAAACTGTGTATGAACAGCCAATATCATTGTCACATGGTGAAGTCCTTGATTCAAGAGATCGATGTCAGAGTCGTAGGTAGTCTTATCTGATACTAATAATTGATATGATTTCTTACGATATTTCTCCACAATATGTTTAAAACAAGATGAACTTAATCATTTTCCAAAAAATGCAAAATAAATAGCTTTAAAGTATCACCTCAGCATCAAATGTTGGAGGGAATGAGACCATTTTTGCAGGGAAATGTTTCTGATCTGCATTTACAAGTATTAAATTGCAGCTGCAAAAAAAAAGTTGAAGGATAATATCATACAAAAATCCCAATCAACCATATCCAAACTTTCACCAAATGGTATTCATAAAGTATAGATTTATTGTAAATTGAAATTTCTACCAAAAAATGGTATGCATACAAAATAAACAGTGTTTGCCGTTGAAGTTTTTTAAAAATCAAATTGGCTATTTTTCAGATTAAATTTGTTACTTTCCAAATCAAATTCATACTTTTCCAAATCAAGTTGATAGTTTTCTAGATCAATTTGACCCTTTTCTGTTGTCGCTTGAAATTAAAAGATCTAATTTGAATTGGACGACCTCTAATTTGATTTGGGAAATCACTATTTAGATTCAGAAAATTGCCTGTTTCATTCAAACAATACCTGATTTGGAGGGAAAGTTCGTAACACCATGAGACTCAAAATTATTTTCAAAGTAAGACTTAAAATTTATAAATAAACATTTGTTACATTATGTTACTGCAGAATACGGTATAACTCGCTAACTATTCTAAACGTATTCACTCAAAATTGAATGCACCAAAATAATGTACAAATCTTTTAGAGACCATGAGGAGTCATTGAAAATAACTCAAATTCATGTACAACCGAATATTGAAACGGATCTCTTTTTAGGATCAAGATACAACAATTTTAAATGGTATACATCAATAGCTCTGTCAAATAGCATGGAAAACTAAATTGAACTGTAAACTACCACAATCAAGTGCATATTTCCAAAGATAATCCTAAGTTTACTTAATCATTCTGGCGGAATTTGATTATATTTCATTAAAATCGGTGGAAATTTGTTTCAGTTCAGTTTTTTAATAAATTGTAAATGATAATTCAAATTGCCTAGTCAGAATGGATTAAAACCTTCAGCCAGAATAATTTTGAGTCATAAATTGAATGATTTATGTGATTTAGTTTAATTTTCTATGACAATTTTTTTTGGAATTGTAAACCTGTTTATTGTGATTTTCAGAACTTTCCAAAACTAAATTTTTAAAGTAATTTTTTCAATGACCATGAATTCAAGATGCAGGAATTTTTTTTAATGCGTTCGAAAGTTGTATATTTTTCAATAGCAAAGACTTTTCTTTACTTATCAGAGAGTTGAATAAATGTGTAATAAGTAAGCTTATGGTTTGATTATATTTAAAAGAGATCTTGCTTGTTTTTATTTTAATGAATTTTCATCGGTTTCTGTTGAAATTACCGCCTTTAAAATACCCATTCATCCACAAACCCATTCACACCGCGGTCAAATTCAATAGCCCGCCTATGGCCAGCAAAGCTTTGAAGCTAACGCCACCCTTAAACCACAGCAACATCAGACTTAGTGCAAAGTAGCCAAAACAATAGACGGAAACCAGAATCCGCCTCGCACTTCCGCCAGCCATCGTTTTGGGTGATGGCTCACACACGGACTTTTGGAAACATGGGCATCAGCATCCTAATCAAATATCATCCAAAGGAAGAACTCCAATTAAATCGGTCCATCTATATTCGTGTGTCGCCACACACTAAGGGACGAGATCCAGTGCCCAAACATAATTGTCCATAACGTTTTGTATAGTCCTGGCTGGACAGCATGCTTACGTTCGCCGTCCGGTCGCCTTGTTGGGGATTTCGTGTTATCGAGAGAATGTGTGAACTTTGCAAAGAGCATAAGGACCTACGTTCGAGCTGTATACCTGATCCTGTCGTGCAACGAACCACGCTTTATTAAATTATTGATCTGTGATTTATCCGATTGCCTTTTATTCGCCGGGTAAGGATGGTTCTACGTGTAGGGATAGATTTCAGGATGTAATTTTCGTCTATTGTTGGAATAATTGCTCGTTTGCTATGGTCCATGAAAATGGACTTGAATTTTTCAACAGAATCATTGGATAAAATGAATATAACCTTTCCTCAACATATATTTATATATGTAAGAAAATGTTAAGCTAGAAAATGATTCCATTTACATGAATAATGTTACATTCAAAATTTGCGGAAAAAACATGTGTTATTTGAGTGAAAATATGTTCCACATTTCTTTTAATAATCCTGGCCAACTCCCCAAAAAAATGTTGCTTTCATGTATGAATGCCGATTCCTGAACAAAAAACACCACCCCTGAACTCTCACAAACAGCACAAAATGCTGAGGCTGACTACAATAGTTTAGCCAGTATTTTAAGGATATCAGCAGGCCAACGTCAACAGTAATTTCCGGTAACCATTGTTGTTTTTTAGCTTGTTTGAACGATCCCTACCAACATACCCGGACCCATTCACCAAATGTTAGTTCGGGACCAGGTGCTTTTAAGCTCATAAAATATACAAATTTGATACCTTGGAGTAGCGCCACAAGCCAGCCAAATCCTTCCAGCATGAATATTTAGGTTGTGGCTAATTTGTTTGGTTATTCGACAAAGTCAGGTGCATGTTTTACAAAAGAAGCCAAGGAAAATAGTCTCGGCATTTCGGCTTGCCGATGCAAGCCAAATGGTACTCATGAAGTCAAGTAAATACAGGCAAATGGTAGTTTCTTGGTCGTCCTTTTGCGCTGATGCAAGCAAGGAGTCGTCAAACAAGCGAGACATCAGATGGCTAGCCTATGAAACTAATTGTTTGCTGAGCACGAAGTATCCGAGGTTCTTTGCAGCACTAGCAGTCGTGTATGTACATATCTTCATCTTGAACGTACGAAAGATTTATCTGGCCGATAAAATTTTGCACTTTTCTTCTATTTGGATAGGGTTATCTTTGAGGCAAATCTGAGTGCGTTGTCCGCTTGAATTTCAACAGAAAATTGGCTTTGATAGACACTATACAGTTTAATCATCTTAAATTAATTTAAAAAGACAGTTGCCACTTTATATAAGAGGGTAGAAACTTAGGGATAAGTCGATGCTGAACAAAGAAGCTTCGTCCTTTTCATGTTAAGCTGAAAAAAATATTGTCTGAAAAATAGCAGGAAAGCGCAGTATCAAAGCATTGTAACATAATTGGCTTGAACCCATTTAAATGCACTAAATGATCATCGAAAGGACATTTCAAACGATTTTCTTTCCTCAATGATGCTGCCTTTTATTAAATGAAGTTGTGAAGCCTTTCAGTGAAGTTAAACTGTATTTAATGAAAGCATCTTCTGAAAATCAATCTGAAGTCCTAAGTTGAAACCTAGTAATTGAATTAAATTGAAAAAAAAAATACTCAAATTGCTCGTGGAAATCTCAAAAATTAATGGTGATTAGAAATTAAAAAAAAATGGTAGGCGGCATCTCAGCAATAGTCTTAGTTTTCTATTGGAATTGAATGAGATTGAATATTTTGCAGCGTAGTTTTATTTATTAGCTGAATGGGTGTATTTGTTCTCTATTTTCTATTATATTCTCTATTGGATTATATATATTATTATTTGCTGTGCTAAAAATAATCACTCAAATCAAATATCCGTCTTTAATTTTAGAGCCGCAGGAAGTCTTAAATTCATATGTACTGTTGATTGTTGTAAAAAAATCCATTGATTTCCACCTAAGACTGTCATAGTGCTCTTAAACGTGGTAGATTTCCACTGCTTGGAAATCTGGCTGCTAGTGTAAGGTGGACGAATCAGGAAAAACCTAGTCTATTGAGAAGAAATGCAACTATTATGCTCACTGGTGGAGTGCGATCATCAGTAAAAAGGTGTTCCTAATTCAAGTCAGTTTTTTGTATTTCTCATTACAATTTGAAGAATTTTTGTTTTGGTTTGAATAGATTCTACCCTAAGGTGTTATTTATGATGGATGTAGTCAATTATTTGGTTGGTTGGTAGGTTGTAGTGGCAGTCCCCTTTGTCACAAGGTTGCTCACTTAGGCTAAGATAGACCCATTGTGATACCACAAAGAGATAGGGTGCGGCACTAAAACCTGTGGAGAACCATTTAGATTCTCGTATGACACCGGCTATACAGCTAATATTTAAACAGGCTACTTCGGTGAGCCTTTCCAGGAGCCCAAATGATGCATGCGTTTCCTGGATAGTGCCAGGCATTCACACAGAAAGTGTTGGATCGTTTCCTTGTTTGCAGCTGCGGCAAAAATCCTGGAAAGGTGCACCCAGTCTTTCTGCATGTCTGGCAATGAGACAATGCCCCGTCAGTATGGATACGATGAAACTTAATGTTTCACGGCTCGTGTTGAGGAGCTGCTTGGTGCGATTTAAGCTTAGTGTGTGCCAAGTTTGCCTGGTTGTCCTGCAGGTTTCTTCCAGCAGCCAGGCCCTATTTGCAGCCTCTATATAATACTGCTTGAAACTTAGCTTCACGGGGCCCAATGGATGGCCGACTTCGGGTGTTAGTGTATAATCCTGGAGTTCAGTGCCAGCTCTAGCTAGGGCATCAGCTTCGTAGTTCCCAGGTATATCACTATGACTCGGCACCTAGCAAAGAATCACTTCACAGTGAAGCGACGTCCCTTACTTATTCATTGAACTTCTTTCTCGTTTTATTATGAAAAAAAGTAATAATACACGTAGCGTAGAAAGCAGCGCAGAAGATATTTATTGTTGGCCTGAAGGCTTACCAAATGAGAAACTGGAGAAAATTCATGACCTTCCTGATAATTTTCTAATCAAAGCCAATTTTTTAAAGATTTGCTACCCTAAATAAGTAGTTTTATTATGCTTTGTACATTTTAATCTAATTCAATTAGTTAAAATTAAAATTGTCTTCTCTTCTTTATAGCCGAAAAAAATTAATTTAAATCTAAACATCTTCAATTCGAAAAAAAACTTTAAACGTCGCCTTCCTGTCTCCATTTGTTTCATTGCGAGTCTCTTGTAAAACAACACAAGGACTGTTGACTAAGATTTATTCCCTACCGAAGGATGCAAAAAACAAAAGGAAAGCACTAGAGAAATCAGAAAATATTTTTCCTTTTCTGGTTTCTGCGTTGCCATAGTCCGTAGTCCTTTGCTCGCATGCATTACTAGACGAGTGCCTTTCCTACTGTGTTATCTATTGTAGATATGCGAACGTATGTACACATATAAGACAGTATTCTGCGAACATATTTTTCCAACTCTTAGCATTTTACAGTAATTTATGTATGCAAAATGTAAATTTCGTTATCCATTTCCCATATCTTTTGGCAAATTTTTCACGAGTAGAGCATCTTCATTACGCGCTTGTCCTGTGCTCCTTGGATCCAATAGCTACATTTATGTACGTAGTAGCTTCAGCGGGCGACAGTTACTTCGTACTGGAACTGATGCTGAATGGTTTCCTGGAATCATTCTACAAAGACGATCTTCATGGTAATTGACATTGCTAACAATTGCTTTAGTTGCCTTTGATGATATTTACGTGCATGCATGCATGCATTTTAATGTGGCTGAAGTAGCGTTGCTCTTTAGGATCTAACACATTGGCTTACATCGTATGTGGAGTGCATTTTAAAGATCTTTATAGATGTACATCTGTATAAAATTTGAATGGTTTTTGTTTTCTAATATAGTTTTAATTTAGTTCGTTATTTCAAATGCAGATCAACTGCAAAGCTTCTTAGGAAGCACTGATTCAATTTCCAATTGAAAACATGTCACGACATTGGATCACATACAAAGCCGTCATTCATAAGATGCTTAACTGCAACATCTCTGTGACACATTTCCAAGACTAAGCACATCAAAAGGATGCAAAATTTTCAGATTCTCTAGAACCATCCTTGATGATTTTCAATTGAGGTGTATACGATGTCTTCTTGAGTGAGAGTGCTTACATTGAACATTTTGTGATACATCCAGCATTAATTACCGAAAACTTCAGTATAATTATTTCCTGTATACACTTATGGTAGGAAACGACTTATTCCGAAAGGAGATATCGTTTGATGAGTTTTCAATTGCGGATATAAAGGCGTACCACATAGTGTGATCAAAGTTTACTAGAAGATGTGGTTATATGCTTGTGAATCGAGATTCACTAGTGATTTCTGTGTTTCCTATTTCATGTGGAATTCATCTTCTGAAGTTCTGAAGAATTTGCTTGATAAGCATTCACGTTAGATAATCATTATGTTCTAACAAATTAATTGGATTTAGAAAAAAACACATCTAATATAAAATTGATCTTGATTTTCGAATCCATTACAACAATTTTCTTCTTTGTAGACTACTGAGAGTTTTAATATCTATCCTTCCGTCCCTAAATTATTTAATCCCCAAAATTACAAGTTTTGAAGTAGGAGTCTAAATAGCAATAGAGGAAAGGGTATGAAAAGCGTCGATGGTGAATGAGATATAAGATGAGCCAAAACAGTTCCTAGAAATTGATACAAAACTTCTTTAGATCCAATATTCTTAAAATGTTTGTGCGCAAATATCTTCACCTGAGTCAGATTTATTCATAATCCTGTCGAAAAAATACCTTGATTACTCATGTTTTGAATGGCATTACTATAAAGAGATATTCTAGATTGTTTGATTGGATACTAGATAACAATCAAATATTTTTGAAATTCTTTCAATTTCTGAAATAATCCGAAAACAAACAAGCCGTGAGGTGCGACCCTTGAGGACCACACGGTCAACTTCCCAGTAATATTTACATAAATATTAAAAATACTAAACAAAATAAAAATTATGAAAATAATACTTCTTTAAATAATAATAATGTACCTCTCATAACAGTAACTGGAATGACTTCATATTAATCGTATCATCTACGGGAGCGTCAATTGATTACGTAAGGTTTTTGGTCGATGGGGACAGATTGATTTGATTAAATATTCACGCGGATCAATGGGGGGGGGAAGTTCTACGTTATTTGTTATTTTCATATTGATGAAAGCTTTTTTTATAGCATATGATCTAGCAAAGTATTGACTACGAAACATTTTACCATTCAAAGCGTTCATTGCCACAAATGCAAATTTGATTAATTTTTTTTGATTTTCAAAATTTAAGCAGTTTTGATATAAAAATTAAAACACGGTGCTATGAAGACTATTAAAAATCTGCTTACATTATGCAAATATTAATAAACTGTGATTGGCTTAACAACAATGTCTTCAGAATAAGAGTAGTCGGGTAAAATCATTCATATGAACACTGTTTACATGGCGACTTTGAATGATTTTTTATTTTTAATTTATTTTTTTTAAACATCATGGAAAAGTGTTTTGCTGGTTTGTCTCCAAAAACTGATAAGGATTTATAAATTTTATAAACATTTATTACCGTGTTGTGCAAATCTGGTTAACAAATTTATTTTTTATGAAAAAATCCTAAATTTTTGCATTTTTTTGTTAAATTAATAAACGCCTCCAACGATTCTTTTAAATATAAAAACATTACAAAAATGTTACTACACGTCGATTGACACCTAAGTGATGCAAATATTATATTTGGTTCGTGAGATATAGTGAATGGCAGAAATGACCTTGAAATCATGATGAGTTTTAATGATTTTTGATTTTTAATTTAATTTTTTTTTGTGATCATGAGAGAAAATTTTGTTGATTTTTGCACAAAAACTGTTTGGAGTATACAAATTTTATAAATATTGATTACTTTGTTTCGAAAATCAGGTTAAAAATTTACTGTTTATGAAAAAAACCTAATTTTTTGCACTTTTTTCAAAAAAATTAAAAAACGCCTCCATGAATTAAAAACTTGATAAAATCACATAAATGTTAATACGCGTCGATTGACACCTTAATGATGAAAATCGCATGTTTGGTTCGGGAGATATAACGCATGACAGAAATGACCTTCAAACGGGCAAAACAGCAAACCCCCGCGACCGAAGTTTTTCAAAAACTAATCAGCTCTTAAAATTGAAAAGACGCTTCGATTGACACCTTAACAAAGTCGATAGGAATTTGTTTACATGAGTTATGCTCTTAGAAAAAAGTGTCCACGAACGCACAAACGTACGTACGGACGTACGTACATACACACACACACATAAATACTTCTTTCTAAAAACATTTAAAATATACTCGTAAGACCTCAAAACGTAAAGAAATGTTGAAAATTTCAATATCGATTTTCGAGGCGATTGCAAAACTTCCCATATACTGGGAAGTTAATGAGTATAAATTTGATTTGCAAATTGTTCAAAAAATACGAAACGAGATTTATTAGTTCTTAACTTTTTAATCAAATCATCCTCCTTGAAATGCTAAGGAAAACCCAAAATTTCTAGGAAGAAAATTTGATGAAACCCAAATTGACAACAGGCCCATTTTCTAGGAAAAAAATTCACACTGCAAGAAATTCTTGCAAATAAACTTTTTGCAAGAATTTCTTGCAGTGTGAATTTTTTTAAATAATTGTTTATCTCAATTATTTTCTAGGAAATTTTTTATGTCTTCATGGACATGTATGGCTTCTCTTTAAAAGGAACACTTTGTTAAAGGGATTTTCTAATGCTAAGTTTCAAGTCTTTAAAGTATCTATGTATATGTAGGAAAGTTTAAAATTCATAAAGTGATGGGAATTTATAATGCTTAAAGCACTTACTACCTAAAATGTGGGGTTTCACCCATTCGAGTTACGTCACTTGTTGGTTTTGCCTTACAATGGCTACTAAATAATTAAAATATTTAGTTTAGTTGAAATTCATTCAATTCTAAGGCTTACGAGTTTCAACTAATTTTAAAAAGTTAAGCTTTTAAAAATAATTGAAACTCGTAAGCATTAGAAATATATATATATATATATATATATATATATAGTTCGCAGCTGGCTTTTCTCTTAGTCGTACTTCGTACAATTTGCTTTGAAGGTCCTTTTTACGAATAACTTCATTTGTGTGCTCGTTGACTGGGTCAATTGTTTGTGGGACATTTGAAAGAACACCAACCCTTTAAACTTTCAAACAAAATTGAGGCTTCATTTTGAAAAAAAAACAAATTTCGGTCCATTTCTGCAACTTTTTGAAAATTATTTTTCAGTATTTGCCAGTTGTGATCATGCATAAAATGATATATTTTTTAAATATTTAAAACTGCATACAAGAAAACTTTTCATTTGCATCACTGTTGTTAATTTTAAAATAACACATTCTTAAAAGCATATCAGCAAATCGCACCTTTATACAAAAAGTCTAAAATGATTCTTGTTTAAGAATGCTTTTATTTTTTTATATTTAACTGTTAACTTATGGCATTGCTATATAACGAAATTTCCTAACTTCTCTCAAGTAAAGCCTTCAAGTTTGAAAAATCAAGAAGAAAAAATTTGATGGTCGATTCGGTATGTTCAAGGAACTTATGTATTAATTACACTAAACAAATGTTCCGACGAAATCCAGCAGAATGATCATTTTTCCTCAATTTTTCACTCTCCACAGTAATAGCATTCCAAAATCAGTAAATATTTCAACACAACTTCCAAAGCTGATAGGTAAGCCCGCGCCCAAAATTCCGATGCTCCTTAAATTATAGCCACAAGAGCAAGCAATCGGGTCAAAAGGAATTAGGATGTGAATATAAACTTTCGTTCGCAAAATCCAATCCTCAAGCACTCAATGGCTATATGTCAGCATTTAGAAAGAATTTTCCATTTATTTTTCCTGACTTCACACACACACACACCGCTATTCTGTTTCAACCCCAACCTCCAGCTCATGACCAAACGCGAGTTTGAACGAAGCAAAATGACCAGGTCCAAGAAAAATAGTCCAAGGTGGAGATCATGCCTTGGTATTTTTTACGGGGATTGGACGAGCTATGAGAATTTATTGGTGATAACCACTTTTTGTGTAATTTGTAAGAGGCCAAGAGCCAACAGGGAGTAGGGGTTCGTACTGTTTGGTAGCATCTTAAGGTATGCTAAGTCGTATGAAGTCACCAAGAGTTTGGGTAGATTTAGGAACACAATGGCTGAAGATTACATTTGGTTTGCAGAATTTATTGTGAATTGAAAAAGTTTTTGACCCAACTTGTCTCCTCGAGGAAAAAGGAAAGTTTCAGTCATAATGTATCACTTTGCTGTGGAAATTATGGGAGCAATTTGTTGAAAGGTGCGTTTTTGTGAGGATTTATACGGTGGTAAATGAAAAACGAATTTGGCGAAGGCACACACTGTGAGTTGTTGCATAATTTTATTTTAATTCCAGTTGGCGACAATTTATTTTATATCTTAATCAAAACTTGATCTCATTTCTTTATTTAGTGTCATTATAGGACATTTTCATGTTCTTCTTACTAATCTCATTTGTTTCGTAAATAAGCTTGCTTCTAACAGAATCCGGTAACAAAATTTTTGTTACAAAGGAAAAGTAATAATTTGTTGATCAGTACAATTAAAGATCATTGGCTACAACAGAAAGATTATGCTTTCGTCCTAGAATGTTTAGAACTGAATCAACCAATTGTTTTGCAATATAGCACAGCGCAACGATTTGTTCGATTCAATTTCCATTTTTATGAGCACAAATTTCACACAATGATGACCCCATAGCATAACATTGGCATTCCTTGCCAACCACAATATTGTGCGGAAACGTGAAAAGTTCCTAACCTTGGCAGCAAAAAATTTCGCGAAAACATGACACGGGTCACACATGGAAAATTGTAAGGCAATTGAGATCAACCGAACCAGCAGATCGACGATTTGCAAGGGCTGTGGTACCATCTCAACATGATGAGTGAAATATTCTAGAAAGTCAAATGAAAGCTTTTCTTGAAATACCCGAATCGCAAGAGTGCAGCCCACGTTCTATCGAAAATTGTGGAGAAAGTTTGTACGCGGATTATTTCGTATCAAGAATAGTAGATCCATTTCCATTACACACGTTGAGATTTAGTCATGGTCTCTAATTTTTTTTAAAATACTAACTTCATTATTGGACTATCTTGAACATTTTCTGACAATATTACAGAAAATAAGCCAAACATTATTTGGCGCTTTCATTATGGTGACACAACTTTTCTTTCGAATAAAAATCATATTGACTGTGAAATTCCAAACGAATTTAAATGTTGCTGGCTGAAACCAAACCCTAAATTTTAGTAGGAAGTGTGGTTTCGGCGTGTCGGCTGGCATCCTCTTCAGGTGCTGTCATTTGCCATCCGTTACTAGACAGCACGACCACGGCTGGCTGGTGACGGATGGCTGGTCAAAATCGCACACTAGAAGACAATGTTGTTGACTAGAGTAGGAGGTTCTAGCACATGTTATACAAACCCTAAATATTGAAATAATTGTCCATCAAACTTTTTGAAAGTATAACTACTTTGCCAAGTAAAAGATAAAATGATATTGGTTGTCTGTTCGTGCTTTTTGGTAAATTGGTTTAATAATACAAGTCGTGACTTTTTCTTTTACCAAATTTTATTTTCTTTTCAAATATATATTTCGGCTACAACTTGCAGCCTTCTTCAGTGATATGTTCACGACTGTTGTGAAATTTGGTAAAAGAAAAAGTCACGACTTGTATTATTAGAAAATGATACTTCATCATGGATGACGCACCAGCTCAATTCTGATTTAAGTAATTAAGAGAAAATTCAGTTAAAATATTATTCAAATCGCTTAAGGGGTCTGCTCTCTTTTAACAGTGTAAAAACGGGTTATTGTTAAGAATTTTTTAGATAGGTCTCAATTTAAAATATTGATAAAAAAGGGGTTAAACTCAATTAACACACTCCCGAAATACTCAAAAAAATTTTTTTTTATCCATTTATGAGTATCAAAATAGTCGATCTGAAACAAAAAAAAAAATCAAATAGTGTTTGGTTAAATGTGTTAATAGCTATAGTGCTAACAGGGTGATTTTTGATTTTTGCGAAATTGACAAACCGCCGAACATTTTTCGAAAAATTACGAAAAACATGCTTTTTTTCATCGTTTTTGACCCCAAAAAAATATTAAAAATCAAAATTTTGAAGAAGCTCCCATTTGCGCTATAGCTGTAGTCATAAAAAATGTTTGGTGAAAATTTAGTGAGAATCGGTTCAGTAGTTCCCGAGACTTCATCAACGCACCGTAGAAAACGTTGTTTCGAGAAAAACGCGGTGAAAGTTTTTTCTCAATGAAAAATCGCGCTTGGGTGACAAAGTGAAAGTTGCCCAAAAATATATTTAGACTAGTCCGATATTTATAAAATGTTAGTATGATATTTCTGTGTATATATACTTTCGATTTTTTGAAAATTATAAAGAAGGTAGACTCCTTAAGTTTCAGCGTGATTCTCATTTCACTGCAATTATAAACCATACATCATTTTTCCATGTTTTTTTGTCGTTTTTTTAGTAAAAAGGCTAGGTTTCATAGCCTTCCATTTATTTTGATTTACAGAACAAATTTTTTGCCCTTTTGGTGATTGTTTTAATTGTGTTTGTAGCTAATGCACCTTGAAATTATTCTTCCGAAAATCTTGGTTGGTTGTTGGTCCGCTCTGTTCTGTAAGCACAAGACAATGTACTTAGTAAATTTCAGAAATAGGACCAATAACTATTCAACGTAATTTTCACCAGTAGATAGTATTTAAAATTCCTGCTATATAAATTTTCACATTTTTCTTGCACAAGATTGTTTTAGATTTCTAATAATTTTTTTTTAAAATTTCTTTTGTTTTTCCATTTTTCCAGGTGAAGTGTTCCTTTTTATCATTCACAATAAGGATTATATTCCAAATTGTTTCAACGAGAAAAAAATTAGTCATTGTAAATTGTTCTGCATCATGTTTAATATATATGATTCCTAAAACTTCTCGTTTTAGTATTGAGCTTAATCAATTGTTACCAAAAAGGAGTACATAAACGGTTTTGTTTTGTTACCATGTAACTTCTGCAAAAGTTATATTTTCACAGCTCGTAGTGCTTCATTAGTGACTTCAGTAACTCATAAGGGAGTGCAAACATCATCCCTATAAAATTTATATTGAAAATGACATTAACACGACAATGATCGCATTTGCAATTATCATCATTTAATTCAATTGAAAACATAATGCCAGGATAATGAGGTGTCCTAAATATGATCTAATTAAAAGGGAAATTTCACCGCGTGCCAGTCAGTTTCAGCATAATAATGAGTGTTAGCATTTATAGGTTCTGGTTTCAATTCATTTTACATTTTATTGAAGCGTCGCATTCTATGAATTCATGTTACCTGGCATGCAGACATGTTTGGCTTACCAACACAATTGGTGAACCATTCAGGTTCCACAATGGTGCTTGTCAATGTGAAACTAATGTACGAATGAATGAAGTATTGAGTGTATGTGATAGTGTTTAATTTGGTCATTTAGGATTGATTATTTCAAACAAGGTTATGATGCTATACTTAAAGATGTCAAAATCAACACCGAAATTCTCCTCTGTTTTTCTCTTTTCTGACTTTTATTTGGACCTTGCATTTACGTATGATTATTAGAAACATGGGGCTTGGAAGCATTTGATATTTTTCTGATACAATTCGGTGTTTACTGGGACCAATTGTAGGGCTCCTTCTGAAAAGATTCTATCTGCCTTTTGAAAACTTATAAAGAACATGAAAACACTCACGTTAGATTAATCTCGATCGAACCTTTCTACACAGACTGACCATTAAATATTTAAAAATCGACCAAAAGAGAACATTGCTAAACAGACTCGATCAAATGACCCTATTCACAGTGCAAAGTCTTCAAATTCATTTTCAGCATCTAAAAGTAATGCTAGAAGTTTTCCAAACCTAAAATTGCCCCCTTAGTCTTGCACAAAATGTTTTTTTGTTTGGAAATATTTGTTCAGTACATTAAATTCGAAAATTCTTATTGATTGAAAAGCTCATCCTTTTTTTCTGTTAAATCAGAAGCTTTTTCTACTTGGCAACAATGATTTTCGCGCTATTTTTCACAAAAAAAGCAAAAAAATTCTTTCAATTTGACTGTTATAAAATCAGTAATGGTAGATGTATTGCATTCCAACATTTTTTTCATTGAAAATACCATCAACTGAAAGTCACCTATTTAGAACTTTAATCTTTCTAATGAATTCTCCCAGCATACAAGTCAGTCGCAGTCACGTTCCGTTTGTCCTTTTTTTATATTTATTTGTAATGAAAAGCTAATTTCAAATGTAAATAAGCGTGAAAATGAGTTAAAATTTACTGCAAGTAAACTTGTTGGAAAATGCTGCATCAAACTAAAAGCTAAAAAGAAAAACTAATTACTAACGATTATGCAATGCGAAACTATGTGCAAGGAATATTAACTAAGCATTTGCAAGTGTTGGATGGATGGTGAATCAAAGTCACGAAAAGACTTGCCAGCAAGTTTTGTGTGTGGCGACTAGTAAAAAGGAAGCCATTCGGTGGGTGCAAGTGCAAAGGATTAAACAGAAATGAGGGCAAAGTTGTTATTATAAGCTTGATGCTTTTGGGAATCAGAATTACATTTGCTGTGAATTGAAAGCAATGAATATTTTATGAAAACAAATTTAGAGCATACACTTATTTAAAAAAAAAGAACTATAAAATTACTTTTTTTTTTGAGTTTATGTCATTGTTTACCCCAGTTGTTAAATCCTAAATTGCCTTTTAAGTGCCAACGATTTCTCTAGAACTATACTGTCTCTCATTTGAAATGGCGCTCCCATCCAAGTGTTGAACTGGTTGATTTTTTTAGTATCTTTTAGGAATTTAGCAAAGTTGGTCTATATTTGTTGGCTTAATGTTTCCGTTTTCCCTAATGCATGGTTACAGTTTTCGCGCTCTTGCATTCATCAAGAAGTGCACCTTGTCTTATTGAGAGATTAAATATATGAGTTTAAGGAGTTATATGTAGTTTCAATATTTTTTTTAGTTTATATACTGTCATTGTTACCGAGTCTATCCCAATTCTTTATAGACCGAAGAATTTCACTTTTAGAGATTCTGATTATTCTAGTTTCGAACATTTTCACAATTATTTAATTCAGATTCGTCTAGAATATTCGTAGGTGGACTTTATCAAATCGTATTGAAATGTTTCTTAAGACAGTGGCGAATATCAGTAGTACTAGCGAAGTAAGTACCATTCATATCATTTATTTCCGAGATTTGAACCACAAGTTCTTTACCTTGGTTATTTTATCCTAGAACTTTCTCGGGTTACTTCTAACAAGAACGTTGAGTTGGTGTATGTTTCATAGGGTCATTGCAATGAAGCCATTTCAACGTTTAGTGAGTTTTGCAGAAATTTTGCAGAAATCTTACAAGGGCTGCATACCCATTAGGTAGAGTCAGTATACTAGAAAGAAAGCAAGTCGCTTACAATATCAACTTTAGAAACTATTTGAATAGAAATAGGAGGAAACGAAAACCATTTCAGTAACTTTCAAATTAAGAAACAGATTCCATTGCTGGACTGCAACTCAATTCGAAGAGCATTGTGCGATTTATATATTTTAATGGGTTATAAATACAATCTTTGAAGTAAGGCAGGCTTGTCTGATACATGTTGGATTTGTGGTTTCACACAAATTCTAATAACTTGAAAAATGGAATTTTACCTAAGCGTCTACAATTGTCTATAAATTTTCTGCTAGCTTATAGTGTGTACTGTTAACATAATGTGGTACTGCTAGCAGAAAAGTGCGATTAGCCAACCCCAATGGCTTTAGAATTTGCTTTTTCAACAATATTTACTACTTTCACGGCACTATATACTTTAGCAACATCTTCGATTAAAATTGTCTACGATCATAAAAGGACAAAAAAATTTTTTGCAAGCAGCTAATCGAAATTCAATTGTTTGCGCAATAGTTGTGGATCACCTTAACACAAATGATCGTTCAACAGACTAAATTTGTCTTTTCGTGATATATTTACATCTTAGTTTAAAAGACAAAGTCAATTCAGGATTTGCCTGAATTAAACACCTCAAATCACGATCAGGACCTTCCGATCTAAGGTACCAGTTTACTCACGATTACCCAGTTTCTTGGAAATACAATGTTGGCATGAACTATCATTTTATATTATGCGTAGTTGGAACCAAAACGAGCATTTTTGCACCCCCTGTAGGACATATCTTACTCTTGTTAAACTTGACATTATCGACGAAGAGTACAACAGCTAAAATGGCTAAGCAAATACTTCTTTTTCAAACAGAAACTGCTTATTATGCTGTAAAATAAATCTCATCAATACGGCATGTTAATTAACTGATTAAAAAATTAATGCCTAATGAAAAAGTAAAAAAAAAACTTTCACCTGATAAAAATAATGTGAAAAATTACAATGAACATAATTTTAAGCTGAAACATATAAATGCTGTACAGTATTTCACTGGATATTGTAATGAAAGGGGAAGTATATTTTAATGTTATTGTGCATATATATATATTCTTTTCAATAGTGCAGCTCTTCAAGAGGATCCAGTTAAACTTTCAGATTGATTGGAGCAAAACTGACGCAGAAACAGCCAAATGCTCTCCAAACAATTTTGCTTTTATTATTATTATTAATTTTAAAACGCGTTTTTCTCAGAATTAATTTTTTCAATGTCGGTGATTACTGTAACTTAAAAAATACTTATCTGATTCTTCTCAAATTTTGCACACTTATTTTATGCATAAATTACAAAATAAAACCATTCAAATTATGTATTTTTTATAGTTATAATTTATATTAAAACCACAAATTCGCCGATTTTTATCAGTAAATTTTCATAAATTCAAAAAGTGCTTTTCTTTTTATTTCTAAGAATTGAAAAATCAATTAAAGAAAAAACTTGATGTTGTTACGTCGAAAAATTCATAAACTAACGATTTTTTTTTCAATTTTAGTGAACAGGTGATCCAGTGATGAGTAATGGTGTTCACTACAAAGCAACTTTCTTTGGGTGTATACCAAGATTTGCTGTAAGTGGCTCAATACACAATATTTTTTCAGAAAAATTTAACAAAAGAATCTTGAAATGTTGCACTATAATGTCCTTAACTTATAAATATATTGATGTTCACAATATTTTTAAAAACAACCTTTAAAAATGTGTTTCTAAAAAAACTGACCGTGACCCCTTTCTTAAGAGGATAGTACCAGCTATAATTTTGAAAAATTAATTATTAACTTCCCAGTATATGGGAAGTTCTTGTAATCGCCTCGAAAATCGAAATTGAAATTTTCAACTTTTCTTTACGTTTTGAGGTCTATAGAGTATATATAAAGTGTTTTTAGAAAGAAATATGTATGTGTGTGTGTGTATGTACGTACGTACGTACGTGCGTTCGCTGGCAGTTTTTCTACGAGCATAACTCACGTAAACAAAGTCGTATTGACTTCGTTGAGGTGTCAATCGAAGCGTCTTTGCAATTTTAAGAGTTGATTAGTTTTTGGGAAACTTCGTTTGGGGGGGTTTGCTGTTTTCACCCCTTGAAGGTCGACCATGTTATGCGCTATATCTCACGAACCAAACATGCGATTTTCATGTTTAAGGTGTCAAACGACGCGTATTAACATTTATGTGATTCTATCGAATTTTTAAAAAAATCTTTGCATCCGTTTTTTAATTTTTTTAAAAGGGGTGCAAAAAATTAGGGTTTTTTTTCAAAAACACAAAATTTTTGACCTGATTTTCAAACCTTAGTAATCAATGTTTATATTATTTATATACTCCAAATAGTTCTTGTGAAAAAATCAGCCAAATTTTTTTTCATGATTACAAAAAAAATTAAATAAAAAATAAAAAATCATTAAACGTTCAAGGTCATTTACGTCATTCATTATATCTCGAGAACCAAATATAATCTTTCCATCATTAATGTTTCAATCGACGCGTATCAACATTTTTATGATGTTTTTATATATTAAAAAAATTGCTAAAGCGTTTTTTACGATTTATTAATTTTTTTTAGAAAAGTAGTGTTTTTTCATAAAAAATTCCATTTTTAACCTGATTTGCACATCGTAATAATAAATATTTGTAAAATATATAAAATTTTATCAATTTTTGTAGAGAAACCAACAAAAACTTTTCTCATGACTACAAAAAAAATTAAATTAAAAATAAAAAATCATTCAAAGTCACCATGTAAAAAGGGTTCATTCGAATCATAATACCTTAAATCTCTTATTCTAAAGACATCGTTGTAAAGTCAATCAAAGCTTATTAATATTTGCAAAATTTGAGCAGATTTCCAAAAGTCTTCACAGCACCATGTTTTAACTTTAATGAAAAAACTGCTTTGTAACCTGTCCCCCCTCCGATTGATCCGCGTGAATAATCAATCAAACCAATGCACCAAAATCATTACGTAATCAATTGACGCTCGCGTAGATGTTACGATTAATATTAAATCATTCCAATCATTTTTATGAGAGGTACAGTTTTATTATTTGAAGTAGTATTATTTCCATAACTTTTATTGTGTTTAATATTTTTAATATCTATGTAGATATTACTGGGAAGTTGACCGTGTGGACCTCATGAGTCGCACCTCACGGCTTGTTTTTTTCAATTTCAAATACTTTCTAAAATCACACTTCAAAATTTTATTAAGATATTTGCAAAAATAGAAAAGTTACAGCAGTTTGATATTTTCGGTAATCGAAAATTCAAACACATTTTTTTTCGAAATTACGTTTTTCCAACTGCGAACACTTATTCTCCGGATTGGCCGAACCGATTTTAATCAAATTTGGTTTTATTCAAGTATCTTGTATGGTCATCTACCACAATATATGCCAAAATCAATCCCAAAAAATTTAACAAACAAATAAAGTGAAAAAAGCGATTTTTCGGAAAAAAATTAAAACAACCGTTATTTTTTAGTCATTTTTTTCAAAATATTGTTATTGTTGTTATTGGGTAGAATTCCACCTAAAAACATTCCTCTTTATAATGTGGTTTGGTGTTTTTATTTCAAATTTCTCATTCCTGAGATTATCTGTTCGCAGTGGGACGAGGCATTTTTCGAGACATCAACTTTGCCGCCCTCTATAAATAAGTAGAAAAATGTAAGGAATAAAAAAAAATTATTTTTGTAATTTCCAAAATGTGTGTTTTTTCCATGCCAAGTTTGAAATTTATATACAATAAAGAAGCTGCGAAAAATATTGAAGTTAGGCTGTTTTTAGCATTTTAATCGGTTCTACCTTCTTAAGCCAAACAGTTCAACAAATTTACGAATCCAGGAACCCAACATGAAATTTATTGGTCAGACTTGGTTGAAATTAAATTAAAGTAATCGAAAAAAATAATATACTGATGAATCATCTTCGCTTTTTCTTCAAATTCGGTCAAAATGAAATTGAATCCAAAGAAAATAGCTCTAATTTTTTTACAGCAAAAAGTTAAACATGTTATATTAATTTGTACTAAAATTTTAATATATTTGTTATATTTATTCAAATATATTTAAATTGCTTGCAAGCTCCAAACTTTTCAACATTGTATTTGTATTCTGTCTTGTATTTATTTTCTGAATAAAATCTTCAATATTGTTTTATCCAAGTTAAATGAAGATATTGTCCCGACAATTTCAATTTCAAAACAGCTGAGATAATGTTTAATTTTTTTTTTTGGAAATTCAAAAATATTTTTTCATTAATACTATGAAAGATGAAAAAATGCCATACAATCAAAAGATGAGTATTTCCGTTTCGAAAACTTACTTTGAACGTACACGAATAAATTTTAATCCACTTTTCACATGTTTTATCATCTATCAAAATAATTTACAATTGCTTGAAAACAGATCATGCATAGTTTTGTAATATTTTCCGCTAAATATGATTTACATATTTGCCAAAAGCAAACATCGAAAAAATCACTTTTGATAGAGATATTGAAAAATAAACATAAACGTGCTGAATCTCTAATACAAATATTCATCCAGATGGTTTTACAATTCAACACAAAATCAATTAGTTTTATAAATATGCAATGATGTTTGTTGTTGCGTATGAAACTCTTGCATTATTAACATTCTCGCCCGCAGGGGGTTCAAAGCGCAAACATTTAACAGAATGAATTGGTCCTTGGAAGTACAGCAACAACGTCACAACAACCACCAACACCACTTGTAGCAACCCCCATATCGATGCCACGATACTTTCAAATTGGCATTTCAATTTATTGTTAGGTTAAAGGTTAGTTATTCATACAAAGTTGCATTTTTCACAATACACACGCAGAGGTTTGCACCGAAATTCGGTTTAAACGGTCCCAAAACCACAGTGTCCAATGCAACATAGTGCACACAACATGTCGCATACGTTAACGATTTGGTATTTTATTTCTGCCCATATGAATTTGGTGTTTTATTTGAATTTATATTACAATTTGTTTGTGTTAAAGTAAAGGTGAGTCTTTGGGGAGTAATACTGTGTTCATGGCCATTTAAACGAGGATTTTTTTGGGGGGAAAATTCATTTGCCTAACATTGCATTAAACATTTTTGTATATTTTCTTAGAGTAAAATCACATCAAATGATGTTTTTTTAATCAAAGAAACAGTGATAGCATCCTGCATCCACATTTTGACTTAAATATTTTTTTTTTATTCAAGGTTTGAATTTCTTTGACCAGCTGTCGACTTGTAACCACCCATGATAAAATCAACCATTTTGCATTATATTGTCTTAAATATCTTTTTAGAAGTAAATTTATTCGAGATAATTAACATATTTGCACAGGTTTCACTCTTTTTGAACCACTTTACCACCCTACTTGCAATTAAAATCTGCACTATCGCCACAACAGCAGCAATATTCTAACCAAGCTAAAAAATTTTCTCAAACTAAAAACAGGGAAAATTAAACCAATCGCTAACATGTTACCATTGAAATCTATTGTAAGCATTTTAAACCATAGTAGGTGTGTACCGTTGTTACCAAGTTCTTATTTGAAAAATATGTATCAAATTAAGAAAACATAGTAATTAAAAATTTGCTTGTCAGTTGAATCAGCTAAGATTTAAAATTGTATTCAAATCAAATTGTATTTGAAGCAACTATTTCACTTATTGTAATAAACATAGAACTGAAAAGAAATGCTGAAATAATCTTTTGGTTGTTTTTGCTAAAAGTTCAGAAATTTTGTAGTAATTTTTACGAGCATAGAAACTTTCTTTAGTAATTTTGTTAGAAAAAGTCTTGCCCTTGTTGAAGAAAAACTGACGAAAAAAATACATTTTGCAAACAATATTGTAAATTGAAATATTTTAACAATAAAATTATTCGTCATTACGAAATTTTTTTTTTGAGATGAAAATATTAGCAACAAATTCAATGTATAACATTTTATTTACTAGTTTTCTTCGGAAAGCATCGGAAAAAAGCAGCCATTTTTTTGTAATATATCTATCTATATTTCTATGAAAAGAAATTTTTTCGTCAAAATTATTTCAGCAGAAATATCACAAAAAATGTCTACTGAAGTCTTTTCCGATCCGTTTTGAAGGAAATTATTAAATAAAATGTTATTCATTCTCTTCAAAAATTGATAAGAACTTATAAATTTTATAAACATTTATTACTGTGTTGTGCAATTCAGGTTAAAAATTTGTTCTTTATGAAAAAACCCTAAATTTTTTTAAAAAAAATTAAAATTAAGAAACGGCTTTTTTGGAAACATAATAACAACATAAAATTTTTGAGACGCACCGGTTGACATCTCAGTGATGCAAATTCTATATTTGGTTCTGGAGATGAAGGTCATGATGACGTAATGATTTTTTTATTTTTAATTGAATTTTTCATAATTATGAGAAAAAATTTTGCTGGTTTTTTTCAAGCACTATTCGGAGTATATAAATTTTATGAAAATTGATCATGACGCTGGGCAATTCAGGCTAAAAATTTATTGTTTATGAAAAAACCCTATTTTTTTGCACTTTTTTTTAATAAATTAAAAAAAAACAGCTCCACAATTTTTGTTTGTGTTAATGCGCGTGCATTGGCACCTCAACAATTGAAATTGCATTATTAGTTCGTTAAATAAAGCGCATGACCGAAACGACCTTCAAGGGGTCAAAACAGTAACCCCCCCCCCCCCCCCGACCGAAAATTTCCATAAACTAATCAGCTCATAACATTGCGAAGGCACTTGATTGACACCTTAACAAAGTCAATACAACTTTGTTTACGTGAGTTATGCTCGTAGAAAAAACTGTCCACGAGCGTACGTACATACATACACACACACACACATCTACTTTCTAAAAACATTCAAAATATACAGATATATACAGACCTCAAAACGTAAAGATATGAAAATTTAAATTTAGATTTTCGAGGCGATTACAAGAATTTCTCATATACTGGGAAGTTGAAAATAAAAGTTATCCATTTCCTGCTTAATTTCTAATTTAGAAAATAGTATTTTTCTTCCTGTCAATTTTATTGAAAAAGAAATTTAATATACAGTGAAAAATAATCACCAGTACGTAAAAAACCTACTTAAATATGACAAGAATTTGTGTGTGCAAATCAGAAATTAGTTGAATTTTTTGTTTTGGATAAATTCAAAACTATGAATTGCTCAAATTTTCAGTATATTTCAATTAAAACAAACTTCCATTTTTAATTAAGAAAGATTGATGAATTTTCAGAACGTAATTCTGCAACAGCATCAAATCCTTTAATTATTTCGTCCCTGCTTAGTGGTTTCAATAAATCTCATCGCTTGATTATCGAACTTTTCTCTCGTTGAATTGTTAAGGACCTTGCCAGGATTCACATTTATATCTTGCTTACGATAAATCAGAGTCTCCGGTCTGCCTACGTGGATACAAACACTCATCCACTATCGCCTCAAAGGATGAAAAGTGCTTTGCAAAAAAGAAGGAGATCATCGACCTGTGTTTCGCTTGATTCAACACTCAGCCCAGGACTCATTAAAATTTCGAGTGTACACTTCGAACACTATGATTTTGTTTTTCACTATTATCCTGTCTACATGTTTTTTTCTGTCTTCTATAAATCGAGGTGAAGTTGTGCCGCGTCCTTTTTTGCAAGATATACTCACCCCCGTCTTCTCGAGTGGCTTCTCGAAACTCTGAAGGACTGGCGAAAGCCATCACATAATGTGGTGTTGGGCTGTTTACGAGGCTTGAGGTTAAGTGGTTTTGTAGTTAGAGAAAGTTTTTTTGCTGTTGCTGCTGCCGCTGTTTTTGTTGTTGTTCTCCACTATTTTATGGATTTACCTAGGCTCATTTTGCTTGCTTTATTCGTGTCCTGCTTTTTGAGTCGCACAACCATTAAACTTTCCTCATAGTCGACTATCCAAATGCAGACTCCGTAATCTGGGAAACTTGAAGTGTAATGGTTGTTTTCTGTTACGGATCATTTAAGTTTTCGAAAGAACTAGCACCAACTAATGATTTGAAACTTGCTCCCGAGCACAGCTAGTATTCGAGCTTCTTCAAAGAGTTGTAAGTTCTTTATGTAGTCAAAGGAAGGTTCAATGCAACATTGATGGCTTTAATGACGGTGCTGTTGCTAAAGAAGAAGTTCATAGTTTTTCTGGTCTTCACGTAAAACTGCTCTCGTTCACATGGCATATGAAAACTATTTTAGTTGATACTTTTGTGAATAATCATGCATTACGATTGAAACCTTAGCTTTAAAAAAGGAAAACCTTAAACGTACCAGTGACATCATACTGTTGTTAGCCAAAGAATGATAAATCATAGCTACTCCCAAATTTGTAAGCTTTCCATTTGTTTATGGTTTGCCAAAAATAATAAATTTGAAAATTTTAACCACCTTTATAGCAGATCCTGTATTAACAGCTCCATTGAGTTGGAAAGGTGCATTGAAACAATTTTGTCAGAAAATCAATTCACAATTCATGAAAATTGGACACAAAAAATGTTTGCCACATGGAAAATATTATCTTTTAAAGAAAACTGAGAAAAACTTAGTGAAAAGAGAAATTTAAAAAACGAAAGCCTGCAAACAACATTTTCCAGAAGAAAACCGTCAAAGAAAATACAAACGGTAATGTTATAAATTCAGTTAAATAAATTTTAAAACATGCCATGCCATTAAATTTTTTTTTTTGGAAATACTAAGCAAGCTTATAGCCTAGAAGTTTAAAAAAACCAGCAATCGACTTTAGGAACATCGTCTTGGATATTAATTTTGAGCAGCAATTATTTGATCAGAAATCACTTAAAAAATCAAGATTGCCTTGTAAATTAGGAATCTGTAAATTAATTAAAACTTTCTGTCTTATGATGAAGTAAGTTTGAAAGTCTATAAAAATTTTAAATAAAAATATTCCAAAGAATGATGCAGTAAATATTTTTTTAATTTGAAAAAACTAAAGCTACTTATTACATATTTATATAAGTGGGAGAATATATTTCTTTTTGAATTTATGAAAATAGCAACTATTTTCATAATGCTAAAAATATATGATTAATTAGTTATAACTCAATTGATTTCAGTGAGACGACTTCCAAATTTTAAGTTACAATAAGTGACAGTTGTAAATGCATGAATATTATTGAATTACGAAGAAAATCAATCATAAAACAAATTCTAGTCAACCGAAATATTTTACGGAAGTTCTCGTTAAATCATGTATGAAAATAAATTTTTCCAAACACAACAATTTAAATAAAAGGATAGATGCCTGCCTATTTGTTAATTAATCATTAAAAATTTGTTTAGCTAAAAATTTCATGAAATTATTTATTGAGACCTGGAAGTTTTTCATTGAAAAAGGTGAAAAATATTTTCAGAGCAATTCTTGAATTAAATAGGAAACACCTTTTATGTACACTCGTCAAAAAAACGGTTGAAACGATATTACAATAAACTTCAACCCAAATTTTTAAACCCGAATAAATTTTAAGGAACACTGTTTTATACAACTCAGAGAGTTGTGAATATTGGAATTGTTTTTCCTGGCCAAATTTTTTGGATGTTTAGTTCAAATTTTCAAATTTGTCTACGATGATTGTTGAAAAAATTCTTTGAAATAAAATCTCAAAAAAGAATAACGTTTAGAAAATTTTAATGAAAAGTCAAACCTAAAAATTAATTTTGGTATAAATTTCACAAGAGAATTTTTCGAAATAAAACAGAAAACTAATTAGTGTCTGGGGAATTTAGTTTATGTTTGTTCAATATATTTTCTAAGAGTTTATTCTCCAAACTAAATAGATAAGCTAGTTTTTGCATATATTTAATAATTTAAAGGCTGTGTATTTTTAAACAATTTTTGAATTTCAACCTTTTAGAGCAAGTTTTATCCAGCACTTTTAAGACCTTGAAGTTAAAGAAAATTATATCTTATTTTATTTTTTTGAAAACATCTTTCGTATCAGAAAAAAACACTAAGAAATGATTTCAATTTAAGTTTTAAATTTCTAGAAACGTTTTTTAAGAAATCGTGAATCATAAAATTATTATTCAGCAACAGTTTCAAAGAAATTGAATAAACTAACGAAATCAACTATAATATATAACACTGCAAACACTTTTTTACGAATCAAGTTTTCGAATCAACTTGTTCAAATTTATAATAGCTAAAATACCACAAAATAATTTAAACAAAATTTCGAAATTGGATCCTTCAAATGTTCTCGCATTATTTTTAAATCATTGATAGGTCATCCAATTTTAATATTTCAGAAATAAACTATTTTTTGTTTCACCAGATTTCCTTAGAAAACATCAGTATTACTGTAAATCTTGGAACATATGATTCCTGCACAAATAAAATAAAAATCATTGTCATTTGATATCAAAAAAACTAAGAAGCTCAACAACTTAGTGGTCGCCATCATCTTGGCACTTGAAAGGTTTGTTTGAACATTTTTTTTAAGCAGCAATTACACATACAAAATAATTTTTATTTTACACAAGTAGATTGTTCCAAATGATACCAAAATATATAAAAATTGTCAGCAATATTTACAGTCAAGTGAGACACAATTTGCGACGATGCTGCATTATTTTTAATTGCGCATCGTCTAGAAAGTACTATTTTTCTGATGAAAAAACAAAAAAGCTAAAATTTTGCACTTATTTTATTTTTGATTGGATGTTATGAATTTTGGAAATTCAAATTATGTTGAAAAAATTAAAACGTTTTTCAATTCTGACGAGAGATATTTGACAGAAAAATTCCAGCAATAGCTTATATTTTTGGCGATTTCGAACTTATTTTTGTATTTTTTTTTAAATTGTACAAAAGACATCAATGTTTTTGTGTGAAAATAAAAATTAGTCTGTGTATTTAATAGCAGTGTCAAAAAATTTACTTATATTCTTATTTTGTCGAGCGCCAAGGTATTTTTAGCTTCAAAGCAGTTTGCTTTTTTTCAATAATTCTGTATTAGTGTGAATATCATGCAGTAAAATTTGGAATTATGTATACATAATGTGGTATAAAAACGTTAAAGCTAAATAAAAAATTAAACATTTTACGCCCCTCCTAATTTTTCTGACAAAAATATTGCATATTGAATTATATTATACGAAATTTTATTTCTGATTATGTTAAAATGTACGTGATTTTGTGACTTATTTTCTATCGAAAATAACTTACAGTTTTGCTATTAAATCATAAAATAAATTTCTTAAAAAATTGCTTTGGTAGTTGTTCAAAATAAGATATTCCGGTATGAAAAAAAAAAATTTTTACCGGACAGCCAAGATTGGCAGCTTTTTAATAATACACAAATAAATAATGCAGAATAAAGTATATTTGTACACAGTGTCAGTGCAACACAAATATTTTCGAGTACATCACAATATGTTGACTTTAAAAATTGTCTAAAAATTTTCAGAAAATTTTGTTCATGCACTTCAAAGCCAATGGCTTCTCTGTTGAAGCAATTAAAATTCAAAAAAAATTGCTCAATCAATTAAAACTTATGAAGTAGTTAAAAACTCACCAGTAAAATTTTCTATGTATAATATGCTGGAAAATAACTTTTGTACAAATATTTTGAAAAGCATCTTTATTTGTAGATTGAAATACACTATTCAAAACAATTAAATTTTTTTTCACGTTATCAAATGCTTGAGAGACAATTGAACTGGCAAATGAACTATTTTTCTGATTCCCTTTTGAATCTCCAACAAGTTCGCTAAACACAAAATGTCTTGATGAAAAATTTATTACATCTAAACTTGATCCCGGCTGGCAGCAACATAAAATGCTGCTGCAAATCTTAAAATAAGGTGAAAAGTACCAGAAAACGTAATTCAAATCTCCTTGAGAAGAATTTATAGAAAGCACATCCAGGTAACGCTATCTAGCAGAGATAGCTGAAAGAGCTGCTTGGAGAGCTAGCTAGGATATATCCATCCGTTCTTGTGCTTTCTATTGCTCAAAACAAAATAACAGAGCGCTTGTCTACGATCACAGGATGGACTGAAATAAAATGAAATGTAGAATCAATTTAATTTATAGCCGCGGCAAAGACTCGAGCACAAGACGAAGGAAGGACGATAAACGTGATGGTGGCAGTGACGGTACGGAATAAATTCAATTGGGCTTAAGATACGTTCCTGAAGAAGTTGGTGATGTGGTGTTGCCACAACCTGGCCCACACTCGTAACGCCTTAAACTCCGGGACATTGAGCTCTGTAACCTCGAGAACACTATTGAGTCCTCAAATTGGATACACTCACAAGCTTTTCAGCTTACCATAAAATGAGAAACATTGAAGGTTACTTGCCTGAACATTGGCATCGCGGTTGAAATGCAAAAATATTCCGGGCGAACTGGGTTGGCATGAAGTTCGTTCTTCTTGGAAATACGAATAGTCTGGCTATGGTTCCAATTATTTTTATCCACTAATCGTCTATTTTCATTTCATATATCTGCTCAGAGTGTAAAATTGATACAAATGGTATATGACAATATCTAGTGATAGGATTTTCTTGAAACACTGATCAATTCTATTCAATACCAGCAATTTTCGAAGCCATCGTGAAACTCCAGCTGAAAACACTGTTCTTTGTGCTAATATCCTCAATCGAATCGTCCTTTGCTCGCTGGAACTGGTAGTTTCATCTTCATACTTCGGGAATCGATGTTGAACCAACTTCGATACGCCCTCCGCGCTGATAGTGGTGGTCCGTGAACAATTCAAATAAATTGGTTACTATCGTAAGAGGATGAGATCGACATGTAAGGAAATGGATTTAACCATGATTTATTAGACGAAGTTTCTGTTTCTTGGCGAGCTATCGGTAATCAATGGCAAGAATCGACCATTCGTAGTACTCTCACTTGTCTTGTACAATTCGTGCATGGCAAAGTTGCTGATATGCTGTACCTACGGCATTGCCTTGTAATAGGTCCACTAGCGTTCAACACGATATCGGAAACATCCTTTTGCTGCAAGGAAAATTTCGTAATTACATTGTATTTTGAACGAATGAAACTAAGTGAGAAACTATGCTCTTTGTGTAATTTCACAAAGTTGAAGCACTTAAATGCTGTACTGTGGTAATTTTCAACTGCTTTTGTATGGAATCCAACTGAACCAGAAAAAAACCATTGATTAAATTTTCTGACCTTATCATATAAAAGTATTTAACACAAATTTAACAATCGTTTTTTTAAGGATAATATTTGGCATAGCAATTGACTTTTAAGTATAAGTTAAGTAATTACAGCGCTAGCAATTTTTTCAATTTTTTTCTTTTGTTTTCATTTGATTTTCCTTTTAAATTTGGGTTGTACAATGTTCATTTATGAAGTACAAAATGTATAAAAATTGAGAGTTTCTGGTTTATTTGTCTACTTTTAAGGAAAATCTTTGCACTATTGATTTGAACATGTCTATAAATGAATTTTTTATTGAATTTTCAACTCAAGCTTTGATTGTGAGATATTTTTTTTATAAAGAATTGAAAAAGCAATTTTGAGCATAGTACTTAAATAGTTTCAAATTACTGATTTACTTAAAAATGGCCCTTCTAGTTGGTGAAAAATGTTTATATCTCAAAATCTACTGCAATAGATCGTATCTATATTATTTTCAACAAAAATAGATGAGGAATGTGAAGCCAGTATAACTTTTATTTTTCGTAAGGTGACTTTCCAATGCTTTTGGATATTTTCTATTGAATCAGAGCATTCAGCATTTCGTTTAAAGCGAATTTGGAACAAAAAATTAAATTTAAAATAGGAATAGCAATTACGAAATTTTGAAAGTTCTCGCCTGATTTTCTTACAGCCGTTGAAGGGTCATTACAGTAAACAATGGAAAATTAAATTTGTTACTTTCAGAGCTAAACTATTTTTGGATTCATCAGATTTCACTTAAAATACTTCAGTGTTATTAGGAACATATGATTTTTGAACGAATGCAATTAAAATGATTGCTATTTGATATCAAAAAACTAAGATACTCTACAACTTAATGGACTATTTTGGTACTTGAAAAATGGACCTGAAAGTCATTTCTTAAGCAGTTTTCATATACAAATAAATCAATTTTTATTTTACACAAATAGATTATTTTCAATTATATAAAAAAATGGAACATTGTCAGCAATATTTGCCGTCAAGTGAGATCTAACTTCTGATGGTGGCGCCATATTTTTCTCATTAAAGCCTTGTCTGGAAAATATGAATTTGCTGATTTAAAAACGGAAAGAATAAGTTTCCGCATATGCTTAATTTTTGACGAATTTTCGAAGTTCAGATGTTTGTTAAAAAAATTCAAACATTTCGGAATTCCAACGAGCAAATTTTCGATAGCAAAAATCCATTAATAACTGATATGTTTGGCAATTTTTAATTTTTTTATGTACATATTGTAAAGTGTACAGGAAGCTTCATGTTTTTGGATTTTGTGAAAATCAGTTTAGATATTTTTTGAAAACATATTTAAAAATAATAATGACATTGCGAACGAACGTGATTGAGAATATTTCAGCTCGGATAACTCTTTTTCTTCGAAAAGAAATGCCATTTTTCGATAAAGATGGCTACCACTATAACCAAGCAACAATCAACCAAGAAAAAGTGTCTTAAAAACGGACACTGTTAAAGATTTGTTCCTGTTTTTACTCTCGCCCACGAAAAATTTAAAGAATGTTGGTGATCAAAAGGAAATTTTCTTCTATCTTCACATATTAATAAGCACTCAAACCTGCTCATGAAATGTTCACAAACTTTTATTGTGATGTCAAGGAACTATTATGATATTTCTTTGAGGAAACAACGATAACATGGTAACACGAATTAGCGTTTTACTCTAGACTACCATAAATTACTAAATGAATTACTTTCTTATTTCAAAAACTCTATAACCGTCCAAAACCATACGAAAATCACTAAACTTACAATTGTTTCGATTACGAACGTCAACATAATTCAAAATAAAATTGAATGGTAATCTGCATAATCCACTTTTAAGTCTTGAAAAAATTCTACGGAACTTCTATCTTATAAAGTTCAACTGTCTCATCCGAAAAATCTAAGAAAAAAATGATTTTCCCACGGAAAAATATAAAAGTGCAAGGTTTTGACGCTCATTTTATTGTAAGATGAGCATTTTCAACAATTTTTTTTCCAACTGTCAGATTTTTCATATAAAAAGGGGCATTTTTCCACCAAAATGATAAATAGGATTAATAGATTTAAGGGGTCTACCTTCTTTAAGCAGTGGAAAACGGGTTATTTTCAATAATTATTTAGATAGGTTTAAATTATAAATATTGATAAAAGAGGGGTTATTCTCAATAAATGCACTCCCATAATACATAAAAAAATAAAATATTTATTTTATCAACAAAAATGCTGGTTGAAAAAATGTCGAAAAAAAGAGAGGGTGTGTGCTGTTGATGAAATTTTCGAGATGGCTTGTCTGAAACAAAAAAATCAAACAGTATTAGGTTCAGTATGTTAATAGCAATAGCGTGAATGGGGCAATCTTTGATTTTTGCAAAGTTGACAAAATGGCGGACATTTTTCGAAAAATTACAAAAAACATACTTTAAATCAAAATTTTGCAAAATCTCTCAATCAGAGCTATAACTGTAGTCATAAAAATGTCTGGTAAAAATTTGGTGAGAATTTGTTTAGTAGTTCCCGAGATTTCATCAACGCGGCGTCGAAAAACGTTGGTTCGAGAAAAACGCGGTTAAAGTTTTTTTTTTAATGAAGAATCGCGCTCGGGTGACAAAGTGAAAATTGCCTAAAAATACAATTAAACTGCTACAATCCTTATAAAATTTTAATATGATATTTTTGTATATATAAACTTCCCAAAAATGCAATAAAAGAATCGATTATTTCAAAATTATAAAGAGGGTAGACCCCTTAAAGTGAGGGGGTAAGGATTTGCACTTTCGAAAAATTGAATTTTTTTGTCTTATCTTATTGTGAAACATTTCAAGAACATATTTTTAAGTCGAGCTGAGCAAAAAACTTGAAGTTATTGTCTAGTTAGTTTCCTGTCCCTTAACACTATAGCTCTGACAGCAGCGGGCGTTCGAGAAGGCAGTGCAACTGTCGATCAGGTATACAGCAAAATCACTTCTATTGTTCTGTCCAATTATCCTGTTTCGAGAATATTTTATTTAGTGAAGGCAGGTAAGTGAAGCCATAAATACATGATGATGATTCTGTGTAAGTTGAAAAAAGTTTTTTTTCCATATTTTAGCTTTCAAACGCACTTTTCTCAAAAATACTTTTTCAATGTCCGCGTTCCCTGCCATTTAAAAATTACTTGACCGATTCATTTCAAACTTGGTACACATTTTCGATATATAAAATACTTTCCCTAAACGTTTAGTTAAAATAATTTAACATTTAGGGGGCTTCCCACCCACAAATTACCGAAGTTTTTCGTGGAAAATAGCAATTTACACTTTAGATGGCCACCAAATATTTTTAAATAAATAATAATAATAATTATAGAACGTTGGGAGAAGGATTCAATGAAAATGTGACTAAATTTCAATCGTCTTTGATTTCAGATAATTTCTGACCGAGATATAGTGAACACCGCAAATTGTTATTTTTCTAAGACGTCCTGGGGCAAGCTCTGTCACCGTCTTGTTTTTCAATATAACCACATGAAAAAATTACAGAATATTTTTAAAAGTATACTTAATAATGTACAAAACGTTTGAATAAATTTGTTCAATCCATACTTTTAAAAAAAATTACAGCAAAAGTGTTTTTTACGCTGAAAACCGGACCTTCCCTTCTTAACTGCTACTTTAATGCTATAACTGAATCAATCGGATTTTCGAGATATATTCATCATAAACAACTCCATTCGTAATCATATCAAGGGCAAAAGGATTTGTCACTGATAATTCCCGAAATCCTTGCCAAAAAGACGCTTCAATACCAAAATTTCTTCTTCTTTTCGCTGGTGTATGGTGTAATTGAATCAAAGCTTTGACAGTCGTCAGCAATCCAATTAACTAAATGAAAATGGTGAATTTTTTCCGTATTTCCAATTCATCGAAGCGTTTTTAATCGGAATCTCGAAACCAGATAATGAGCTCTGTATTAAAATACTTTCAGCTCATCATGCTCGGTAACAGTTAATCCATCCTTTGCAAAGCTACTGGGAATTTTACATATCAATATGTACATTTGTACGATCCGATTTGCTCTCGTCACTGCCTCCACTCCGTATTGAATGCATTCTGTCTCATTTCCTTTGTGAAGTATGCTACCAGAACCTAATCCTTTTTTTCAATCCGGATTCAAATTTAATTCAGGATCAGCCATCCGTTCATCGCATCGCTTGCACGCTGAATTTCACTGTAATTTGCGCGTAATAGAATGCATGTCGAACGTAATTTGTTTAATTGGTGCGCGCGTCCTTGCGAAAGGACGACAACGTCAGGCCGGGGGTAGTCTATGTAGATAATTACGTGGAAGAAGGCATAACTATTTTCCGCTTTATTGTTACAAATTACGAACAATTATTTGGGAAAATGCGGTTTGATAGGAATATTTGAATGCTAATGAAGTTTATTTTGAAATGCTAATGTATTCAGAATAGATGCATGTGCGTTTTGGAAAAATATTAGAAATTTCATTAATGGCACTCATCCGATTGATTTATCTATTTGCAAAGTAGAGTAATTATCGTATATATCGATCAGCTGAAGTAGAACGGAGAGCATAGCTATTATTTGATTCAGTAAATGCGATAATAAGGTTTAAAATTGATGGTAATTAGCCATCAGTATTGAGTTTTTGAAAATGAGATATGTTTAGGTCCATATTTCAATTTCAATTTAATCTTCAGTTGATGAGAATTTTTTATATTGAGAATAAACTGAAGGATCAACTCGCCAAATTTATGGATACTAATGCAAGTTTGCAATCTTCGAAGCGAATTTTCTTTAACAATTGAACTGAAACCTCAATGTTTATCATTAGAAATATCAGAAAGACTTCAATCAATTCAAATCTCATACAATGGAGTTTTTTTACGTTTTTAGTATTTTTTGTTGTTGAAAATATGAGCCATAGCAATAAACACTTGAAAGATGTGAATGTGTTTGGTTCATAGACTTTCAGTAGAAAATTCAGTAAAATCAAGTAGTTTATATTAGTTAAATAATGTCGTTTAAATAATATAACCAAAAAAGCTTCATTTTCAGTATTTTGAGTAAGGTTTAAAAAAAATCGAGCCAAGTTATAAAAATGAAGAGTTTTTTGCGTATTTATTGAAGTTGACAAAAATAACCAATAGAAACAATGATAAATATACTAAAAATTTTTAATTTTAGTTCAATAATTTGGGTCTGTATTTACTCTAGTGACTCTAGAATAAAACACCGAAAATTTCATGAGTCTCTACATGATGCGAGACCTGACCTTTTCTTTAGAAAATAGCAGTGGCGGCTCGTGGGAGTTAAGTATGGTGGGGCTACTGGTACGAATTTTTCTATCATATAAGTTCTTATGTGAGTTTGAACCTGAACCTGAAGAACCCTTTTCTGAAACAAACTTTAAGCACTACAAAACTTTAAAAAATACCAAACACTACAAACACTACGAAGGCACACTAAGTACTAATACCATGCACTACACTGATGAGACTACTTTTGCATTAACAGTCATCACCTTCGTCCCCTGCGGCCCGTCGTAAAAAAATGTTGCTCATGCCTGCTCAAAAGCATTATCCAGACCATGGCAAGACTAAACGTTGTCGAAACACTGAACGGGCTTCATATGATTAGCCCGTCCACGATGTATACACGTGGTATTTCAAACACGCACACTCCCGCCGCTTCAGCATAGAATTCACGCAGCCATTCAAATCAAAATACTCTTTTTCGGGGAAAATTCCACGTAGCCCCTTCCTCATAGTAAAGGTGGAAAATTGTCAAAAAGAAAATAAGTTTGAATTTTCCTCTCAGCTTTTACTCGGTGCAGGCACAACGAAGCGAGTCGAAGAGAAAAAACAAATTGTTCTTCGGTGCGTGGCAAGAAGACTATGTGAAAGTAAGCTACAGCATGGGCGAAAAAAATACTACATTATATTTTGCAATGAAATTAAATTATGAAAACTATATTGAAATATATAATGATATTTTATTACATTTGCACTAATATAGGCTCATCAATAAGTGGTGGGGCTGAGCGACACTAGCCCCAAAGGCAGAGCCGCCACTGGAAAATAGTCTATTTCAAAAGAATATTTTATTTAACTTTGGTACAATTTAAATACGAAAAATTTATGCGCTTGAAATTTGATTAAGATTAATAAGATTAAGTGACACAGAATCAAAATAACCTTTTAAAAATTATTTAAAAATATAGAAAAGCGTTCGAACTATTTTCTTCATTCTCAAATTTTTAGTTTCAATTAGTTTTGGTGGATGGCAGTATTTTTCTTCGTAATTCAAAATGTTATTTTCTGGAGACTGTAGACATTCCGTGATGCAAGACGTAGAATTCACTCATGAATTATTTATTGAGCTTTGAAAGTATTCGTCCATGCAATTACCAATTTTCACATAAAAAAATTAGGAAAAAAACTACTAGTACAAACTCTTGCTATTTCGAAATTTTGATTTTCAATTTAATAAAAAAATTCTGCACATGAGATTCATACATTTTACTTAAAACATTGTTGCATGTAAAATTTCTCTTATCGCTATTTTTGGTTAGCATGTTAATTTTGGCGATGGAATTAAATAAAATTTCATATAAATAAATTAAAAATGAACATGAAAATACTAACGTGTGTATTTTTTAAAAAATTTCTAGTGTTTTGGATAGTCATAAACACTTGTAACAGTCTTAAGATCTCTAAAACTTTCACAGTCGTTTATTAAGAACTGAAATCGAATTTAGTAGAATCTAACTTATTTTTTCGTTTTCCCATAATTTTACCTTTAAACATTATTTTCAGAAAAACAGCAACTTGAAACAAAGCTGCAACAATTATTTAAAAGAGTCTTTTAACGTATGCTGGAGTCATAAAGGAAAAGATTTAAAAACTTTTTCCAATATTCTAAAAAGATTCCAACTTAATGATGCAATTTTCATGATACCGCTTTTTGCAATTTAATGAAGCAAACTTGACAAGAAAAAAATCTGCTGTAGACTTTTTTGCTCCGAAAATTCATGCTTGCATGCATATTTTACTAAACGTAACCCATCAAAGGGTCATCAAGGGTTTCGTTTCAAAGAATGTTTCAAACTTTCATAAGTCTATAAAAAAATCAATTACACAGTCAAATTGTTTAGCTCCGTTTTCAATTGTGTGAACTTCAGTTTTTACACATTGTAGAAAAATGCATTAAGTTACATCGCATTTCGGTTAAAAATACATAAAGTGTGCAAACATATTTTTAGCTGACAAAAAGAAATTAAGTCTCGAACAGTTCTGGAACACTACTTGAAATATACAAAGCGTACTCTGAGGTCGTAAAAAAGGATTTAGTCTCCTAAATGAAAATCAATTTGCAAGAGTTCCATTCAGTCAATATCCTCATACGTACAAAGACGTGCCAATTACAAGAACTCCATCCTGGCATGCTTTTAAGGCGAAGAAACTGCTTTTGCGTTGAAATTAGGATGCAAATCAGCTGAAATTGAAAATTCACAAAAGCCTTTAATATGCTGATGTAATGCAGTTTGCCTGCAAGCTTGCCATCCTAATAAGCAATTGTGTAGCTCACATGTGTAGCCGTACGTTATAATGAAATGCCGACAGGATATTCAATCCAGTTGTATCCTTACCGACTAGCCCATTGTGTTACACAAAGGCGCTTCATGACGACGAAGAATGGCTTCATTGCTATTGTGATAGTGATGGTGGTGGTGGTAACATCATTAACAACGGCTTTGTCGCACAATACCCACATAATTATGCTAATTTGGCTTTAATTAAGTCAATTTATAAACAGGTTAATTGTTTTTTATCCCGCGTTGACACATGCATACTAAACAAAGGACTTTATTGAATTATGACGGATATTGAATGTTTCGTTACACACGGTTTATTTATGTTATATGCTCGTTAAATGAATTGACTGGGTGCGTGGAAGGATTTTCACAAAAAATTGGCCAAAATTTTGGATAAAAACTGTTATTCATTTAGTTCAATGATTTTTTGACAATATATATCAATTGCAAAACATCTTGTTTCTTTTCTATGAAAAATTATCTTACAACTTTCAAAGTTTTCCGGTAAGATTCGTCGTATATGTATACATTTTTAAGGCAAGAATATTAGTTATCAATACTTCATTTTGATTTAAAATAATATAATTCAATAATTTGAAATCTGCATTACCGCCTTATAAATACTATCGAAAAACTGACGTATTATATGACATTAAAACCGATAAACTCCGAAAAATATCATGTGAAATTTTACCAAACAGGATAAAATTTCGTTTGGAGAAGCAAAAGATATCTCAACAATCAATTTTAAATTATATTACCTGAATTGAAAACGATTTAACGATCGTTTCTAAGGTCCAAGAATTCTATACAATCGTTTAAAAATTATCTAAATATATATTAAAACGTTCGAACTATTTTCTTGAGCCCTAATTTATGGTTTCAAAAATAAATGTACATCTCCCTTACCACTTCACGGTTATATCAGCCTTTAGTTTGTTTTTGTAAATAATCATAAACCAAAACAAATGCCCCTTTTTGCCATTTGTAGATTTGTCTTAAAAACATTCAGCAACAGAATATGTGCTGTTTAAATAAAATATTTTGGAATATGATGGCTGGAAAGTTTCAATCGCAAATATAAAGAGCATTGAAATTGAAAACCTTCCGAATAAAGTAAGAAAATCACAAATTAAATTGGTGATTCATCAATCTTACTTGAAAATATTTCAAGAAAAAATATCCCATGGTTCTAAAAAAAATTTAAGGAAATAAAAATAACGAAAGTTTTCAGCTTATTGGCTTACGTGAAAATTTTGGAAATAAAAATTTCAACAATAATTGGCAAGACAAAATTTGAAATGAGATAAATGTAAAGTAAAAGTTAAGATAATACAAATAAAAATTAGTCTCACAAACGTTCCAAACTGCCCTATGAAAGGGATTATGTTGAAATGTTCCCGAAAAATAAAATTTAAATACAAGAAATTAAATGTCCAAAGCTATATCAGTTGAAGTATTTTTTTCTTCAATTCTTTGTATAAGTATCTTGAAAGCACATTGAAAGTAAATAAAGTATCTAAAAATAAACTTGAAAAATTCCATCCAAACCATTCCAAACATCATTATCATCTTTTGTTGAATAACGCCGAACGCTCAGACGAATATCTACCAATTCTCTGCGAAAATTTAACACTTGAAACATTTTTCGTCCAAAAGAACAAAGACAACGTTCATATATTATAAATTACATCATTATTTCAAAATAACAAAACAGCAAATTGACTTTGTTCTGTTTTACCCCCAACCGTCTTCTGATGACATCTTAAAATCCTTTAAGTCTCTCTTCAAAACTTTCACTCGAATCCATTTCAATGTTGCTTGATTCGATACTAAGGCTACGACTATTGTGTACGTTATAATGAACTGTGTTGTTGTCTTTTTATAGTCCATTAGAAATCCAAATCGAAACGTCGTCCTTTACTTAAAGCCCAGCGTGAAAGCATGAAAGACGTATTCCATTAATTCTAACTGAATTACATGGGTTGGTTAGACAAATGCCTTTGTTATCCCATCCTGACAACGAACAACCCATTTAAAATGAAACGTTACTTTTAAAGAATCCTTTCACGAGTGCGAAAAGCAAAGGAAGAGATGTCTAGGCTTTTGTGTAAATCGATATTGAATTGGAATCGGGTGCTAAAGATGAATAGCTGGAAATAGAGAAATCATCTAAGAGATAATCGATGACATAGAGAAGTAAATAGCGTGAAATAATCGATACTGTGATACTGGACACTAATATCATGAAGTTTAGATGAAAATTTATTCAATTTGATACTGTTATAAGTACACAAACATAAACGTAACTAAAGTGTTCTTAAAAAGTTCGGTCAGAGCTTCCAGAAACATGTAAAACCAACAAAATCACTACCAAAGACGTGCACATTATATAGTAACTACTTAAAGGACGAACAAGGTAGTACCCACGTATCCAGCATCACATTTAATATACAGATCACCGATTCATAGCACAGTAAATTTCCTAGCTAGACATTGCCTCCGAGCATCCTAGTAACCAAGATAGTCCTTGCCAACCATCTAGGACGTATCAATTTTACTGCATCATGATTTATTCAGTCCGGTCACGGTGGGTTAAATGCCCAACAACTAGGCACTTATTAGAAAGTAGCCTAGAAGCATGTCCGATCGGCTAATCTGATCCGTCTTGCGTCTATCAAAATAGCTACTATCATTTTACACTATCGCAATTAGCATGCACGCCGCCGTTTCATATTCCAAGCTCAAGGCATTAGGATGTTGATATCCTTGAACGGAGTCGAGTGAGCAAGCTCAGCAGCCTGGCAAAAAGTTTCCTCGGATCGGAGTGGACTACAAAGAGCTAAAGTTGTATCCCTTAGAGATTTTGTTGGCATTAAATTCACGAGGACAGCTTGCAAACAATGTGAACTTTGTGGGCCAACAATTACAACAAATTTCCTTAGCTTTTTGGAAGAGTGGTGTAACATTAGTGGAACAGTAGGAATGGCGTTATTTTGGAATTTAGTTTCTGATATACATTTTCATATAGGAAATAGATTACATATGAATTATGGAAAGTCTCTGGTGAACTTTGAACTAGTAGATAAAACAAGCTTAGTATTTGTTGTAGAAATATGTTTCTTAGAACTAAAAATATTGTCTTAATGTAAATGATAAGGTTGATAGTATGAAAACCTGAAAATAGCATGTCCTTCAACTCAAAAAATATCAGGTAAAAGATTATCATCTAAGACAAGGTGGTCACAATTTTCTAGACCAGGATGGGATGGGATTGAATTAATAGTATCCAGAAAGATGAGTGACGACATCCCACAGCTAAAACAGAATCGAACAATAATGCAAGCTACTAGTGACATCTGATAAGTTTCACTAGAGAGTACATTTTTGGCTTTTGCCAAATAAGTCACAGCATCAAACATTGTTGTTTTTAAAGCTTCAAACGAAAACTAACCACCTCTTCCAGTTGATTTTCAGGAATATATTTTCGTCACTCACAATGCATTCAAAAAAGTGATCAGGGTAAAAGAGCACATTAAAGTACCTAAGTAACTATTGGTAGTCTAAAAACACACAAAGAAGAAATGTTTTTGCTACGTGCTGGATGAAAATTTCTTGAAAATGCGAGTAGTGTAGAAAGTAGAAACGATTTTGCGTTGACTTGAAAGCTATTATATCGAAAAATAAAATGAAAAATTAGACTTTTGGTAAAATTGAAGCGAAATAAGTCTTTGTAAAAGGTAACGGTAATCGTTACTGCTACTCGAGAAAAACTTCTTATAAAATTTGTAGCTTAACAATTTTCTTACAAAAACGATTAGGAAGTTTTTTTTCCTTTTTCAAAGACAGTAACATTACAAAGTTTTAACCTTTATGTAGCACACAAAATGTGCACCACTTCGATACAAAGCAGTTTAAGGTAGCATAAGATGTGTTGCAAAATAAAAAAAAATTCGATGACAATTTTTTTTAAAAAAAGGGTCGATTGAATTTTTACTACCCTTTAATTTATAAATACAGTTTAGGTACGTTCAGAAAGGTAGAGTACAAACATTTCAGATGCAAGCATTAAATAGTGCGGAGAAAAGTGTACGATTTGGTTGGACGGCTAGAGAAGCGTTATATTGTTCAAGTGTAACGTGAAGGTACTTTACCACGATCAACTATTTATCGAATTATTTAACAATGTGAAAATGAGTTTCGTTAATTTGCATAGAACAAAGAGGACGAAAAAACTTTTAAATTAAAAAAATACGAAGAAATTTGTAGAAATGACCAAAAACAGTCTAGTAACGAAATACACGAGTCAATTCTATGTTTCTAGAATGACAATACACCGAGTTATTAAAAAAAAGGACTACAATATCAAAAATGAATAAGAACTCTTACATATTCGGCTTCAATTTTCAAAAAAATACCGAAATACGAGAATACGAAAGAAGCATTTTCATGGAAAAAACTAATGCTGATGAATGATGAAAAGTATTTCTCGTTTCTCGTTCCACAAATGGCGGAAATGATTCATTTGATACCAGAAATATGCCGGAAAGTCAAAATTTGAACCAAATATTCTTGTTTGTTAGCTGATATCTCGGAACCTTTCATTGGTAAAGTGCGAGGGAAAGCGTTGAATCCCAGACTCTTTATACAGAAATGCCTTCCAAAAATGGAAAAAAAATTACTAACGAATAACAAAGCAATGATAATGTTATCTTCATTCCACTATGCAAAAACACAACCCAATGGCTTCAACAGCAATATATAAATTTTTTACTGCAAGAGGATAATCCTCCAAATGTGCCACAGACACGTTCCATCGAGCACTTTTGGGCTTTCTTACGCAGGCTCGTTTATGAGGAAGGATGGGAATGATAAAACAAAAATCCATTCCAATTACAAATCGAAAAAAAAACTTTGAAAAAAGTCCAAAATATGGTGGAAGGTATTAAACATAAGTTGAAAAAATCAAGAATAGTGGTCCAGCAAAAATCATGAAGTAAAATTTTAATAAAAATAATAGTATATCAGCACCAATTTGTCTCATATGTTTCGCGACAGACCTTACAAGGCACAAATTTATAGAGTCTTCAAAATGTCAACTTCAAAAATCTCAATATTTTGGAAATACTTAACTGAAAAATAGCTACAAAATTTTTTTATCGATTTTTTAATTCAAGAATTTGATCTTGATAATATTCTACGATGCAACTTAGTTACATATCATTTTTTCCCATATTATTCATGGTTTTTCTTACTCAACAATTTTAAATTTAACATTCGATGCAGCAGGAACAAACGAAGGATCCGCTTTTTATTTCCAAAACTTTTGATGGAAAGGAATTTAGGCATTTTAAAAAAAGTTGCTGAAAGAGTGAATCCAATTTGAAACGGGCCCAGTTCTTGTAATTGTTTTGCTAACTAACATTTACTGATCATTCATCAACTTTGCAACGTACAAATGCCATATACAAGGTGAACGTCCTAATCTGAGAAACTTTGGAATATGAAATATTTCCACATCCTTCATCAATCTCATTAGTGAGTTTAATCCTTAAAAATTAATTTTTCCGCAGTAATTGGTCTATAAATTATTTGCAATCTCCATCTCAGACATTATGTAATTTATATATATATATATATATATATATATATATATATATGTGTGTGTGTGTGTGTGTGTGTGCGTGTGTGTGCACGGAGTCCAATTGATCCCACTTAGGCACTCTTATTCATTTTGAAAATATTGGAAATAAATAGTTTTCAAACACATGGAATTCAGCTGTGGCGGATGGATTTGTAGATTATGTATAAACTTTGATACTAAAATTTTAAGAAAACAACACACTTTAAAATTTACTTAGAAGTCTCAGCAAAATTTCATTCACTGTGAATTAAAATGGAAATTTTTGAAATAAATTTATAAAGCAATACATGAATTGCATTTCAAGATAATCCATAGGTAGAGTTTTTTTCGTAACAATATAATCATTTAATCTGTTTTTTGGAACTATTTTCGATTCTATCATGCTCGGGTTGATTAAACTTTTATTAATTTTCATGGAAAACTATTGAGCTGCATGACAAAAGACTTCCTGGTGTAAGTATTTATCGAACCATTTCTACTCATTCAATCATTCTGCAAGCCTTTTGTCAAACATGAAACACACAACAATTTTTTCCAAATCAGTAATTCTTCTGATTTCTGCAAAATATGCATGAACCACAATACCTTCTTTGTGTATGCATATACACGATTCCCCATCAGACAACTTGCATTTTTCTGCCATTTCCTCCCCAGGCCGAGCATCATTTTCCACGTTTTTGCATTACTAGCACAAACTATCCTACCGTTGCTTCTGGATCCCATTAGCATTGTCCCATCAAAAGCTCGGCACGGCATCTGGCTTTTTTCCATCAACAATAGTTCTGTCATTATATCCGTTTGCCAGGATCGGGGTCATTAATTTTTTACTTGAAACAGCATTTGTTGCAACTGCCTTACAATTATGCACTTGTAGGCGTTTTTACTCAGCCCGCGTGGTGAATGGGGGTGTGCTGTAACCAGTTTCAGACGTAAAAGGATAGTCGTGGAAAAGCGCGATAGTGGCCACGAAATGTAAAGGATAACGATTATGTTGGTGACGATGCAGTATCACGTAACTCAATGGTGTTAGTAATCCCTTTGGGTGAATTTTTGGCATTAAAGGACGTGATCACCAATAATAAAATGGCTGGAATGGTACTGGATGTTGTAAAATGAAACTAACTGCTTGCCGAAACTTATGAAAAGTTTTCTGACTTGAATAGAGTTCAATGAAAGTAAATTTTTAAAGGTCATTTATCACAGTAATGCTTTCCTCTAAAGTTTATGAACATCATTATTTATTTAAAAACGTTGGATTTCATCAAGAAAACAAAATTACGGACGGAAAAATTGTTGAAATAATATTTTAAATGGTATTAAAACGAGTTACTGCTTTACTTTAACGCATTTGATTTTTTGTGCGTGGCTGTTGTAGAACACCTTTCACTAAAGACCAAAACTACTAAAAATTACATTTTTTTTTCATTTGATGAAAGCTTTTTAAAGCATATGATCCACCAAAGTATTGACTACAAAACATTTTACCATTCAAAGCGTTCATTACCACAAATGCAAATTTGATTAATTATTTTGCTTTTCAAAATTTAAGCAGCTTTTATATTACAATTAAAACAGGGTACTCTTAAAACTTCAAAATCTGTTTCAAGTGGGCAAATATTAATAAACTTTGATTGGCTTAACAATAGTCTTCAAAATAAAAGATATAAGGTAATATCATTCATATGAAGACTTTTTACATGGCAACTTTGAATGAGTTTTTATTTTTTATTTAATTTTTTGTGTAATCATGAGAAAAAGTTTTGAATATTTTTTCACAAAAACTGTTTGGAGTATAGAAATTTTATAAAAAATGATTACTGTGTTTCGTAAATTAGGTTAAAAATTTATTGTTTATGAAAAAAATCCTAATTTTTTGCACTTTTTTCCTTAAATTAAAAAACGGCTCCAAAGATTTTTTTCAAAAACTTTAAAGGATCATAAAAATGTTCAAACGCGTCGATTGACACTTTAGCAAAACGAATCGTATGTTTTGTTCGTGAGATATAGTGCATGACACAAATGACCTTAAAAATCATGATGACTTTTAATGATTTTTTATTTTTAATTTAATTTTTTTTGTAATCATGAGAAAAATTTTTGCTGGTTTTTTTTACAAGAACTGTTTGTAGTGTATAAATTCTATAAACATTGAGTACTGTGTTTCGTAAATCAGGTTAAAAATTTATTGTTTATGCAAAAAAACCCTAATTTTTTGCACTTTTTTTCCTTAAATAAAAAACGGCTCCAACGATTTTTCTTAAAAATTTGATTGATTCACGCAAATGTTAATACGCTACGATTAACACCTTTACCTTGCAAATCGTATGTTTGGTTCGCGAGATATAACGCATGACAGAAATGACTTTCAAAGGGGCAAAACAACAAACCACTCCGACCGAAGTATCCCAAAAACTAATCAGCTTTTAAAATTGCAAAAACGCTTCGATTGACACCTCAACAAAGTCGATACGACTTTGTTTACGTGAGTTATGCTCGTAGAAAAAAGTGTCCATGAACGCACATATGTACGTATGTACGTACATACACACACACACATACTAATTTCTAAAAACACTCGTAAGACTTCAAAACGTAAAGATATGTTGAAAATTTTAATTTCGATTTTCGAGACGATTACAAGAACTTCCCATATACAAGGAAGTTAATAAATATTTCCAACCATAGACACTAAAAATTAAGTCTACGCTCACAACTAACTAAAAACACAACCAGCCTACTAAAAGCTCACTTTTTCATCCTGAATCCATAAATCCTTCTCTTTTCCGCAAAAAAATAATATCCAAAACAGAAATTCCAACTACAATTCTGATAATTTCCCACGAGGCTACGATAAAAGTCGATTAATCAACATATGTTTCGCAAAAGGCTCTACATATTCAAATTCGCATTGGATTCCAATTGGAAATCATTCAACCGCATGACGAATGCGAATTCAAGTAATTAACCATAAATAATGCTTGCAAAGAGAGAGAGAGAGAGAGTAGGTAGTTAAAACCATTACAATGAATGTTACTTCAGGATAATAGAGTATCATATTCGGGAGCAGTGAAGTCGATTGTGGATGCAGAAAATGGTTTTGGTTTGCAGTGATGAAATGAAATTTTAAAAAACGCTTTACATTTTTTTTGATGAATATAAATTACTCCATATATTGATTTTTGTTCATAGCAGTGTAACAAAGCTTTAAATTAAAATTATTAACGACAAACTAAAAATGATAGTAAACAGGAAATGAAAAATGAAGATCCATATCGATGAAGATATTTATGGAATATGGTGAAACAAATCTGAGGAATAGATGATAAAACATTCAAATATTGGTGAAAAATCGAGTAACTGATAAATTTTGATAAAGTTTAAATAGTATTTACTCTTCAAAAAATTTCAAAGTATAATAGATAGTCTCTGAAGTCAATGTGATAAAGCATAACTTAAAACTGAAAGCGAGTATCTTGGACTTAAATACGAAAATCATAAATTTCAATGATAGATTCTTAATAATCTTGCGATGAAGTCAATCTATAAAAAGGGTTTTAAGACGCTGCAAGCCAGCATACCAAGAAAATAAATCTTACAAAAAATCTAGGTAAAACTCTGAGGATTGGGTCAGAAAATTTGATAATCTTGTAACAACAATTTTGCGTGGAAAGTAAAGTTTATCTTAGAATCAAATTACATTTTCACATTTTCTTTTGGATTCAAATTAAATTGCAAACTAAGATCGTCAATACGAAATAACATGTTTATACAAACAAAATATTTAGAACAATTAGGAATGCAACGTATAGTGCAATTGCATTTAGAATTATTTTCCACTGATAGTTTTCTATATATCTTTTCAATTCGTTTTGGAAAAATATGTAAAGAAGATGATCCGATTTTGTTTTCAAAATATTTTTTGTATAAGATTACAATTACTGAACTATAAAAATGAAGAAAAAGTATGTAGAAGTGCGACTAGAATTAACCTTCGTAGAACATCAGTAGTAATGAACACATGATGGTGTAGCGTCCATGAGAACAAATCTGCCATGATACGCATATGAGATAAATTTTTCAACCATTTAGAAATTTGTGCTTTAGCACTTCCAACATGCTCAATTTTACCAAATTATGATCAGAATGATATGATAATTAAATCTGCAAAAAGTGACCAATTGGAGGCTACTCAAGAATGCATAGGGGCGTAAGGCAATGAAAAAGATATAAATGGATATATGCAAAGGAGTGGATAAGTCAATAACGTTCCAGTAAACTGACATTAATAATACTCACGCAAATTAAGAAGACACAAGATAATATCAATAGAAATGCTAGTTGTTCCATAGGTCATCAAAGCAGCAGCAAATTACTGGTAATTCTAGTGCTTCCACGAACAACATTTACTTTACTCATCAGTTTATATTTTATGCTGTTTTATCAGAGAATATATTTACCGTTATTGCTTTCAGCTGTACAAAAAGATAGGGGTTTATTACATAGCCTAAAATAAATTAATTATTAGTGTCTGTCATAATAATGTTAAGTTACATCATCCTAAATTTGATTACAAATTATCCAAAAAAAGAATTCAATTCTCATCAAACATCTCGGAAAAAGGATGTTTTTGATATTTCTGAAATATTTAAGCATTATAAATTTCAATTGCTGCAAAAAAAATCATTAGAAATTTGTTTATGAGTAATTGGTTATTTGAGGACATCCTATGTTTGTGGGTGGATAACCTGGGTAAGGATAACTATTCCTCACGCATCACATACAAATTGGTATAATGCTTGAGATGTGAGAAATTTCGATGCACTTCCTTTTCGGTTTTATAAATAAAATATATTGTTGGAAAAGCCGAGTGGTGCAACCCATGAGGTTGAAAAACTTCCCAATCATACATGGTATGCTCCTTTTTGATTTTATGATTGTTTTTGCATTGCATGCGCATTTTTGGATTGTTTGCAGCTAATGAATTGTATGTGCATTGTATGTGGGTTTTTGGATAGCATAAAAACTTACACAATAGAAAAATATCATATTATTGATAGTTATTTGTATGTATTCTTATAATAAAAATATTCAAATTTGTTCATAAAAAATCCGCTTTGGTTTTTCATTTCGTATATGATCAAATTTTTCCATTAAGTTATCGAAGATTATACATCAAACATTTTTTATTTCTGAAAAATCATAGCAAGTTTAAATGTAAAAATGATTCAATATTAAAGAAAATCAAACTGTCAAACGTCTTGAATTTAGTAACATTTTCATTTCGTCTTATTAACAGTTTCCATTTAAATTTGAAAATTGTTAACTTCGTATGTACGTACGTACGTGTATGCGTTCGTGGACACTTTTTTCAAAGAGCGTAACTCACGTAAACAAAGTCGTATCGACTTCGTTAAGGTGTCAATCGAAGCGTCTTTGGAATCTTAAGAGCTGATGAGTTTTTGGGACACTTCGGTCGGGGAGTTTGTTGTTTTGCCCCTTTGAAGGTCATTTTTGTCATGCATTATATCTCGCGAACCCAATTTACGATTTCCTTGAAAAATTTGTCAATCGACGCGTATTAACATTTATGTGATTCTATCAAGTTTTTAAAAAAATCGTTGGAGGTGTTTTTTAATTTTTTTAAAAAATGTGCAAAAAATTGTGTTTTTTTTTCAAAAACAATAAATTTTTAACCTTATTGTCAAGTCCAAGTAAGCAAAGTTTATATAATTTACATACTCCAATTAGCTTTTATAAAAATGTCATCAAAATTTTTACTCATGATTACAAAAAAAGTCAAATAAAAAATAAAAAATCATTAACAGTCATCATGCTCTTCAACGTCATTTCTGTCATGCGTTATATCTCACGAATCTAACATAGGATTTGCATCGTTTAGGTTTCATTATACGCGTATTAATATTTTTTGTAAATCTGTCGCATTGTTAAAAAAATCTTTGGAGCCGTTTTTTTCATTGAGGAAAAAAGACTGCAAAAAATTAGGTTTTTTTTCATAAACAATAAATTTTTAAGCTGATTTGCGAAAAAAAGTAATCAATCTTTATAAAATTTATATACTCCAAACAATGTTTGTAAAAACACTATCAAAACTTTTCCCCATGATTACGTGAAAAATTAAATTAAAAATAAAAAATCATTAAAACTCATCAAGATTTTCAAGGTCATTTTTATCATTTACTATATCTCACAAACCAGATATAATAAATGGATCACTAAGGTGTCAGTTGACGTGTATTAACATCTTTGTGAAGTTTTTAACATTATAATAATTCGTTTTAGCCGTTTTTTTAATTTAATAGAAGAAAATGCGAAAAATTATGGTTTTTTTCATAGAAAATATTTTTTAACTTGATTTGCACAGCACAGTGATCCAGTTTATAAAAGTTATACATTCTTATCAGTTTTTGGAGAGAAACCGGCAAAATTTTCTTCCATGATTATGAAAAAAACTAAATAAAAAATAAAAAAATCATTCAAAGTTACCATGTAAAAAGTTTTCATACTTATGCTATTACTTTATATCCTTTATTCTAAAAAAATGTTGTAAATTCAATCAAAATTTTAAAATATTTGCATAATTGAGCAGCTTTTAAATAGTTTTTATAGTCTTTTAATTAAAAAAAAATGCTTAAATTTTGAAAACCAACAAAAATTTTCAAGATCCAAAAGGCCCCCACCAATTGATCCGCGTGAATATTCATCGACCAAAAACCTTACGTAATCAATGGACCCTCCCGTAGACGATATGATTCATATTAACTCATTCCTTTTACTGCTATGAATACCTCTCATTGTTGTAATTTTGTTGATGTTTATGTAGATATTACTGGGAAGTTGACCGTGTGGACCTCAAGGGTCGCACCTCGCGGCTTGTTTAAGCTTGTTTTCAAACAGAAGGAATTTTTATTCGTCATGCTTATCTAGTTTATGTTTCGGGAGAACCATCATAAATAGTATCTATAGGGTTTTCCAATAAGAGTGATATGATTTCTTTAAAAGAAAAACCACACTAATTGTTAAGGAAATTGAATTGTTGTTTATTTAATGTGAAGTACAGTCGATACAATTAAGCTCTGAATAAAACGTCATTCACATGGCCTCCACGACTTCTTCTGCAGGAACGAATTCGATGAACCCAATTTCCGAGCACTTTTTTCAATAAATCAAGTCGTATGTCATGAATAGCACGTTCAATATTGACTTGTAAAGCTTGAATAGAGTTTGGTTTATTGATAAAGACCAATGACTTCAAATAATTCCACAAGAATTAGTCTAATGGTGTTAAATCACAACTTCTTGGAGGTCATTCAATATCACAATTTCTTGAAATAATCGAATATCGAAACTTTTCTCGCAATAATTCAATTGTTGCACTTGCTGTGTGGCATGTAGCCCCGTCTTGTTGGAACCAAATGTTATTAAGATCAACTTCGTCCAATTTCGGCCACAAAAAGTTGGTTATCATCGATCTATACCGATCTCCATTGACAGTAACGGTGTTACCAGCTTCATTTCGAAAAAAATACAGACCGATGATCCTACCAGACCAAAAATCACACCAAACTGTTAATTTAGGTGAATATAATGGTTTTTCATGAATAATCTGTGGATTTTCTTCGCACCAGAATCGACATTTTTTTTTATTTACCGCACCACTCAGATGAAAAGATCGGAGAAGATGATTTTCTCAAAAAAATCGTTATCGTTTTCAAGTTGTTCCGGGGCGAAATCACGACGTTTACGGTGGTCTAATGGCCTCAGTTCTTGAGTGAGAACAATTTTGTATGGATGCAAACCCAAATCTTCTTCTTTCTCAAAATTTGCCAGGTTGTGGTTTGAGACAGTCCAATTCTTGAGAACGTCTTGGAATCGACAAACTGCGGTCTTCAGCAAAACTTGCCTGAACGGCAGCAATATTTGCATTACTTCGAGCGTTTCTTTGTCTTATTGGCACTTGAACATTATGCAAAAAAAATGTACGCTCAAAATTTTTAACAATTCATCAAATGGCAAAAGCGCACGAGAAGTTGCAATTGGAGAACGATTATTTTGATAATAAAACTGAATGATTTGTAAACGTTGTTCTTGCGTATATCTCACCATGATGAAATTGTAAACAATACTGAATACAATGAAACAAAAAATGACAGATCATGACATATTACAAATGGTCGAAACGTCACATAAAAATCAAATCATTCCTATTGGAAAACCCTTTACTTACAAAAATTTCGTAGACTAAATGTGGACTCTCTAATAAAAATGATATGAATTTTAACACAAATTTAAGGCGTTATAACAAAAAGCGTAGTTATGTATACTTTTTTCTTTTCATAAATTTAAATTGGGGAAGGGAAGAATTGAAACGTTTAATAATATTCCAAAAAAATGATGTATTTCATTTTCTTACTATTGTATAGATGTTTTAACTGTGCAGAAATTTTCAACGAAATAAGTACACATCTTCGATAGAATCCATGCCAACAAAGCCAAAAAATTAGTTTTCAATGAATTATTTTAGTGCGGAATGAGTATGGGAAATATTTACAAGATAATTTTAATCTCGGTTCACATAGGAATGCAACATTTCCACCAACAGCATTCGTACAGTATCGGGATACAATAGCTTAAAGCAAGATACAATCAAAGGAGTATCAGCGATACAGTTTTCCTACCGATATTATTATAAATATAAACATTAAAATCCTGATATCTATATAGGCACGAGCTTCTCTGTTTAGTTCAGTATATCATGAATGCTTACAAATTTCTTCTTGTTCTATAATATTGAATAATCAATTATATTAATAATTCTGCTTATTTACTACTCTGATGAGTTTTTTACTTGATTATCCTTTACTTAAATTTAGATCGTACATACTCATATCCCTGATTATCAGGCAGGGTAGAAAAATAATATCAACTCCGTTGATTATTTTTATTCTGATTATTTGTTGTATTATCTATTAATGCATGTTATTGAAATTGTAAATTAGTCTATAATAATTTCATTTGTTTTCAAACCATTGAAAGCACATCTTCAGATATCTATTCCAAATTGCTCAATATTCATCGCATCGAATCTTTTTCTATAAAACTATAAAAATCTGCTATCGATTGCCACACGAAACCTATTTTCCTTCTTTCAGTGCATCACATCTTCACAAAAAAAAATGCTTTTACTTGCATCGAACGGGTGTCCTAGATTGCTCCAAACATTTTATGTTTTCTGTCAGCATTCAAACAGGATCGCTTATCAATCGAGTTTGCAGATAGTGCATTGACTATATTCCCTGATGCTTGGCTTCCTGCCTCATTCACAGTGTGCGCTTGTCGTGTCACAAAAAGTCCTTGGAGTATTTTCACCTTCTACGTCTGGCAGAATATTCTGCTCGCAATTGGAGCACGACACGAAAAATCCTTTTTGGACAATTCACTGTTTTCAATCTCGAACATACATAATATGTATAAAGTATAGAATGAAATTGCATTTTCATATCTAAAGTGGTGGAATTTCTTATCCTGAATTTGATTTAGAGTTGATACGACAATTGTGAATGAGATTTAAAGTTTGGAACTTTTGGATTCGATAAGATAGTTGCAAAGTTGATACTAGGAAAAATATGATATGATGATATTTTTTGAATATTTCGTATTGCTGGGTGGAGTTTTTACTGAAATTTATTTTATTGTGAACATTAGATCAATGGAAATGCATTTTAGTCACATTCGACGAAGTAATCGAGAAAATTCTAACGATAAGGACAGATCTGCGAAGGACATATCTTGATTTTCATTTGAAAGACTCATCCTGGCTTTTATTTTATTCTGTTTCCAACTTCGAGTCATTTCCTGAATGCTTAGAAAATCAAGCCCATTTTGATACAGAAAATCATTTATAACATTATATTTTCCATGTTAGGAGACTTAAATGCTCAAAATTTAAGCGGAAAGTGGCAAAATGTAAATAATGTAATATTTGGTTTTCTACAGCGGCTTCAACGAAAACAACATCTCATTTAATTTTCTTATGATATTTATTCCTTTCCTTTTGATCACATTTTAAGACAAAATTTTATGGACTTCTTTCCTGAGAGATATTCATCTCGGACCAAAATAATAACAAAAACAACAAAGTATGCATAGAAAAAAATCCACCTTCGATACGTTCATCTTTTTTTTTGTTTTCCAACCGGGCGAAAGATGCATTATTCTTTATCTTTCTTTTATTCAAACATCCGTTTCTCATAGCCAAGGTTTGTCGTCCATATCGAATATCCCTAGATATCACTAATATATTCAGCCCCAAACCACCTCTGGCAAAGGACATGATTAATGATTGTGTCGAACATCGCACAGGAAGACAAATGATCTTCTTTTAAGTTGTTCGTCCTTCTCCTTTGCCTGGTCCTGTTTTTATATGTATGTACGTGGATCGGGTTTGCCCCTTTTTCCAAGTGACGGAATGAATTTTTTTTGCGTCCGGAAAAACTAATGGTATTGTGGGTGAGAAGTCATCCACTTGTGTTTGGTGATTTTTTGGCTGCGACATGGGCGAACGTGTAATTCCAGGAGAATGTGATTCAGTAGGCTTTACTATTTCATGGAAGTTGAAGGTACATTTATTTGAACGTTTTGACTGATTATGACGACTTTTTGTTAATGGAATGGTTAAATTGAACAATTTCCACTGAATTATTTGTGAAATTAATTTACTTAATCAATCAAAATTAATCTCTTTGATGTCATAGCTTAAATCTGATTTCTTGTTTCGACTTTTTTTTTAATTTTTCAAAAAGAGTAAATAACAGACAGTATGGATTTCGAAATGTGCACTAACACTCCCTGACACAAGGTAATGTTTTGTTCTAATATTTTCGATATTTCTTCCATATCATGCATTTGTTTTTAAATTTCAGAAGAATGTAATGCTGTGTTTTACTTTCATCTCTCTTCATTGCACTAAACATTCTACTTAAAACTGTATGGTTCATCATTTGCGTCCATAGTACAAATAGACCAGAGCGGATCTGTAAAAAAACGACTACATTTGGCAGTTGAGGGGGCACACTGATTTTTGCGGGAAAAAATAATGGAATAATTCGTGTAATAAAAATTGATTTACATAAAAAAAAATTTTAAAAATTTTGAAAAAATCATTTTTTCTCTACTTTTCTCACGCCTAACTTTGGAACGGTTCATTTTAGGTCAAAGTTGAGTGGCAATAAACGTTGCGTAAAAAAATTTTCTATAAGAAAGGATTGGTTCAAAATCTTAAACCATTTAACCCTTGCCGAAAAACTGCAATAAATATTAAAAAAAAACATGGAGAAAAAGCGGCTTTTATTAAATTTTTTTACCACTTAAAATGCACTTGGGACCTTTACATTTCGTCTAATGCGTCTTGCGGATTCTGTTGATGGAAGCACGCTTCCTACGACTAAATCCGCAGTCGCTCAGCAGTGTTTTAGAGTTTATTGCCAAGTTTAGCAAAAAATCCTGAGGCTGCTTTTATAATCCGTTTTTAATTTTGTAAAGTGCATTTGATAGGTGAAGTGCTTTTTTATATTTGAAAAAAGTTTCACACTTTTATATGCTTAAAAAGTCTACCCGCTTTATAATTTTCAAAAAATTGATTTTTTATTGCTTTTTTGAAAAGTATATAGATACAGAAATATCATATTTAAATTTTATAAAGATTAGAGCAGTCTAACTGTATTTTTAGGCAACTTTTAACCGCGTTTTGCTCGAAACAACGTTTTTCGACTCCACGTTGATGAAATCTCGGGGACAACTAAAACGCTTTTAACCAAATTTTTACCAGACAGTCTTTATGACTACAACTATAGCGCCAATATGAGGTTTTTCAAAATTTTGATTTAAATTTTTTTTTGGCCATAAACGGCGAAAAAACATGTTTTTTCGTAGTTCTTCGAAAAATGTTCGCCATTTTGTCAATTTTCTAAAAATCAAAAATCGTTCTATTCGCTTTATAGCTATTAACATACTAAACCTATCTGTAGTTGATTTTTTTGTTTTAGATCGACCATCTCGAAAATTTCATCAACGGCGCACACCCCTCTCATTTTTCGATATTTTAACATTTTCATGGATAATAACTCTCATAAATGATTTAAAAAAAATTTGTGTGTATTTCGGGAGTGTCTTTATTGAGTGTACCTCTCTTTTATCAATATTTATAATTGAAACCTATCTAAAAACTTATTTAAAATAACCTATTTTTACACTGCTTAACCCCCTTAAGTTTCTGACTAACAAATTTTCAATAATTTTGATTTTTTTAAATAAATTTAGATTGCACAGATATTATGGAGAATCTACTGAATCGATTTTGATGAGAACTTCTTTAATATTTTATGATATTGTAGACGAAATATGAAGTTCCTATGTGCATTTTAAGTGACTCAAAAATTAAACAAAAAAGCCTTTTTCTCCCTGTTCTTTTTTTATATTTATTACAATTTTGCGACACGGGATAAATGTTTTTAACCAATCTTATCTCATAGAAAATTTTAGTACCCAACTTTTATTGCCACTCAACTATGACCTAAAATGAATCGTGTTAAAGTTACATAGAAGTGAGGAGAGTAGGGAAAAACGATTTTTTTTAAATTTTTACACATTTCAATTTTTTTAATGTTCCCGACTTTTTTAAGGGAAGTATAAATCAATTATTGTTATACAAGTTGTTCCACAATTTTTTCCGCAAAAATCAGTGTACGCTCCCCTCTCAACGGCCAACTGAAAACAGATCCGCCTTGGTCTAAAATGGCATACATAACTACGACATAAGAATAAGGACGTTTAAGAAAAATTTAAAATTTTTGTTGAAAACTGATTACAACGCCAAACATTTTCCACTTTATGATAAGTATTTTCTCTTTTGTGTTGAATTTATTTAAATATTATGTTTTGCACTGCGCAATGCCATGAAAAAAACATTTTTTCTTTTGTTCTTAAGTGATTTTGATGGTCCTCGTAAGTTTTCTCTTGTTTTAAATCTACTTCCTTCATAGATTTTTGGTGGCTAGCCAACCTAAAAAAAATTCACTATGATGAATGCCAAAAAGAAAGGAAATTTCTCTACAAAGCCTATATTTTGTTTTAATGGTTCGAGCTGTATCTATGGTCCATTATTTTGTTGAAAAGTCTTTGAAAGACAACCAAAACTCTTCACAAAATTCGAAAAGCTGCCTCTAGTTCATTAGTTTTCAGATCAAATAAAGATATGAATGTGTCAACTACATGAATTTCTTAATAATAAATTTCCGAAATAAATAAATACATAAATCGATGCAATTGAAATATTTCTGTATTTTATTCGGACTTTAAAGTATTCCATCGTCAAAATAACTAGTATGAGTTTAAAATGCTTGATAAGAGCATTACATACGTCGTTTTGATTTTAAATATTAATTTATTATTGAGAAAATTATACTTCAAGCTTAAATCATTTTTAGAGAATAATACGTTTTGATAACCAAAGATTTTATGGTATATTCAACAAACAATTAATTTAAAGCGTATCCAGATTTAAAAAGAAGGATTGTAAATATGTTATCATTAAAACAAAAAAATGCAATTAACTTAGACCTGCAGTCGCATTATAAATACACTGCAATTACTTGCTTAACATAGACTTTGCACAGCTTCTCTTCACATCTCATCTAAATACACAGTATTCGAGACAATCCTGTAACTGTGCTAATGCACCCTGAACAGAGAATACCTACTTCTCAGCATTCCGTTTGATGTAATCTCAAATAAAATACAAACAGCCCCAAGCGATTCACTATCTCATTATCCCGCCGTCTATCGTACAAAAGACAAAACTAAATATTTATAAGTTTAATCCGTAACAAAGCTCAATCCTTCTATCCTTATTCATGCTAGCCATCTGTCAACATTGAAATATTTCATGCTGTGAAAATCTGCTAAGTGGAAAGTCTCTTCGTAAGCATCCCAATAATTTACAGTTTGCATTGCTATCTTTCGTGAATTTGAAAATAAGTTGGATTTGCTCCGTCCGAATTTCATCGGCACAATAAAGTCCTCAAGCAATCTTCCAACTGAGATATAGGGATGAACGAATCGAGGAATGAACGACTCAGAGCTTATTGTGGTGGAGTTTCATTAAAAAATTTCCATTCACAGGTACAATAAAACATCTCAACAGTAGTCATAAAGCGGTATCTTTCAGAGTGGTTATCAATTCACTGAATTCTAACTCCTACGTGAATGGTAGGTTGCACGAGGGACATTGTTGGCGAGGATATTTCATGATCCAACACTTTCATTCCTATTATCATTCGCACCGTTTCCTTTTCGTTGGCAATACCTCTCTGTCTGAATTAGAACCTGGCACTCTTTCCTTTCGACAGGATAATTTGCTCAGAGGCCATGAAATTAAATTTTGTCATGCACCAAAGAGTTTCGTTTATCCGTGGACCAGCGCTGGCACCACCACCATCATCATCATCATCACTTCTGAGTTCAACGTTGCCGAAGTGAACTTGTTGTTGTCATCGTTATCGTAGAAGTCCTGGCATTGCATCCTTACCGCAAATTTTCTCTAGCATTCCAGCATTTCCACAAATCCAACACACCATTTTTCATTTGTGCCGTCTGTTCTTTGATAATTCCATCGTCTCGATTTTAGGAAAGCGAAATAATTTTGAGTCTGATTTTTTTCGATGGTTCACAAAAAATATGGTGAATTTTACTGAGTGTTGCCGTATTTTGCACGTGAAAATTGCATTGTTTACTGCACGGACATGTATGTTTGCAATATAGCAGCTATTTCAGATGAAAACTTTGGGAGGTAATGACGCAACCTAAGTAATAAAAAGCATCATTTAGATAAAATAGCTAGGAGTATATTTTTTATCAGTTTTATCTGAGATTGCTCTGAGGCTTTAGATGCCAGTGAGGTCAAAATATATTTATTTTGAAAAAAAATCCCTAGTTTTTTCTCAAAAATATAAAAATTGAAGCACCACGGGTTCATGAAACGCAATATTAGAAAGTCGTTTGAGCTGAACAGCTCCAAATATTTCAATCTAAGTTTCGCAACAATCTTCAAAAAAAAATTGAAATGAGGATTGTTTTTTTCAAATGTCCATCATAACCCACCCATCCATATTACGTTAAGAAAGTTCTATATATTTTGAAGAAAATCATGTAGTATTTTCACTTAATAAACATTCAGTTAAACTGGCCTTGGAGAGCCAGTTTCCGAAAGGAGGTCTCTTAGGGCAAACCAGAGCATTTCTACAGGTTCGGTACAGACTCACTAAGACCGCACTAGAACATCACTAGAGTGCGCTGAGGCCTAACTAAGACTCCCTAGAAGCTTGCTAAGACTTCTTATGTTTCTTTGACGCAAAATTCATACTAACTTTTCCTGAGCACCATAGAAAAAAATTCAAATTTTAATCGCATAAAATAGTTGAATCTTAGATTGAAAAAGCATATAAATGCATCCTAGAAGAAGTCAAGACAATTTGATGTTAAAGAACCACCAGATTTCCAACAGTGATTTTATTCATTTTTCATTAGCTAATTAAAAACTTTTGATCTAATCCAAATCAACAGGGATATCCATCTTTCAAGCCATAAGCTGAGGTATCATACGGAGGATTAAGATGGAACATGTGTCTTTACGAATGCCATAAGTTTTGCCTATTTTTGAATGGTGTTCGACCATTCATAATACTTTTCCTTTTCTTAGTGGAAGCGGAGGCTGCTTTTTTACCTTCTTTCTTCTTTTTTGATTCATTTAATTTTTCAGGTTCCCAAAAGTTTTTTTTGAGATTCAGTTTTGAAATTAAATTCTAATTCTAAATGTGGTGAGTTAATTTTTTTAGGAATATCTAACAAATTCGATAATACCGTGAAAGGAAGTGAAATGACACTTACTTAGCATTTTAACAGTTTTTAGGTGAAGCTGCACTTTTCCCACAATAGAATGATTTTCAATTTTCTAGAGTTTCAACGTAACTCCTTAAGTGAATTGATTTTCAAATTTAATACAGCTAGCTTGTCTTATTGACGTATAGCCAAGAACGGCTATTTGCTGAGAAAAGTAATAACTTTTATCGTGTTTTATCAGGAACTATAGACATGCATTTAAGGTCCTTCAACTTGTTTAGCTGGTTCTTTTCAATCCCTTTTATTTTCTACAGGTCAAGCAAGTTGAATTCCTTCAATTCAATTTCACTGAGAAGAAACTCGTATGTATGATGTCCACGATTAAGGTACACACATATCAGTTTTACCGCTGTAAGAACAAACATTGAAAGACGTTGAACTGCTTCCGGTAAGTATGTCCTATAAATAAAATAAATCCTTTCCAGTTGTACACTTGTCAGAATGCTTTTTTTGTAAAAAAAACTCTTGAAACTCTATCGTTGAGCTTGGATCCGGTTACTTAGCTATCTTGCAAAACCAAACAAACTGCTGTAGATGATGGGGATTAACGAAGCTGCCATTTTTACGGTGGCGAACCAATGCGACGTATGTGGCCCAATAAAATAAATATGCAAGCGTCCTGTGCGGCAAAACCCCTTTTCCTTGTTGGCTCGTGCACTGGTTAATGGCGAGTAAAACCACAATTTATCACTAAATTAGAGATAAAAACGAACTCATAAAGAACCCGACCGGGAGATGCTTGGTTAACATGCTCGAGGATCAGGTGTATATTTTGTTCACCATTGAATTTATTTCTTTGGATTGTTAGCGATACCTGGAGCACACATCATCCGTTCTTTCTTCACGCCATGCTTCCTCCCAATAACTCTTGTGCAAGAAAGAAAGATTCCAGGCTGCCTCAGGATGTTGATGTTGGTGGTGGTGGTTGGTTGAATTTATCTTCTTGTAGATTCTTTTCGCCATTTAGGGGTTGGATGTCGCTTTCAATTGTGGATTCGCTGCAAATTTGCTGCCACGATGCCGATGGTGGGAGGCAACAGGATATTTATCACACTTGACGAAGGATTGCTGCGATTAATACCCGGATTAATGTCAGAGCATCTACTTTTCTCCATTCTCGAAGAATTAATTGATCTAAACTGGATACGTGGTAGAATGGATTGGTCCTTGGGGTGCACTAGCACGAATCGTATTCGGGAGTATGTCTTTGAGTTGGAAACATATCCGATAATCGTGCCAATGAATAGTTGAATATTTATTTGTGTCTGCATCAACATGGGTCAAAATTTTTGAAGAGATGATTGTAAATAAATTACCCAGCAAAACCTCATCATCTATTAGCTTGGTTTCATTATGTTTGAAAATTGATAATAACCATAAAATTCTGCAAAAACTTGGGAAAAAGTCGTTCCAACAATAAACTTCCATTATTTTATCGACTTAAATCAATAAGAATTGCAATCATCGTACCAAATAGGTCATATCGAATAAAATCAGAACTTAAAGGAAGTAATGATTTCTGATATTAGCAGATTTTTTTGTAATACACATGTTTTGCATAGCTAGTGACCTTGCAACAGAAATTGGAAATACAATCAAAAGAATATGAAGGAAATAATGTTATTGATTTGAATTGAATTTCTGCAATCGAACATTTCAAAATAAGTTTGATTTTGATGAAAATCTCTTTTTGAACTGCTTTTAAATTTTTTTGGTAACCCAAAATAAACAATTTCGAACTCATTCCCAATGACTTAACAACTAAGAAATTCAAAAATTATTGTTATTTTTTGCCAAAAACACTAGCGGATAATTTGTTGCCTTGAAAATCGTAAGATTAGCATGTATGAGATTGTTTTTACATTGTAAAAACTATCTTAACTGCAAACCCAAAATAATTCTTACAGGGTTCATTAAGCAAATATTTTCCTTGTTATGTTTTAATCAATGCCCAGTTTGTATTTTATGATTTAAAATATTTTTTGAAATAAAATATATTTCTTTTTATGATATTTTTCCATTTTCTAATTAAAAATACTGTTTTAATTCATTTCGTGGAACAAACAAAATAGGAAACAGAATCAACGTTAAATGTTAGGAGCCAGACCGACCAATTCCAAAGGCTGCTTCGAAATGAATTTGCATAGCAATGGAGCCAAAATTGGCGAAATTTGAGATTTTTTTGATTTGAAAATTCAAAACATAACTTATAATTTTGTTTTTATTTGTCTGTTGCCATTTTTGGGCGATAAAAACCAGCATTGAGGTATTGGATTTTTTTTGGGCCAACCCAACAATAGAACTTAGCTTATCTTCCCCCTAAAATAGTTTCAGCAGCAGCAGGTTTTGAAAACGAACATTAAGTTGTGAAAAAAATTTCTATACACTAATCAGCATTTTTCCGAGTTGCAAAAATATAATAAAATAAATTTTCATATAATTAGAATATTATAAAAATGTTCAACTCGAAAAAGCGAAGCGAAGTTTGACACTATGATAATTTTTACGAAAATTTTCATAGCTTTTTTACACGGTACTACTCATCCAGTTAATGAATAGTTTAGCGCTATGAAATCGTTCAAATAAACTAAATTTATGTAATTTCATATCATTTTCATCCGCCCGTGGATTGAATCATAGATTTTTCCTTCGTCGATCACACAATTATCAACTCACAGTCATGCCACATGCAAATGAAAAATTATTTTACCACAAAACGAGCCAAACAGCAACAGCAGCTCTAAATGCAATTAAACCATCTACACAGGGTTAGTAAACAAAGTTTCCCTATTAATTTTCTGAATATCACCTAGAGCACGAACCTATTTCCTCTACACGTATCGGCGACATTTTCCATCACCATCTCCGGCTCGAATGAGTTTTCCAAGAGCGTTCCATTGCAACCGGCAATTTTAATTAAGGCATTATTGATGCAATTCTCGCGCATTTCAATTATCGTTGGGGATGCAAGCCTCAGAACGAAATGATTTGATCCTTCGAAGTGCGTTTCGTTAGGACGCTTAGTACGTTTAAAAGGGAAGCTGATTGTTGGGTAACGATGGTATCTTATCACCTGAAATGGTTAAAAAAAATGAACAATTGAATTACAGTTGCAAATTTTCGTTTAGCTCCTAGTGAATGAGAATTTCCACTAACTTTTGTGGGCTATGAATACGGATAACGGTTTGCCAACAATATTCTCGGAAGAAATTACATTTTATTTAATCAAACGGACGTGTCTGGTGAATTATTTTGCGAAGAAAGAATATTTATGCAAAAATTTATAATTAACAAGCATGCATTCGTAGCATCCCCTTTTCAAATCTGAATATTTGTACTCCTTTCTACTCCAACATTTTTTCAAAGTTTGTTACTGTGTATCATTAGCCAAAATTCGAGTTTAATTTTTCCTAATTATGTAAATTCATTTAACAATCCAAAATCAGCAAAAAAAAGTGATGTAAGTGCGATCCCTGAGGCCCACACGACTAACTTCCCAGTGAAGTGAATAAAAAGCTATAATTTGCTTTTATTATTAATTACTTTTATTAATAATTACTATTATTAAACATTATTATTCCAAATTAATATAATTACTTTTATTATTTTTATCAATTTTTTATCTAACCATAAAAGCTTTGGTAGAGGAAGACGTCTCCACCACCTGGTCATCCTCTACCAATGTCTCGGCAACCTTGTCTTCTTCGTCCTCATCATTCTTCTTGTCCTCCATCTCGGCCTCGGAATCCACAACTATTATTGAAGGTATTTAATTATTGTTTAAAATAATCATTCGTTATTAGGAATGTTTGACCGTTACTGAATAATTATAATTGACTTTATATATACAATATCAAATTATAACTAATATTGTTTGATTGTTATTAACAATATTAAATAATTTATAACAATATCCACATATCACCCAAACCTGATAATATAAGTTTGCAATTTTATAAATTAATCTTTATTTTTTTGAAATTTTTTTTTTTCACAAATTTGATCACAATTTTGCTAAAACGCACAATAATAACAACATTACTATGAAGGTATTTGGTATCTGCACGAATTAATAGTGCGTATAAACAGTTTAAAACTAAGCAATTATTAGTCGTTTTTTCAGTTTTTTCATCCTAAATAAAAATGGCCTAACCGATTTTGCTGAAAAGTCATTCAGTTTTAAGTTACGTGATTACGCGTCAAATGAAACCGGTCTCAAGTAAATCCCTTTTTTGGTTCTTGAGATAATCGAGACGAAAAATAATTCCGAACGCACATACGTACATACCCACATACGTACATACACACTCACAGACATCTCTCTAAAAACGATGGATTTGGATTCTAGAGACCTTAAAACGTGGATATATGTCAAAATTTGGGATTCGCAAAATCAACCCCATTACAATAACTTCCCATAGGGAACTGGGAAGTTAAAAATATATTTTGATACTTTGCATACGAAGTTTAACATTAAATTTAACTGACCGGAACAAAATTGTTCATAATTTTACCTCGTATATGTTAAGCTTTAAAACCTTCAATGATATCTCACAAATAAGTTTACTATAGAATCTAGAACGAACGATCAAAAATTCTTAATAATTCATAAAACACAGAATCTAAACGGATTAGGAAGATAACAATCCACAAACTGTTTAATATATTTTATCGTATGAAAATAGTATGAAGTCTGCATGAGCAGCTTCAAAACCAAAAAAATAAAGTGGCAAAAAATAAAAAATAATATGCAAAAGGATAAGTTATCATTTTTTGTGTTAAAAATGGGCAATTTAGAATTTTTGACATCTTGCAGTGGACGAAGTCGTATAAAAAATATGAGTCTTAGAGACAATGAACACAATCGCTATCTACTTGTACTTTTTCTATAAAAATCAAATTAGAGGACATAAAAAATTTTATTATGGTTATGGCTACTGTTCATTTGTCTAAAAATGTTATTATGTATATACAAGGAACAAGGAACAATTATCATATTATATACAAGAAACGAATTCACAGACCATATTGTTTCGAAATTGAAGTTTACAAAACGAGCTCTTGAAATGCCAATAAACATATTTAATAGTTATTTAAAATTTGTTTAAGTCTAAAATCATTTTTCAACTGTGCCACCCAGAAACAAAGAAAATTTAAGAAAAAAATCTGTAATGGTTTAGATGATTTGATGCCGCAAGAATTTCATTGTTGATAACTTTCTAATTTTGATTTGGATAAATTTTAAACAAGGTGTCTCAAGAAAAATTCGGAATAATTGATGTGGGAAGAATTTTCAACTTCAGTAATTAAAAAAAAAATTAAGTAACATCTAAGGATTTAAATATGTTTTTTTTTTCTCCCTTTGAAATGTTATTTTTTGAATTGTATTTATGGAATAACATTATTATTTTTGATTCAGATGATAAGTTATAATGAAAATGTATTAAAAGAAATGTTCATGAATAGTTGAGAAGGTTTTCATGAGATTAAAACAAACTCAAGGACATTTGAAGCAATCTTTCAATTAGCGCTAAATTTAAAGATAATTAGTACAAAACAAGGCAACTTGTCAATTGTTTCGTGATCATGGATCATTTGAAATCAAAAAATTAAAATTCATTCGTTAGATGATAGTTTTCACCAAATAACGCTGGGAGGGTTTATCGAAACTTCATTTTTTCACTTTTTTGGAACACTTTAAAGAGAAGAATGCGATTGTTTGCAAAAAAATTCGCTAATTTGTTATTGTAAATAATTTGAAAAAAATTCTGCAGCGTTACGTTGTAAATTATGTACAGAGATGATGTTCATAATTTGAAAAGGATCAGTGCAGTAGTTTTGAAGTAATGAGGGGAACCGACTTTGTAAACTTGAGTTGTGGGGAAAACGCTTTAAACTGAACACACACTGAACACTAACAAATCTGGTATAAAACGTTCATAAGCGAATTTTATCATAACTCATAACTTCATCAATTTCGCTCCAGTCGACTTGAAATTTTGACACAAAACTCTTGAGATATTATGCATGCAGACAAAAAATCCTTTCTAATACCTGACCCCCTTAATATCGAGTAATTGCCAAAATATTTTTTTCTATCAAACCTAACATAACATAGGCAAAGTCATGTCATTTATTTTGAAAGACATATTTTACAGATTATATGGTCTAACACGTCAGAAATAGAGAAAGGCGTTTTTTTATTCAAGTGTTTCGATAAAAACAAAGCATGTAAACGACATTGACCAGAGTTTTTTAAAAGCGAAACGTTTCATTATAAAAGCACGTACTCCCATGAAACAACAATCTTTAGATACAAAACGGAAAATTACTAAATACTGTTTGAAAAGGGAGCGACTGATGACGCAATTAATTCTATCAAAAAGCGATGTTGACTACCCTTAAATCTGTCTGTTTTTAGTATGCTGCGTAAATTATGCATTAACAAACCCGCTCAACGACCATCGAATCATTTAAGCTGACATTCATTACATACATGTTGAAAACTACCTTGGACTTAATTTCAACCTTAACATTAATCCGCGGGACAAGCAGCCTTCAAAATCAAAATATTTATCTTTATTCAAATCCTATCGTTTAAAAACCATTCAAAATCTCTGTATCCTGGCAAATTTTCATATTCTATAATTCAACGGCCATCGAAATTCACCGTAAACACTTCAATTTGCAAACAGATAGATTCCAGTTGGGATTGAGCGATAGGCAATAGGCAAATCATCTCCCTAACAACTGAATCCTCGAAATATCTAGGAATTTTATGTGCAACCATTCAATAGGATAAATTTTTATTAGGATCTCAAGGATTTTCGAGAAAAGTAGGATTTTATTTGAAATTAGGATTAAGTATGTAAGATAAGCGCTAGGATATGAATTGGTAGCAATACTCGATGCTGTTAGATTTGTGTGTTTATTATCATCCTGGAAAAAATCAAGATTCGATTATGGATTTTATTGATGGTCGCAAGAATTTACGATTTTGCATATTTCTCTTCAAATTTTCGATCATGGAAAATGATATCAATGAAAATTTTCAGCTGAAAATTAATGGACCAGGGTGGATCTGCAAAAAACGAATACATATGGCTGTTGACGGAAGACACACTGATTTTTGCAGAAAAAGTTGTGAAATAACTCGTTTTAAAATAATTGACTTATAGTCCCTCTCAAAAAAGTAACGAAATGTTTAAAAATTATAAAAAAAAATTCTTAATTTTCTCACTCCTAAGTTTATAACGGTTCATTTAAGAACAAAATTGTGCGGAAATTAAAGATGCGCAGCTAAATTTTCTATGAGATATGATTGGCTAAAATTTTTTTAAAAAAATGATTATTTCCTCGAAATAGCAATAAATGGAAAAGGCCCTTTTTGATTTTTATTTTACCCATTAAAATGCTCTCAGGATCTTCATAATTTGTCTAGAAAATCTTTAAAATATAATAAAACTGCATACAAAATTTCATCAAAATCGATTTCATAGATTTCGCATATTCAAATTGTCAAAATCTTACAAGTCATAAACTAACGCATATAAAATTTTGAAATTTTTATCACATATGAAAAGCACTTCAGCTATCGAATCGGCAACAACAAAATTAAAATCAAATTATTTGGGCAACCTCAGGAATTTTTGCTAAACTTGGTAATAAACTCTAAAACAGTGCTGGGCGGCTGCAAACTTGCTGGTTGGAAAACATAGCTCCAACGACTGAACCATTATCCGTAATAATCCGATTTTAATTTAGTAAGGTATATTTGATAGGTCAAATATTTTTTATATGTGAAAAACCTCAAACTTCTATATGCTTTAGTTTCTAACTTGTAAAGTTTTAAAAAAATTGATTTTTTTAAATAAATTTAGGTCGCAAAATTATTGTGCGTAATCTAATATATGTGTCCTGTTTACCTATATTATTAAAAAAAATTAGGCGAATGGTGAAAGTGCATTTTAATGGGTAAAACAATTAAATAAAAAAGGTTTTTTTCTACTTTTTTATATTTATTGCTAATTATATCTCATAGAAAACTTACTTTTTCAACTTTTATTTCCACACAACTTTGCTCTCAAATGAACCGTTTTAAAGTTAGGAGTGGGGAAAGTTGGAAAAGATCGATTTTTAACTTCCCAGTATATGGGAAGTTCTTGTAATCGCCTCGAAAATCGAAATTGAAATTTTCAACATTTCTTGAAGTTTTGAGGTCTAAAGAGTATATATAAAGTGTTTTTAGAAAGGCAGATGTATGAATGGGTGGGTGGGTGTGTATGTGTGTATGTACGATTGTATGTACGTTTGTGGACACTTTATTTACAAGCATAACTCACGTAAACTAAGTTGTATCGACTTCTTTGGGGTGTCAATCGAAGCGTCTTTGCAATCTTAAGAGCTGATTAGTTTTTGAAAAATTTCGGTCGGGGGGGTTTGCTGCTTTACCCGTTTGAAGGTCATTTCTATCATGCGTTATATCTCGGGAACCCAACGTACGATTTCCTTGAACAAGGTGTCAATCGACGCGTATTAACATTTATGTTATTTTGTCAAGTTTCTAAAAAAGTTCTTCGAAATGTTTTTACTTTTTTGAAAAAAAGGGCAAAAAATTGGTTTTTTTTTCAAAAACAATAAATTTTTAACCTTATTTTCAAGTCCAAGTGATCAATGTTTATATAATTTATATACTCCAAAGAGTTTTTTTCAAAAATGCCTCAACATTTTTTCTCATGATTACAAAAAAAAATCAAATAAAAAATCTGTAACAGTCATCATGATCTTCAAGGTCATTTCTGTCATGCGATATATCTCGCGAACCAAACATACGATTTTCATCGTTCAGGTGTCAATCGACGCGTATTAACATCTTTTGTGAATTTGTCGAATTTTTGAAAAAAATCGTTGGAGCCGTTTTTTAATTTAAGAAAAAACAAAGTGCAAAAAATTAGGTTTTTTTCATAAACAATAAATTTTTAACCTGATTTGCGAAATATTGTAATCAATGTTTATAAAAAAATTATACTTCAAACAATGATGTAGAAACATCATCAAAACCATTTCTCATGATTACGTGAACAATTAAATAAAAAATAAAAAATCATTTTTATCAATCACTATATCTCACGAACCAGATATAATATTTGTATCATTAAGGTGTCAGTGGACGTGTATTAACATATTTGTGAAGTTTTCAATATTCTTAAAACTCGTTTCAGCCGTTTTTTTAAGTTAATAGAAGAAAATGCGAAAAATTGTGTTTTTTTTTATAAAAAACATTTTTTTAACCTGATTTGCACAGGGCAATGATACCAGTTTATGAAATGTATGCGTTCTTGTTAATTTTTGAAAAGAAACCAGTAAAAAAAATTTCCGTGATTATGAAAAAAAAAATTAAAAATAAAAAGTCATTCAAAATTACCATGTAAAAAGGGTTCATACGAATGATAACACTTTATATCTTTTAAAAAAATTGTTGTAAATTCAATCAAAGTTTTAAAATATTTGCATAATTCGAGCAGATTTTTAATAGTTTTGATGGTCTTTTAATTAAAAAAAAATGCTTAAATTTTGAAAACAAACAAAATTTCAATCAAATTTGCATTTGCGGTAATCAACGCTTTGAATGGTAAAATGTTTTGTAGTCATTACGTCGCAAGATCATATACTTTGAAAAGCTTTCATCGAATAAACAATTGTAGTTTTTAGTAGATTCATTCTTTAGTAATCGTAACATTTCAAAAACCATCATCATTTGTAATACATTTTCCTTTTTACATGCAATTGAACCTATTTTTGACTGCATATACAAAATTTTTCAAGACCAAAAAGGCCCCCACCGATTGGTCCGCGTGAATATTTAATCTGTCCTCATCGACCAAAAACCTTACGTAATCAATGAACCCTCCCGTAGACGATATGATTCATATTAACTTATTCCTGTTACTGCTATGAAAACGTCTCATTGTTGTAATGTTGTTGATGTTTATATAGATATTACTGGGAAGTTGACCGTGTTGACCTCAAGGATCGCACCTCGCGGCTTGTTTTTAAAGTTTTTAAACATTTCGACTTTTTGCCAATGTTTCCGGCTTTTTGATAAGGAGATTAAGTCAATTATTGTTAAACGAATTATTCCACAATTTTTTTTGCAAAAATCAATGTGTCCCTCGTCAACAGCTAAATGTACTCGTTTTTTACAGATTTACAGATAAACAAAACGTCCGTGATGTTGTTTGGATTAAATTTGAGAATGTTGAATAAAATTGTGATAGCAACGAAAATCAAACAGATTTTGAAGAATTTCCTGCAAAATAGTCGATAATTGTAAAAAAATTTTGGTGAGATTCTTTCAAGGAAATAACGAAATATTTGTACTGAAATGATAATATGAATTGCTAGTAATTTTATAGTTTTCGTGAAAACTCCATAGAGATTATTTTCCTGAGTATGGTTTAAACGCGTTCACATGTAGGCCTAGCACATCCGTGTCAAGTTCACTCATTTGCTTACCAAATTAACAAATTATTCCATGGAATTGGGTAGGAAAAAATATTTATTTGGTTTTTTTGATACGCAAAAACATATTTCCGCTATTGCAAAAAAAGTAATCAAAAAGAGTTCAAAGAGGAACAATTAATCCTGATTTTCTTCTATCATCACAAGTTGATATGAATGTTTAAAACTACAGCAATTTTGCTATCGCATTCTGGAAGGGTCAGATTTTTGAATAATTGTAGGTAGTATTACTCAGCAATGTATCAAAACAATAAAAATTGAATTCGAATTTTCCTACTGCAGTAATCTGTCCAAAGAGATGATGACGTGAATGATTTAGTTTTAATGTAGCTGCATTTTTCATATTTTTTTGGGCGTGTCTTTTTGTCTAGACACGGACTTCCTTTTTTATTCGTCTTTTCATATAAATTTCCTTCTTACTTCATTTCTTCGTCCAAAAATCAATCTTCCTTACTATGCTATTCTTATTAACCAAATCTCATAATTTTACTACAGCAAACTTAATCTGTAATTTAAAAGTTTGAATATATTTACAGTTGCAAATATTCCTTGTTTTTCGATCAGTTCTATAGGTATTAACAGACTCAATAAATTTATATGATTGTTATTGGCATAAGCTTAAATGAATCGTTCAACTTATTAAAAAATAAATTTCGCCACGATTCTTTTTTCAACGCACCTGTCCTAGTTGATGCTCAATCACATCGTTTTTGCTTTAGGTGGTGTCAAATAGTGATTCGTGAAATAGGAAATTATGTCGTCCTGTGATAAATACTACTTTATGTGACGAAATCATGAAAAGTTTTGCTGTAATACTATTCATTCTTCCCAAAAAATCTCTCTTACGATCATTCAAACGACCAGATATTTCATTTTTAATACCATGAATATTAAAGCCATTATGCAGCTGAAATCTATGAAATAATCTTATCCAAATTCAGACAAAAGCTGAGATACATCGATAACATTATATAAAATCACATAGCACCATACAAAAATCATCTAGTCATGCAAAAATCTCGTCCTTGTTGTATCTACACGGGCAGGATAAAGTCAAATCGATTTGAATCGTCATCAGGTTTTGGTCTGTGTTCTACTTCTCTCTTCATTTCAATCTGGTGTGTTTTCAACATCAACCCCCGTTGAGGCTCTTTTCGGGTAGCGGTAGCGTTATCTGATTCAATCTGAATATAGTGATACCGTGTCGAAGTGCATTTATCCTTTCACATCACGTATTTTATTGCTCATATTGCACGGTATATTCCCCATTTATGCCCCCAAATGCAGACTCGGGAAAAGGCTCTTACGTACCCGTCCAAATGGTCACGGATTTGCGGCAACCAACTAGGACACGAGCACTAGTGTTGTCTGTATTGTAATTCGTGGTTTTTAGGTTAATGGAGGATACTTTTGGTCAGAATAGGCTCATGGCTATTTTTTCATTTAAATGACAAAATTGTAATTAGAGCTCAATTGGAAAAAATAAGAAGAAGATGAAATTATTCCTTATTTTCGACACAAAATTGATTTTTGTATCTGTCTTTCTGTTAAAAATATTCAACCCTTTTATATAAAATGCTCCACAATTTTCAAAACCACAAAAACGATAAACGGCATTTCATTTTTCAACCCTTCAATCTCAAAAATGGCAACTCAAATCAACCCTCTGATGGTAATCCCATTCCATACAACACGTAGTGCCTCTCAAAACACTACAAACGCTACCGCAACAAGGATGGCAGCAGGGAAAAAAATGAATAAAAATTGAAAAATGCCACTTGATGGAGTCATTTGTGAAAATGGATACACGTAGATTTGAGCGATATGACATGACGATGAGGACAAATACATGTCAGTTCAAATGCAATTACGGTTGATATGTGATAGTTTCGAATGCAGTTTTCCCGAACTGAAGGAAAACTGTCGTCATCGAGCGAATTGAAAAATTGGTTTTCTGATTAGATTTTGCAAGTTTGCAGAAGAGCACGAAGAAGCTTGGAGAGTTTTTCATTTCAGATGGTTTTTTTTTTGCCTGAAAAGCTGATTTTAGAAGTGAGGTCAAAGAAATAGATTTTATTCAAACTCTGTGGACAAAATAAAACCACTCTGTTTTGCTTTCGTAGGAGATGATTTGCTTCATATAAAATTCATAAAATAAAAGTAAGAAAATCAAACTTCAGGCCATTGAAAGCATTTTGAAATGAAATTGTCCAGAGTAGCAGTAGTCCTGCACAAAAGAAGTCATACAGTCTGAATGCATCTGCTCAGTTTTACTTTTTGTTAGTCATGAGAAAATACAATCAATATGAGACCAAACAAAAATCTAACAATGACAAAAAAAGTATCTAGCCTTCTAAAAACTGTAAAGAGCCATATATAAGGAAATGATCAAAGAGAATCTTTTTTTCCAAATTCAAACCAGATACTTAGGCATTCCGTTTCACAAAGACAAGTACCCAAAAAAATGCTGAAGATAATCATACAGAAAAATTCACAACTTGAAAGTGTTAAATATACTTCCACAACTTTTCGACTTTTTAAGCCAAATTTTTGCGACGAATCAAAAAAAAGATATTTCAAAAACACGTCTTTAAACTTTATGTTTTGATGAAAAAGGCATTTCAAAATCTCAAAGTTTAGAGATTATGCAAATGATTAAGCGAATTTAAACCAATGAAAAATCGTGATCAATATCATGATGAACTCTCTTACAGGTTGATTTCGGAAAGACTAATGCTACGACCACAACATGTTGACCCTGTGGTCACAGAAAATTATTTAGCCTAGTTCTTCTGATTTTTGATCTGGGGGATTTAGGATCTCGGGGATTTAGGATCTGGGCGATTTAGGATCGGGGGGATTTTTGATCTGCGGGATTTTCGATCTGAAGGATTTTTGATCTGGAGGATTTAGGATCTGGGGGATTTAGTATCGGGCGGATTTTTGATCTGGGGGACTCTAGATCTGTGTGATTTTAGATCTGAGGGATTAAGGATCGGGAGGATTTTTGATCTGGTGGATTTTTGATCTGGGGGATTTTTGATCTGGGGGTATTTGATCTGGAAGATTTTTGATGTGGGGGATTTAGGATCGGAGGAATTTGGAATCGGAGGGATTAAGAATATGGGGATTTTTGGATCTGATGGATTTTAGATCTCGGGGATTTAGGATGGGTGGGGGGATTTTTGATCTGGGGGATTTAGGATCGGGGGGATTTTTGATTTGGGGGATTTTAGATCTGTGGGATTTTAGATCTGAGGGATATTTGATCTGGAGGATTTTTGATCTGGGGGATTTAGGATCTGGGGGATTTAGGATCTCGGAGATTTAGGATCTGGGGGATTTCGGATCGGGGGGTATTTGATCTGGAGGATTTTTGATCTGGGAGATTCAGGATCTGGGGGATTTAGGATCGGGGGGATTTGGAATCGGAGGGATTTAGAATATGGGGATTTTCGGATCTGATGGATTTTAGATCTCGGGGATTTAGGATGGATGGGGGGATTTTTGATCTGGGGGATCTAGGACCTGGGGGATTTTTGATCTGGGGGATTTTAGATCTGAGGGATTTAGGATCGGGAGGATTTAGGATCGGGAGGATTTGGAATCGGAGGGATTTAGAATATGGGGATTTTCGGATCTGATGGATTTTAGATCTCGGGGATTTAGGATGGGTGGGGGGATTTTTGATCTGGGGGATTTAGGATCGGGGGGATTTTTGATCTGGGGGATTTTAGATCTGTTGGATTTTAGATCTGAGGGATTTAGGATCGGGAGGATTTAGGATCGGGAGGATTTGGAATCTGAGGGATTTAGAATATGGGGATTTTCGGATCTGATGGATTTTAGATCTCGGGGATTTAGGATGGGTGGGGGGATTTTTGATCTGGGGGATCTAGGATCTGGGGGATTTTTGATCTGGGGGATTTTAGATCTGTGGGATTTTAGATCTGAGGGATTTTTGATCTGGAGGATTTTTGATCTGGGGGATTTAGGATCTGGGGGATTTAGGATCTCGGGGAATTAGGATCTGGGGGATTAGGGACCGGGGGGATTTAGGATCGGGGGGATTTGGAATCGGAGGGATTTAGAATATGTGGATTTTGGATCCGATGGATTTTAGATCTCGGGGATTTAGGATGGGTGGGGGGATTTTTGATCTGGGGGATTTTAGATCTGTCGGATTTTAGATCTGAGGGATTTAGGATCGGGAGGATTTTAGATGAGAGGGATTTAGGATCGGGGGGATTTGGAATCTGAGGGATTTAGAATATGGGGAATTTTAGATCGGGAGGATTTTTTATCTGGGGGATTTAGAATCTGTGGGATTTAGGATCTGGGGAATTTGGAATCGGGGGGATCTAGGATCGGGGCGATATTTGATCTGGGAGATTTTCGATCTGGGGGATTTTTGATCTGGAGGATTTTTGATCTGGGGGATTTAGGATCTCGGGGATTTGGAATCTGAGGGATTTAGAATATGGAAGATTTTAGATCTGGAGGATTTTTGATCTGGGGGATTTAGAATCTGGGGGATTTAGGATCTGGGGAATTTGGAATCTGGGGGATTTAGGATCTGGGGGATTTTCGATCTGGGGGATTTTTGATCTGGGGGATTTAGGATCTGGGGGATTTAGGATCGGGCGGATTTTTGATCTAGGGGACTCTAGATCTGTGTGATTTTAGATCTGAGGGATTTAGGATCGGGAGGATTTTTGACCTGGTGGATTTTTGATCTGGGGGATTTTTGATCTGGGGGTATTTGATCTGGAAGATTTTTGATGTGGGGGATTTAGGATCGGGGGGATTTGGAATCGGAGGGATTTAGAATATGGGGATTTAGGATCCGATGGATTTTAGATCTCGGGGATTCAGGATGGGTGGGGGGATTTTTGACACGGGGGATTTTAGATCTGTCGGATTTTAGATCTGAGGGATTTAGGATCGGGAGGATTTTAGATCTGGGGGATTTAGGATCTGGGGTATTTAGGATCGGGCGGATTTTTGATCTGAGGGACTTTAGATCTGTGTGATTTTGGATCGGGGGGATTTAGGATCGGGAGGATTTTTGATCTGGTGGATTTTTGATCTGGGGGATTTAGGATCTGGGGGTATTTGATCTGGAGGATTTTTGATCTGGGGGATTCAGGATCTTGGGGATTTAGGATCGGGGGAATTTGGAATCGGAGGGATTTAGAATATGGGGATTTTGGATCTGATGGATTTTAGATCTCGGGGATTTAGGATGGGTGGGGGGATTTTTGATCTGGGGGATTTAGGATCGGGTGGATTTTTGATCTGGGGGATTTTAGATCTGTGGGATTTTAGATCTGAGAGATTTAGGATCGGGAGGATTTTAGATCTGGAAGATTTAGGATCTGGGGGATCTAGAATCGGGGCGATTTTTGATCTGGCGGATTTTCAATTTGGGGGATTTTTGATCTGGGGGATTTAGGATCGGGCGGATTTTTGATCTGGAGGACTTTAGATCTGAGGGATTTTAGATCTGAGGGATTTAGGATCGGGGGGATTTAGGATCGGGAGGATTTGGATTCTGAGGTATTTAGAATTTGGGGAATTTTAGATCTGGAGGATTTTTGATCTGGGGGATTTTCGATCTGGGGGATTTTTTATCTGGGGGATTTTTGATCTGGGGGATTTAGGATCGGGCGGATTTTTGATCTGGGGGACTTTAGATCTGTGTGGTTTTAGATCTGAGGGATTTAGGATCGGGAGGATTTTTGATCTGGTGAATTTTTGATCTGGGGGATTTTTGATCTGGGGGATGAAGGATCTGGGTGATTTAGGATCGGGGGGATTTGGAATCGGAGGGATTTAGAATATGGGGACTTTGGATCTGATGGATTTTAGATCTCGGAGATTTAGGATGGGTGGGGGGATTTTTGATCTGGGGGATTTAGGATCGGGGGGATTTTAGATCTGTGGGATTTTAGATCTGAGGGATTTAGGATCGGGAGGATTTTATATCTGGGGGATTTTTGATCTGGAGGATTTTTTATCTGGGGGATTTAGGATCTCGGGGATTTAGAATCTGAGGGATTTAGGATCGGGGGGGGTTTTTGATCTGGGGGATTTGAGATCTGGGGGATTTTAGATCTAGGGGATCTTTGACTTAGGCGATTTTTGACTTGGTGGATTTTAGATCCAGGGGATTTAGGATCGGGGGGATGTAGGATCGGGAGGATTTAGGATCTTGGGGATTTTGGATCTGGTCAAGATTTTTGGTAGATTAAGAGGGGGAGACGTTTTCCACTTTCAAATGGCTTTTATGGCTAAAAAATAAAAAAATAAAGTATTTTAGAGGAATAAAAGAATCTATCAACATAAATAATAAAAACAAATCGTAGTTTCTTAATTCACCCCACTGGAAAGTTAGACGTGTTGACCATAAGGGTCGCACCTAGACCACATTTTGCACTTTTATGTTAAAATCTTCAACTTTTATTTACCTGTTTCATAACACTAACTGGAATGAGAGTCAACCTTAAACATTGTTTTTGCAAGGTCAGTTAATATCCTGAGAGTTTAATTTTTCTTTTTTTTTAAACTGAAAATAAATTATTTTTGATAACATATATTTAAAAATCTTAAAAATGTTTAAGTTTTCTTTGGGCAAAATTACTGTAAATAATATTAAATAGTTCACAGACCATTCTTTCTTATTGTATGTGGTTTTTGAATCCTAATCCACTAAATTAAAAAAATTGTCACCTTAATTCCACTGTCACTCAAAGCAATAATAAAATCAAGCATAATATCTAAAGATTTAAAAGCTTGTCTTATTGCTGCATCTATTTAAAAGGTATCTAGCGAAAATTTAGGGTTAATCTGACTTTTGAACTTCGCAGTTCCCAGTGAGAAATTTTTATAATGGGACCGATTTTGCGAATCCCCAATTTTGAAATATCTTCACTTTTTAAGGTCTCTTTAATCCAAATTTATCGTTTTTGGAGAGATGTCTTTGTGTGTACATATGTGCGTATGTACGAATGTGCGCATATTCGTCTCAATTATTACAAGAACCAATGATAATATTGACGTTGGTTTCATTCGACGCGTAATTACGTAACTTAAAACTGAAAAAGTTTTCAGCAAAATCAGTTTGGCCGTTTTTATTAAGAATGAAAAAAACTGGAAAAAAGACAAAAAACTGCTTGATTTTGAAACTGTTAAAACGCACTATTAATTCGTTCAGATCCCAAATACCTTCATAGTGATATTATCATTATTGTGTGTTTTGACAAAAAATTTATCAATATTGTAAAAAATGCTATTTAAAAAAAATCAAGATTAAATTATAAAATTCCAAACTTATAATATTTTCAGGTTTGGGAAAATGGGAGTAGTGACACTAATGCAGTTATTAATAAGATATTTTGAAAAAATATCTAAAAACTTATAATGAAAATCAAATATTATTAGTTTTAATTTGATATTGTAAATTAAAAACTCAGCGAATGATTATTATTATTAATAATCAAATACCCTCAATAATGGTTATGGATTCCGGAGCTGAGATGGACGACGAGGATGTTGAGGTTTTGGTAGAACACAACGAAGAAAATAAAAGTAATTATCATAATTTAGAATAATAATTACTAATAATAGCAATTATTAATAATAGTCATTAATAATAAAAACAAATTATTGTTTTTCTATTCACCCACTGGGAAGTTACTCGTGTGTGCCGCAAGGGTCGCACAAAGAACACATTTTTCAAAATTTTATATACCATGAACGACAACCAGTTCCACTGGAATAACTTAAATAGTGGTTGATTAAATCTAGCAAAAGTGGGTTGCACTACGGTTTTTCGAAGGTTAATACTCGGAAATTCTTATGAAATAATATTGGCATTAACTGGTAGTTATTACGTTCACAAATTCTGCAATTTGTCGGACATATTGAGGCTTGAATACAATTAGCCTCTCCTTTCAATTTGTAGTCATGTACTTTAACTAGTTTAAGCAATTTAGACGGAGAGCAATAGTAACTTGTTCAACACAATTAAATTATCCTCGAAATTACAAATTATTTCCAGCAACGAACTTAGAAACTAAGCAAGGTTCGAGGGTGGGATTTGGAATCCAAACTGAATCGAAAATTACATGGAAATGCACAAAATCCAGTCCCGAAAAGATATATTTATGTGAACACCCATTTCTAGCTATCAAACGGGTATATGCAAATAAACATGCCAACATGCATAATTTCAGTATTACACGATATCTGCTACCCACTTTCAATTAACTACCCCCTTGTTGACTCGAGCTGCACAAAGTCCACGACTTAATGAACCACAATGTGGCGTCTGTGTAGCTAGCGCAAGCTCCTGCCGCAGGACTTATAGAAGAACGCCATCCGATATTTGCATATCATGGCAAAACACGGTTCACAGCCGCACCACATTTAATAGAGATGTGTTTTAATTTATTTTGCGATTTTCAAATCCAACCTCCATCGCCTCCATCGGATTCATGTGCCCATTATCGTGGGCACACGAATCCAAGTCGGTTTGGCTTAGCCAACATTTTGGAAGCAATCACATTTTATGCAATAGCGAAATGGGACCATTTTGTGAAGTCATAGCAACAAATTTGCAGAAAATCCTTGCAACGTTTCAATGCTAACGAGCGCGCGACCAACGAGAATGTCGATAAAGCATCATATGCATGTAGCCTTTGACCTGAGTCCTTGTGCCACGAGCAGCATTCGTGAATATTATGCATACGCTCGTTTCGAAAATGCATCAAATAATATGTGAAAGTTTGCATTCATACCGAAATTCAATATCCTTTATTTCGATGCTAAACTTTCACAGTCTGCACTTGAAATACATTCTATATGAGTCGGCATTTGGTATCGTGCCCAGTCGATACTCAAGCTTGTCTAGTCCTGCGACTATCAAGAGTCCTGCAACAGTCTGTGTTTGATGTATGAAAGCACCTTCTTAGTTTGTTTACTTTTTTGACTTCAGAATTGTCGTAGAATATTTTCTGCTAGATACTGCTTTTGGTTTTTCAAATACTATAGTGCTTAAATTAAATGTGCTTCACAACAACAGTTTCTATTAATTTTTTTTCATTGCAAGATACTTTTTCTTGAGAAGCTACTCAATGGTATTCACTAAATATTAGTGCATTGACACTCTCCTCAGCCACTGTACAAACCGTATACTATAGCGATATCACATTTAGTCTGTAAATGTTCCCGTCATTATTGACGGAAGCCATTTCCATTAAGCCATTAGCAATATTTCCGACGAGACGTACTCTATACCAGCTTGTCTGCTCTCATATTCACTGGAAAACATAAAAATGTTGGGAAATGAACAGAAACAGCCAGGAAACTTGTGCATGGTTTCCTTCCTACTTGACATTAACCGCTTCAAAGTTAAATGGTATTATACAGAGCAAAAGTTCAGCATATCCTGATTAGCGTGAATAAAATAGTAACTAATGTTAAGGAATATTATGGTTCTGTTTATTGTGGAGTAAGCTTTTATTCAACAGTGGAATTGGAATCGGTGGAAGAGTATATTAATATTTTGCAAGTAGAGAAACCTTAGAAGCAGAATAAATTTTTATACTACAGAAAAAAATTTGAAACATAATTGATTTCGATTCTTAATAGTTGATAAAAATAGTTATCAGCATTTTCATAAGCACTTCATCTGAATTGTTGAAAGTATCTTTTTCAAATTCCTTGGAGAAAAATTTCGGAATCTGACAAGACTTGGCAACTTTTGGGAAAAAACTTCGAAATAGGAACCACACTGTTGACATTTTCTTTAAGGAAAATGTGTTGTTTCAAAGGTATAGAATTTTTGATAGAGAGACCTGGGATTGTAGCTGTGAAATTTTGCAGTTAAGTCAACATTATATTTTATATACTTTAAAAAATGCCACGGAAAGATTTACACCCCAATAACGTCTCAAAACAATGGAAATTTGGTTTTAAAATTCGCGTTTTACGCGCCAAGCTCATGAAGCAATTCGTCCAATTTATGGTGCTCATAATCGGTCATCTAATCAGCTCATACCCAACATAATGGCATCATTGATGGTTACGTGTGCTCTTTCGGACAATTTTCATCCAACACTAGCTCGTACAGTGCGAGTCCGAGTCTGCTATCGCTGTTGTAGAGGGTAGTAGGACTAGTGATCCAAATTTATCGATTCAACGCTGTTTTATTATGTTTATTATATTTCTATTCGTTCACTACATGTTAAATTTTGAGGAGATATCTTGGACTAAAGCCTTATAAGATCCAACTGATTTAGCAATTGAAGCCATTGGATCATGGTTTGCGTCGTACGTTTGACGGATGGACTGCAGATGAGTTAGAAGTTGACCCACATTTTACCGTCAAATTATTTTCAGCGATGAGGCTTATTTCTGGTTCAAGGGGTTCATAAATAAGTAAAAAAAAAACATTCCGAAAAAGTGACTTTATTGTGCGTTTTGCATACCGGTAGAATAATTAGTCCTTTCTTTTTCAAATCTAAATACGAGACCCACGTTACCGTCAATGGCGATCGCTACCGGCAAATGATTCGAAATTTTTTGATTCTCAACATCGACAGCAATCGTCTGAAGGACTAATAGTTCCAACAAAATGGCGCAAATGACATACAGCTTGTTAAATCATTACTTCGTTGATTCGAACCTTTGATGAACGAATCATCTCAAAAATGGACTTGTGAACTGGCCGCCAAAATCAAGTGATTTGACTCGATTCAATTAATTTTTATGATGAAAGGTCAAGTTTTATGTCTTTGCTGAGAAACCAGTCACTATTGCTAACTTGAAAGTCAACTTTTAACGATCTTACTAGCGAAATAAGGCCAACTATGCTGGAAAAAGTGATGGAAAGTTGAACCGACAGGATGGCCTTTCTATGCCAAAAACTATTTAAGAACTCAAAATGCCATAAAACTTGCGAGCAAACAAAGCCAAAAACAATTCATTTGTTTTATTTGTTGAAAATACATTAAATATACATTAAAAAACATCCAACAAGAAAAATTTACGTCGGAAATCGGCCAAATAACAAAGCAAACTAAAGCTTTTCTAATTTGTCTGCACAATAACATGGCTTAGAGCAGATAAATTAAATAAGCTTACTTTCTTTTTGGAATTTCGCACTGCATTAAAGTTCCAAAAACCATGTGGAGACATAAATCTAAAGAATCAATTTCTTATACATCGCTTACTAAGATTTAGGGTATTCGCTGAAAACTTCTAATCGTGCACCTGAACTTTCAATCTTATATTTCTAGAAGCGACTTTTTTCGGCTTGATCATTAACGTAACTATGATTTTTTGCTTTAAAATTTAAGAAAACGTTTTGATATTTTGAAAATCAGTAATTTTTTGCCACGAAATTTATGTTAAAAATGCTTCCAAAAATTATATTTTTTTCCTGAAACACCCACCATTTTGCTTAAAACAAGATTCACAAAAAAGATACGTGTGAAGAAAATTGCAGCACGTCTTCTTTTTTCTAATACAAACTATTGTCGAATAAGTGATTCGGTCTTTGGACCACTTTTTTCTACAAAATTTAAGTTAAATTTTTAAATCAATAAAATTTTTACTTTTTAATTTTTGATATTACATTTTTCCAAAGTTCCATAGAACACATTCGTTTAAAACAGCGTTCAGTGATCCTTACGCATTTATGGGAAAACGAAGGACTTAGCTGGTTTCTTTTTAAATTTGCGCGGTTATTAGAGATCTAGACAGCACCTGAAGAGGATGCCATCCGACACCCCGAAACCACGCTTCCCATTAAAGAGATCTAGACTTTTTTTTATTAATGAAAAACTGTATGTAAGTAAGCTCTCTTCGAGTTAACATTGATAAATTAATATTTTAGAATTGAATTGATAAACTATTCAAAGATGCCCTACCTATAATTCCTCTAAATTTGTCTATAGTACCGACCAAAAAGTCCATTTAAAAATAACTGAAATGACAAACCGTTCTAAAGTTATTCACCAAGTCCTTAAAATTTTAATACAATAAAATGTCTGCCAAACACCGCCTCGCTACCAACAAAAAACACAACCAAATCAACAAAATGCACTCTCAATTCCACTAATGAACACCATTTGCTATTCTCATTCCTTTTATTGACTGCATTTTTCACAACCAAAAGAAAAATCTACCCGAAATCAAGTTTTCCTTGAGCTCGTACCGTTCTATCTTTAAGTAATTGCTAAACACTAAGATGAATTGCTGAACGATTTTCCTTTCCTCCCAAGGAACTTTTTCTTTTCACGACGAATCTTTTTCCCTGGAAATTAGATTTCTTCGTTATTGTTACATTTTTCTTCGTGAATTCCGTATAACTCTTAGTCGACTTAGCATTTGTTGTTGTTGTTGTAGTTTTAGTTGGATCTGCATCTGCTAATGCTATGATTACAATTTCGTGTGAATTTCTTCTGGCCAAGGATGAAGGGAAAAAGTGTTAATTTCTTAGCATCTGAAAGGCTTTTAAAGTGGAACGCGGGAATTGCAACAACAGAAAAGCATCCATCAAAACTGTTGAATGCAAATAATACATTGCCGACCATTTCCTTAATTGAAAAAAAAAGTTTTTCCTCAGTTGGCTTGCTTTTGTTCTGTCAGGTTTTAACGTTTCTAGACACTTTTATCCCTGAGAGATTTATAAAAATAATTACCAAACTTTTGTTGGAAAACAACGCAATCAATTTTAAAGACGATTTTTCAAGAACACCACAGACAGCACAAACGATTTCTTTTGCACTTTGTTTTGCAAAAATAATCAACTGATAAAATCGTGATTGTGATAAGCTGCATAAAATTGTGATGTAGTTTATTTTTAATTTTTCTATAAATTCTTAGCATCATGTTGAAATTGTGATGAGTTTAAGCAATAATTTGTCCACGGTATACTTTAATTTTCAACATTTTCACATACTTTCACTTTACGTTAGGAATATTCCGATCCAACAAAACAAAAACTATTAGAACGCAGTGGTGGCTCGTGGGAGTGAAGTATGGTGGGGCTATCGGTACGAATTTTTCTATCACCAATATAAGTTCTTATGTGGGTTTCCACTCCACCCAAGAGGTACCACATGTGGAGCGTTTACCGATTTTAAGTGATCGGTTTCCCCAAAAGTAGATTCGCTGGCAAGCAAGCTTAAATTATGATTGGCGCAAAATTTTAAAATGTCTATTAATCTACTTCGAACATGTCGATTTTTTCACAGCTTCGTTGTGAAGAGTAATGGAAGCTGCATGAGCATTATCGAGTTGCGACATAATATTGATTTTACCAAATGTTTGGAAATTTAATGTATTCTGTAAATGGCGTGCATTTGTTTCATGTTTCTTTAATTCTCTCGGACAAATGTTTCATGTCGCGAAAACCATTACTTGTCCAAGTCGCTACGCCTCCAAACAAAAGGCAATAAAAACAAAATAGGGAATTTCTAACCTCACAGGCGGTAAGCCAAGGTTTTTTACTGAACTAATTAGTAGAAAAGTTTCGAAGTTGCCTTTTGTGGCAGCTGCTGCTTAATTTACAATAAGAAAGCTGATGAGATCTCAAGCGGTTAATTTAAAGTTTTTCTTCAAAAAACCGCGAGCAAAACGGGTTGGAAATTAAATTTTCTACCGAATTCATATTTTGAAAATACCGAATTTTTTTTACTAAAATTGAAATTCAAAGTTCTAGCAAGTTTTAACACATGCAAGGAAAATTTTGTTAATTATTTATTAAATCAAAATCATAAATACCATAACCTGAAAACCCTTTTCTGAAACAAACTTTAAGCACTACAAAACTTTGAAAAATACCAAACACTAAAAACACTACGAAGGCACACTATGTACTAATACCATGCACTACATTGAAGAGACTACTTTTGCATTAATAGGCCTCACCTTCGCCCCCTTCGACCCGTCGTAAAAAAATGTTGCTCATGCCTGCTCAAAAGTATTATCCCGACCATGCCAAGACTAAACGTTGTCGAAGCACTGAACGGGCTGCATGGGATTAGCCTGTCCACGATGTATACACATGTATTTCAAACACGCACTCTCCCGCCGCTTCAGCATAGAATTCACGCACACATTCAAATCGAAATATTCTTATTCGGGGCTAGTTCAATGTAGCCCTTTCTCATAGTAAAAGTGGAAAATTTTCAAAGAGAAAATAAGTTTGAATTTTACTCTCAGCTTTTACTCGGTGCAGGCACAATGAAGCGAGTCCAAGAGAAAAACAAATTGTTCTATGTGAAAGTAAGCTACAGCATGGGCGAAAAAATGCTACATTGGTTTTTGAAATTAAATTATGAAAACTATATTGAAATCTATAATGATATTTTATTACATTTGCACTAATATAGGCTCATCAATAAGTGGTGGGGCTGAGCCCCACTAGCCCCAAAGGTAGAGCCGCCACTGTTAGAGCGTAGTCAAGTTATTATAGTTTTTTTCTTCACAAATAAAACCGCAAGCAAAATACCACATGACGATGATTAAATAGACAATCAAAATCATTTTTTATTTGAACATTGATCTTTCAATAATTTTCTCTAAGAAACCGCATTAGATAAAAGTATGCTTCTCTTCAGCAAATTGTTAGCAACAATTAATCTTGCACTGACAAAAGTTTACTTAATTTTATAGCTGTATTCATTAACAACTTTGATCGAGTAAATTTAAATATAAACAAAAACTACACACCGTCTTCAAAAGAAGAAAAGCCTATTATTTTTAATTCTTTTCCCAGCTTGAAATAAGTTTTTCAGTGAGGTTCTGATTTCTTTTGAAGCCGTACTTTGTTGAAAACTAATAACTCTAGAAAAACCCACATAACGGAATCTTTCGCCCAGTTTCAACATCTTTTAACCATCCCCCGCGAAAAATTTAATAATAATAGTAATAATAGCAAAATTAAATGACATCTACATAACTCTTAAGCATACATACACAATTTCACCCCACAAACCGAGATTGTCCTTGAGCTTCCTTCTGCACAGTCATTTGAACAAAAAGAAAATTACTCTTTATTTTCACTGAAAAGTAGAAAATGAAATGAAACATTTCTACCCATCAACCACGTCATGTCCTTTATATCCGGGCTTCATATCGTTCATTCTATGAAAACAAACGCCGCTATTGTTGTAGTCCTTGTTGACGTTGTAATCGTAAAAATAAATATTTTCAGCTTTTGGGAATTTTTCGTTAGTAACGGCCACAGGCATTTTTACCACTTTTTATCACAGCAACAGCAAGAGGGTGTGTTTTCTCGGACGATTGTGTATTCTAGCACAATCATTTTTTTGGATTAAGTTGCCTTCGAGTGTTGAAGTCCTTGCCCACTTCATGTATTCCCAGTGCGACTAGAATGCGAGCAGTTCATTGTAGAGGGATACGTACTTCAAGTTGTATTCAAAAGATGGCCGCTTGAAGATAAGTCCCAGATTAGATGTAAAAAATGAAGATAAAATGAGCAGTATAAACAAATGGTGAGAAATTTGTATTGTACGAAATGAACGTTGCAAAATATGTCCTAGTCAGGCTATACTTCAATGTTTGTCTATAAGGAGGATAATACATGTATTCAGCTGTTTGTTTGTGCAAAGGAATAATCTAGAATTCTGTGAAATATATTCAATAAATCCAGCTACTCATCCAGCGTAAGAATTCAATATCGAGAAGCAAGGTCCTCAACGATCTCTATTAAATGTTCAAGTTACTGTAAAATGATTCAGCCAATACTACAATTTTCTTCTTAAAAGAAAAATCGTCGGCCTCACAAACAATCTTTTGAATGCTTAATCTAGATTTAACCCAAATTAAAATTGAAAAAATACAAGGAAAACATCAAGGCCGGAAAGAATTGAGACAAACAAAATCAAATACCTTCGGAGGAATTCCGGGAAAATTTCTACTTTTAGTTTGATGGCTTTGAAAAAACTGTATTTTTTGGATCAACAACAAACTAATGAAAATGAAAATGAGCTCAAACAAGTACACGTAAACCTTTATGGTAGGGAAAAAGTGCATGATTGTGTCAAACATGTGTGTGACAATTATGTAGATATTGCTATTTCAGAAACGGAAACTCTTATGAATAAAACTAAATTGATATTTTTTGAATAAAATTTTGCAGGTTACAAAATTTCCCTTTAAATTCTGCGTCAAAAGTGACTCCTTACGAATAGTTAACGAAAAACCATTTTTGAGATTTTTAGCTCTGCGTAGAATTTTATTATTGTAAACTTTTGATATCTCTTTGGCATTGATCCACAGTCACTTTCAGTTTTCTTACAATTTTGTTGGAGAACTGTCCTCTGTTCGACATGGATCTCAACATTTATGGCCAAAACAAAATATAATTTTTTTCTTTAGGTATATTTAAAAATAAACTTTTATTTATTTATTTATTGAAATGAATCATGCAGATGAGTAGCTATGACTCGCGTGAAAACTATTTTTAAACAATTTGATGAAATTTTTTCAACAGAATTCCTTTTTGGAGTGAAGAGTACTATTTTTTAATTTTTTTAAAAATATACAATTAGATTTTAGGTTTATCTGGCAGTAAATAATTGTAAAACTTCTGTCTTGTATTAAAATTGGCGAATTTTTTTATCAATTCCGGAAAACAAGTTCGTGCCAATAATACGATCCAAAATAGTGTGAAATGACGTCAACACGATGACATCCAAATCATTGCCATACGTGTAATATTTTTGCGAAGAAAATATAAGTGTAAGAATTCATTCACGGAATTCGTGAAAAACTGGTTTTTTCTAAAAGTGTTCTGTTTGCAGACAAAAACCAATTTTTACGATAAAAACCTTTACTTCTGTGATGCAAATGTAACATGGAAAACGAAATCATTCATCAGGATGAATCTGAGAAAATGGCTAACAAAATTTGAAGAGAATCAATTGAGTCATTTTTTAGAAATCATGGTCATTTATTTGAACTCTTCAGCTTTTTCAAAACCACGAGGAAAGCTAAAGGTGTTGATCCAAAACCATCTCTTTTAAAACTCTTTGCAATTTGGTCAATTTTTCCCGGACCAAAAAAGAAATTTGCGCATATAATTTGGAGACATTACACAACATTTCAATACTTACATTTTACGAAAATGAGTAATAAAACAATTTTTCTAATTTTTTCTCACCATTGTATAGGACAATCTAATCACTTTAACCTGTGTATATCACAACCCTTTGGTAATTTTTTTCTGAAAAAATACTACATTTCTGGTAACCTTTAGTAATTTTTCGGATAATATTTGGTGATTTTTTCTGAAAACCTTTGGTTATTTTATTTAAAATACTGCTTGTTTAGTAAATGAAAAAAATATATATATTATCGAATATTATGCTTTCGAAGTCATTTATTCGCTTATGAATTCTATAGAAATATTTACATAAAAATGTGACAACACCCTAATCAGTTTTTTTTAACTAGAGAAACATTAAATTCCTTTCATTTACATAAATGTCTGTACAAAATTACAAAGACAAATTGAAATTCAAACTCTATGATCTCGAAAATAATATTCAATTTAACTCATGTACTACCCCCACTACGCAACTCATTAAATTGTTTAAACACCCCCAAACAAAAATCATATGAATCATGCTAATTGCTCTTACGGGACCGTTAGTGATAACAAAGCCCACGACCTTAAGGGAAATTAAAAAAGGGAAAAGCTTTTTACATTTTCATAACCGAGCTGAAAAAGAATTATACCTATTGTTCGAGCATTACACGCTATTTTCATGTTTAGTCGTGGAAAATTGCCTTAAGTATTGTTGACGCAAGGCTCGATGTCAAAAAGGATAAATTACAATGAAATGTTTTGGAAATAAAAATATGACAAAGGCGATGTAACATGAGCTCATAAGTGGTAATTATCGTCAACCTCACACACTTGAAATTTATTATAAATGATCACGAAAGGATACACAATTATGCTTGAACAATTGAAATTGTTGTCTTAATTATTCGGGGTAGGCAGAATTGTCCTGGCAAATTTCAATGTAAACAAGTAAACCGAGAAGTGTGTATGAAAAACTGAACGCTTTCCAATCAATTTAAAATTTCAAGATAAATTTTCACAATTTCTTTGCAACAAATATCCTTTTGCCAGATGTTTGGCTTTACTTCAAACAACACATTATCCTGCTTTTGATTACGCCCGATTCGAACACTTCTAAAACAACATTTCTGGAAAACGGTTGGCTTTGGATCCAATCGAATAGAATGAATTCGCTTAGTCCTTGTAGGATTTCAATCGATCATAGTAGCAGAGGGTATAAAAATCGAAACTTGCTGATGAAAACTGATAAAAAACAACAATGCTTTGTATCATTTTCAAGGATTCAGTGATGAAAAACGTCGATTTAAAACATTTTTTCCGCATATTCATGCTCATATTGAAGAATTTTAGGATTCGTGTACTGCACGTCGAAAACTAGGAGTGCCAGATGAAATATTACTGCGCTGCAAAAGGCATGTTTCCGGGATCCCATTCGCTTATGATTTGATGTCTATTTTGGAACCATCTGGGTTGTTGTTTATTAGATTATCAACTATTAATCAGTGAAATTGTGTTTTGCCCCTTTATTTAGAAAGGATTGGCTATAAATGGGCCAGCTATACCATTAAATAAAACAATAGAAAGATGAATGAATGGTTCCTGCAGACTAGCTAATCAGGCTAATGCAGAAAATGATATTATTATGGATGGATACTTGAGTTACTTTAATTAAATTGAGGCCCTATATTATAAGCTGATACTCTGCAGACTGAGGTTATTGGATAAGAAAAAAATGGATGGTAGTGTTTGTACAATAATCTGTTTGATATTGGTCTGCATGTTTTGTCAATTTATTAACTGAAGTTAAAATTATTAACAGATCACTAGAAATTTCCATTCTAGAATCCTTTTGGTACGACGATAATTATGTATATAGAAAAAAATACAGAAATCTATTTTGAAGTTAAGTATGTTAAATACTTTACGAATACGAAAAGCATGTGAAATGTATCTCAAATATTTGACGTTCTTTCAATATTTCTGAATCGAAACTTTGGGATCGTGTTTATTTTTTTATTGAAAGGAACTTTTTCAGGGAAGTACAAGGGGGGGCCAAAAGTAACGGAAATAGAAACGTGGGGACGCCAGAGGGAAGGGTTGGATTGTACAGCAGAAGGTTCCAAGTGGTGACTCTCTATTAGTCAGTGTGCAAAGTGTGGTTGCTGTGAGTGCATCCGTTTGTCCGTGGAAATTTTTTCCGTGAGTCAACTTTTCTGTTTTGGCGAAAATGTGAAATGACAGACTGACGGGAGCAACGCGCGGCTGTAAAATTTTATTTTCTGTTGGGGAAAGCTCCCACAAAAACTCTTGTAACCAAAGAGAGCGTCAACTTTAGGCCTCTTTTGAACTGCAAAATTATATAAATGAGGACCCAGATTGTTTTCCTAAGGTCATAGCTGGTGAAGAATCATGATGTTATGGATAGGACCCCAAAATAAAGCAGCAATCAAGCCAATGGCAGACAGCTCTCTCTCTCTCTCTCCTCATCCAAAAAAGCACGCTAAGTGAAGTCAAACATCAAGACAATGCTCGTTTGTTTTTTCGCTTGCAGAGGTGTTATTCACGCGGAATTCGTTCCTCCAGGCCAAATGGTCAATCAACAAATTTTACTTGGAAGTTTTGAAGAGGTTGAAGGAAAACATCCGAAATAAAAGGCCAGATTTTTGGCACATAGGTGTTCGATTCTTCCACCACGACCACACACCCGCCTACACTGCGCTGTGAAGCAGTTTTTGACCAGAAACGGCCCTATTCGCCGGGCATTGCCCCTTTCAAATTTTTTTTATTCCCTAGTCTCAAAAGGGGCATGAAAGGAACACGTTTTGAAACTGTAGAAGAGATCAAACAAAAAACGCAGGAAGGGCTGAAAAAGAAAACAGAGAGTGAATTCGAAAATTATTTTGAACGATGGAAGAAACGATTAGACAAGTGTATTAAAGTCAATGGGAATTACTTTGAGGGCGATTAAAATTTTATGTAAAAATGTTGAAAATTTGGGTCCCCCCTCGTACTGCATATACAAGCTTAATTCCGATTTGTTTTTGTAATAAATCTCCAGGAAGAGAAAATAGAACAAAATAAATTGAAGAAAATTCATTTTAATTAAAGAAAATAGCATGAACTTTATATGATGTTTTTGAATGATAGTTTCAGCAATCAATTTAAAAAATTCATAATATTTGAACTTTACTTTCACGTATTCAAGCATCATGCATGGATTGAAGCCGCTTGCAGTGTGATGACTTAATAACATTTTTTTTGTTAAATATTTATTAAGAAAAATATATTGGCAGTAAGCTTTAGAAATAATTGTTCAGCCACCATTTTCAAAAGCAAAAAGTTGAAATGATTTTTAAAATTAAAACATGTATTGTAGAAGAAATTTCAAGTAAATGGAACATATGGTTTTCTTGCAAAAAAATCCAAAAAATTTGATTTTTGTAAGCTGCCTAAATGAAATTATGTATTTTTTAAATACAATTGTTAAACCAACAACATTAGATAGGAATCGATACGATACACACCGCGGCTTACTGATAAAAGAAGTATCTAACCAAAAATAAAATAATTAGTAAATTTATGCACACATCCACAAATATTTGTAGTATATTATTCTGGCTTCAAAAATGCAACAATTTGCAAAAACGGTGATAAAACTGTTTCGGTTAAAGATATTTTTTAGATCTAGATTTTTTCAAAGCAAAAATAAAACTAATCTAGGTTATTTTTCTCACATGGACAGTCTGGCAACATTGCTTCCATCTATACTTGTATTAGTTTTTCTTTTACCGCATTTGAAATTATTTAGTGCACTTAAAGTAACTTTAAATTAATACGACGTCAAAAATTTTAGCAATATTTTTATGAAATCTAAGAAACGAAATGCTAATTTTTATTGAAATACGTTTTAGTAAGGTCAATAAAAAATATCTTAAAATTTTCCCGAACTACTCTTCCTCTGAATTCATAAATAATATAATAGAGGGTTGATAAAAATATGATATTCAATTATCATTTTCCATTTCAAGTGAAGTTTGATTACCAGTTTTTCAAATGAGGTTTCATCAATTAAAATCATTTTGTGAATTGTTTATTCAAATTTGTCCATGGTTAAATATAAAAAAATTCTCCGTAATAGCAAATGTTTCGTGGTCGCATAGGATGAGTTTATTACCTTTTGTTATTTTTTTTATTCTGTATATCGTATGTAATAGAAATTACTGTGTCGCGAATAATTATAAAAATGAGCGAAATGTACAAAAATCTCAAAATCGCTCATAATGAAGTGGTCGGAAAAATTTGATTTTTGGAATTATTGTTTTCTGATGTTTTGACGTATATCAAATATTCTTTTCATGAAAGTTTATCGAAGTAATACTCTATTTTGTGATATCTATTGTAGATTTGTTGGATATTTTTATTGTGTTTCCTTCTTTTTTTAATTTTAGTGTTTGTCATTGAATTGTTATTTTTCAAAAAAAAACCTCTTTCAAGTGTAATCTATGACACAATCAATTAATCATAAAAAACGGTTCCAATTTGACATATTTGAAGCATTCTATTTTCCAGCCAATAAGACAGAATCATTGATTATTTATTATCGTTTTTCATAATTTACTATAATTGATTTTTGCTATTCCAATCATATTTTATCAAATTTCAACTAATTAATAATTTTCGAAATATGTAGTGGAACAGATTTGACTCTGGCTCATTGTTTCCACTTGTTAATTCTTAACGGATTTGAAGCTAATATGGCTTTAAACTTTCACCTCTCGTGAACGTAAACTCTGATCAGAGATGATAGGGTGTTTATTGTTGCATTATAAAATAGTCTTGTTCTAAAAAACAACTTAGATTTAAACCTTCATATATTTACGAGTATACACGTTCAACTATCATGCCATTAGTCCTTTTTCAATAAATTTTTATGTAAAACATTCGCAGTAAAATAAATTTATGATGAAAATGAAAACGAATTCAACGAATTCTTTCAATCGAATTCAACACGAACATTCAAAATACACCTTCATTTGTTTGAAATAAATCCATCCGCAAATATTTGCATAGTCAAACATATTTCCAACTCACTGACCATACATGTGATATGTAACTCTCGAGAGAGAAAAATCTATTGGAAAATAAATAAAATCCTGCATCCCTGTATATATTAAAAAGAACGGATACCGGACCAATTTCATTTCGAATCTAATCGTCCATTAAACTTCATCAATTGAATGTGTAACAACAGTTTCACCTTGAAATTAATATCCAGCATCCACACATGTCTAGCCTTTGCCGCCACTAACCCCAAACACTAGCACCTTCAGCAAGTTGACCCCGAACCAACCCTACAGTAGCCGGGGCAGCCGCTAACCAACCCACTAACGTTTCGCGGTAAAACCAATATCAGGGAAAAATTGATATGAAATTTTCCTGTCCGCTAGTTCCAATTTCGTACACTAGAGTGGCTTTCCAAATGATTTACGTAGGGTATCCTCGAACCTTTTTTCCCAATCAATTCAAACTCCCCGTGCACACACATCCCCAAGTGTTGGGGTGCCACTTCGGATGCCTGGCGTTCGCATTCATAATGACTTTGGGCCAAGTTCCGAAAACAAAATTTTATTATTCCGTGCGCATCAACCCGCACACCACCCACTTGATGTCACCTTGACGCAAGGAGGATGCAGGATGATATATGGCGGGTTCAGAAAAAGACGATATAATCATTGGGGCTGTGCTGGATTGCACATTATACGGGAATATGTGTAGCTTCGTGATTATTGTAACGCCGAGCGAATTGGTTTGCGGTTAACACTGATGAACTAATAAGGTGCTAAATTTTTGGTAGCACTCGTATTAATTTTTTTCACCACAGTATTGGCTGAAAATTTACAATATTGACACACTGAAATTGCTCATCATTATTTGCTAGATTGTTTGTAATACTACTCCGAATAAATGTAAATAAGAACATCCAATTTCACATCAATCAGTTTATAGTTTTCAACGAAAACTTTTGAATGATTTTCACGAGGCGAAAAATTTCACAGCCATAAGTTTTAGAATTTGCTTAAATTGTTCATTTTCTCAAATACTTTAATGTGGGCTCAATGGTTTCAAAAATTAATATAATATTTAAAACTCTGTATTTTCTGTTAGTTGATATAAAGAGAGAAATATTTGAAGCTCGAAAACAGAAATGAACCAATGGTTGCATTCAAATCTGTACCTAATCATATCTTGAATAATATTGGAAATTTAATATAAAAACTGAAAGAAAAACTGCTACGAGATTAGAAAACAAAAGGAAAATATATTGGCCATCGTCAACCTCGTAAAATAAGCACCGTTCCGTTTAAACAAAAATCTTTACACTTATTCAGATAAAAGATACAACTTGGATGATATTCTACACTTAGTTAGCAGTAGTGAAGACGAAAGGTCTTAACATTTTTTGAATTAATTAATAGAAAGGAGACAACAAGCCAATATTTTTTTTAGAATTACTACTCGAAAAGCAAGAAGCAAGATTAAGGAATCTTTTGAAAGAAGAATTTAACTTCTCATTCAGATATCTGTTTATCCTTAACCTTTGTAATCTCTCATAAACAACAAATCCTTGGTTTTAGGTATTTTTAAATCAATTAGATACCAGTTGGGTGCAGATTTTAGGGCTTTCGAATAACATGTACTAAGAAATAAGTACTAAGCAACAGTTCTGGGGAAATGGAGTTTCTTTTGTACATAATCCGAAACCAATGATCCTGCACCTGAGGGCGTAATGGGTAAGACCCGGGTACTAAAAACCTAAAATCAAGACACCAAGAATAGAAGATCCTTTGGAAAATATTACTCCAAATTTTGAACCCAATATCCGTCTTTCATAGTTTTGACACTCCAGAAAAGATAAAAGATATGAAACCTACAAAAGGTATAGGAGTATAGGAACTCAAAATTAATTGTCTAGACTTCACTTCTAAAAATACTTATTACCGAATTTTTGACGCAAATGAAATAAATGATATTCAAACTCTGCGAAACAAATCCTAAAACACTTTATTTTCTTTAAATTAAAAACAAAACTGAATTTTTCAAAGATTGAACATTGAGAATTGGTGAACTTTTATGCTGTAAAATTTGTTAATACATTTTTTAAATGTGAAGTTTGGAGAGAACTATCTTTGATTTTTATCAACTTGTTTTTTTATCATGGCATAAAGTTTTTTTTGAAACTGTATGTCCTTAAATTTTATACGAATCTTTAAAAGTTTGATCAAAAAATTGAAAAACTTAAATAAAAAATCTAGTCTGGCATGAATTTATCTAAGGAATGTAATAAAACTATTAAAAACAAAATATGTTAATTAATAAATTAATAGGAAACTTTTCCATGGATATGCATTAGCAATTAAAGTTTTCATGAAAATATGTTAGGATTAAAGTTTCCATTTGATGGATTCACAAAAAAGCTTTGTGCAATTTTGAGCAATAGTTTTCCAACATTTTTGACTGGTTCTTAAATTTTGTATTTATATTCTTTAATTACTCGTTAAAAAAATTGCTTCTTTATATATATTCTTCGATCAATTTGCACCAGACCAGGACCAGATTCGTTTCTATCTGAATCAAATACATATACTGCTTTCACAGATTTAATATTGCAAATAGGATAAAAGGTATGAATCCTAGGAAAGGGACTATGAAATCCAAAATTTAATATCAAAACTTCATTTCTCTCAGTATTAGTTATTGAATTTTTGCCGTAAATAAATAAAACTTAAACGTTAATTGCTGTTTTGCGAAGCGATTTTTTGCACGCTTAGCAGTTATAAAAGACACTTTTCTAGGACTACAGACTTTTAAACAATGCTCGCCGAGTCAGCTGCGAAACTGTATCAACACATGCTGTAGTATTCAGGATCTTTTTGAGTTCCGTTGCAAGCTTAAAAGGCTCCTTTATACTTTGCTGGGACCAAGCGTCGGACGAGTACCGGCGACATAATCTGTTTTCATCCTAAAGTTTCAGCTTTTGTTGCAAATTTATTTCATTGCGAATCATTTAATTAAAACTAATCACTTAGACGTCCAACTTCTGCATAAGTATGATCCTCTACATTACACTTTTCGCATAATTTCCGTTTTTTTTTTGCATAATTTTGCATTTCTTTATATAATTCACTGGTGGCCAATGTAAATTTTGGCTACGGGTTCTGCACCTCACCTTTTAGGTTTGCTTGCATTGACAGAAGCAAAAGGTAAAAATTTATTTAATTGATTCCATACACGTCGTGCATAATTCGCATCATTTATAAAACTACATCTAAGGTACATAGTATTCATGAAAAATATCGTATGTATTTACGTTTCATAAAAGAATCTATGGTCCATAGAAAGAGTTAGAAGTTGAAATTTCGTATCTTCAAGATCCCTCGATCCAAAAATCCCAAAATCCTCTCGATCCCCCAATTGTCTCGATCCCAAAATTTCCCGACCCCCAGATCCCTAAACCTAAAATCCCTCAAATTCCCCAAACCAAAAATCCCTCTATCCTTCAAATCCCACAGATATTCCAGATCCCACAACCTCTCAAATCCCAAAATCCCCCAACTTCCTCAAATTCTAAAATCCTTCGAATCCGCCAGTCCCAAATCTCAAAATCCTCCAAATCACATCTGTCATCATCATTTTTCATCAATTTTTGGAAACTATGTTTGATAAAGGAAGATTGCAGTAGACAATGCGGGAACGCTACTCTTTAAGTCTACTCAAATAGTAGCGTACGCCGATGACATCAACGTCATGGCCCGGTCTCTATCTCGTGCCAAAGAAGCGTTTACTGAGCTGGAGTCAGCGGCTAGGCAAGTCGGCCTAAGGGTCAATGTGAACAAGACCAAATATATGACCCAGTCAAGGAAAAAGACGCCAAATAGACAAAACATGACGATAACTAACTACAGTGTGGAAAGCGTTAACTCTTTTATTAACTTCCCAGTATATGGGAAGTTCTTGTAATCGCCTCGAAAATCGAAATTAAAATTTTCAACATTTCTTTACGTTTTGAGGTCTATAGAGTATATATAAAGTGTTTTTAGAAAGGGAGATGTATGTGTGTGTGTGTATGTACGTACGTACGTACGTACGTATGTACGTTCGGGACACTTTTTTCTACGAGCATAACTCACGTAAACAAAGTCATATCGAGTTCGTTGAGGTGTCAATCGAAGCGTCTTTGCAATTTTAAGAGCTGATTAGTTTTTGGGATACTTCGGTCGGAGGGGTTTGCTGTTTTCGCCCCTTGAAGGTCAACCATGTTATGCGCTATATCTCACGAACCAAACATGCGATTTTCATGATTAAGGTGTCAATCGACGCGTTTTAACATTGATATGATTCTATCAAATTTTAAAAAAATTCTTGGAGCCGTTTTTTAATTTTTTTAAAAAAAAGTGCAAAAAATTAGGTTTTTTTCAAAAACATCAAATTTTTAACCTAATTTTCAAACCTAAGTAATCAATGTTTATATAATTTATATACTTCAAATATTTTTTGTGAAAAAACCAGCAAAAGTTTTTTTCATGATTATGAAAAAAATTTAATAAAAAATAAAAAATCATTAAACGTTCAAGGTCATTTACGTCATTCATTATATCTCGAGAACTAAATATAATATTTCCATCATTAAGGTGTCAATCGACGCGTACTATCATTTTAATAATGTTTTTATATGTTAAAAAAATCTTTAAAGTGGTTTTTTAAATTTATTGAAAAAAATTGGAAAAGTATTGTTTTTTTCATAGAAAAATTCATTTTTCACCTGATTTGCACATCGTAATAATAAATGTTTGTAGAATTTATAAAATTTTATCAATTTTTGTAGAGAAACCAGCAATAACTTTTCTCATGATTACAAAAAAAATTAAATTAAACATAAAAAATCATTCAAAGTCACCATGTAAATAGGGTTCATTCGAATTATAATACCTTAAATCTCTTATTCTAAAGACATTGTTGTAAAGTCAATCAAAGTTTATTAATATTTGCAAAATTTGAGCAGATTTTTAATCGTCTTCACAGCACCATGTTTTAACTTTAATGATAGAACTGCTTTGTAACCTCTCCCCGCTCCGATTGATCCACGTGAATAATCAATCAAACCAATGCACCAAAATCCTTACTTAATCAATTGACGCTCGCGTAGATGTTATGATTAATGTTAAATCATTCCAATAACTTTTACGAGAAGTACATTTTTATTATTTGAAGTAGTATTGATTCCATTATTATTATTGTGTTTAATATTTTCAATATCTTTTTAGATATTACTGGGAAGTTGACCGTGTGGACCTCATGGGTCGCACCTCACGGCTTGTTTATCTTGGTGTCAACCTCGCCAAAGACGGGAATGAAAAGGACGAAATTGAACGGCGAATTGGTCTAGCCAATAAAATATACTTTTCAGTCCTCTCGGTGATTAAAAGTAACAAAATGCACCGAAAAAATAAGCTGCGCGTCTATAAAACGATCATCCGTCCTATATTGATTTACGGATGTGAAACATGGACTTTGACTCAAGCCTCAGAAAAAAGGATTGACGTCTTCGAACGCCGCATTTTGAGACGTATTCTGGGGCCCGTGAAGGACGGACCGGACTATCGAATCCGGTACAACCATGAGTTGTACGCTCTTTATGACGAGCCACAGGTATCGATTCTGACGAAACTGCTACGACTTCAGTGGGCTGGCCATGTGGAGCGTATGGATGACAGACGAATTCCCAAGCGCTCCATGAAAGGCCGAGCAACAGGAAGACGCCCACCAGGAAAACCACGCAAACGATGGGAGGATGCAGTTGACAACGACAGCGAATCCTTGCTGGGATTCGCTAATTGGAGGACGCGGTCGCTGGACCGAGACAGTTGGAGGCAGTGTCTTCGGGAGGCCAAGGCTCGATTTGGGCTGGTGCGCCATTGATGATGATGATGATGTTTGATAAAAATCTATATAATGTTTACCCGTTTGATGAAAATTGTAGCATTTAAAACATTCTACTCAATTCAAACGAAGTAATGTACTAAGATTCACAAATAAAAAAAAATAAAAAAATTATATAAGGATTATTTAATTATCCAAAAAACTTTTTTTTGGATATTTACATAACAAAAATTCTAGCTTTATAGTTTTCATTGACATAAATTTATAGTTTTCATTCACAAAAATATTGTACAATTTTCAGTGATAGTTTTTTGGCGCGCTAAGTTGATTCGTATTGTTATAACTTTTACTTTAATTTTTTCTAAGTGTTCGTCAAACATTTCTTTTTATATACACATATTCCTGGCAAATTTGTTAGAAAACTTTTTCAATTTTTTCCCGTATGGGTTATCATATTTATTTTGCGTTTCCTGCAAAAAAAATTTCGTTATTGTAATCGTCGAATTCGACATGAATTAGTTTAGGCACTAAAACAATATTGGCATAATGAGTTTCTCATCAATTTCCTCATGAAATTGATCGGTTAACATTTACTGCGGAAATTATTGCATGATTTTTGTAAAATTTGTGTAATTTTTAATTAAACAAGCCGTGAAGTGCGACTCTTAAGGTCCACACGGTCAACTTCCCAGTAATATCTAGATAAACATTAAAAATATAAAACACAATAATAATTTTGAAAATACTGCTACTTTAAATAATAATAATGAAAGGTATTCATAGCAGTAACAGGAATGAGTTAATATTAATCATATCATCTACGGGAGCATCCTTTGATTAAGTAAGGCTTTTGGTGGATGGGTGATGATGATGACAAATGCAAATTTGATTGAAATTTTGATGGTTTTCAAAATTTAAGCCGCTTTTTTTTAATTAAAAGACTGCAAAAACTATAAAAAATTTCCTCAAATTATCCAAACATTTTAAAACTTTGATTGACTTTACAACAAAGTCTTTAGAATAAAAGATATAAGGTAATATCAATCGGAAGAACCTCTTTCATATGGTAACTTTGAATGATTTTTTTATTTTTTATTGAATTTTTTTTCCGAATCATGAAAAAAGTTGTGCTGCTTTCTTTTCAAAAACTGATAGGAATGTATAAATTTTATAAACACTTATTACTGTGTTGTGCAAATCAGGCTAAAAAAATATTTTTTATGAAAAAACCCAAAGTTTTCTAAATTTTTTCTATTAAATTAAAAAAAAACGCTGAAAGGGGTCTTTATAATGTTAAAATAATCAAAGAGATTTTAAAATACGTCGATTGACACCTTAATGATGCAAATATTATATCTGGTTCGTGAGATATAGTGAATGGAAAAAATGACCTTGAAGATCATGATGACTGTTAATAATTTTTTATTTTTTATTGATGTTTCTTGTTATCATGAGAAAAAGTTTTGATGATGCTTTCACAAGCACTGCTTGGAATGTATACATTTTATAAAAATTTAATACTGTCTTTCGTAAATTAGGTTAAAAATTTATTGTTTATAAAAAAATCCTAATTATTTGCACTTTTTTTCTTAAATTAAAAAACGGCTCCAACGATTTTTTCAAAATTTGAAAGATTCACAAAAATGCTAATATGCGTCGATTTACACCTTAAACATGCAAATTTTATGTTTGGTTTGCAAGATATGTATAACGCACGACAGGAATGACCTTGAAAATCATGATGCTTGTTAATGATTTTTTATTTTTTATTTGATTTTTTACGTAATCATGAGAAAAACTTTTGATGTTGTTTTTACAAGCATTGCTTGAAATGTATAAATTTTATAAAAATTGAATACTGTCTTTCGTAAATCAGGTTAAAAATTTATTGTTTATAAAAAAAACCTAATTTTTTGCACTTTTTTTTCTTAAATTAAAAAAGGAATCCAAGGATTTTTGTGAAAATTTGGTAAATTCACACAAATGTTAATACGCGTCGATTGACACCTTAATCATGCAAATCGTATGTTTGGTTCGCGAGATATAACGTATGACAGAAATGACCTTCAAAGGGTCAAAACAACAAACCCCCCCGACCGAAGTATCCCAAAAACTAATCAGCTCTTAAAATTGCAAAGACGCTTCGATTGACACCTCAACGAAGTCGATACGACTTTGTTTACATGAGTTATGCTCGTAGAAAAAAGTGTCCACGAACGTACGTACGTACGTACGTACGTACGTACACACACACACACACACACACACACACACACATACATCTCCCTTTCTAAAAACACTTTATATATACTCTATAGACCTCAAAACGTAAAGAAATGTTGAAAATTTCAATTTCGATTTTCGAGGCGATTACAAGAACTTCCCATATACTGGGAAGTTAAAAAACAATTTGCAGTTAATACTGATGTCTTTTTTTGTTTAGGAAAAAAAATTAAATTTATTTTTTTAAAAATTAAATCGTGGTGGCAAAGTATAATTCTGCATATATAATTGCTTCTTACTTCATCGAATTTAAAAAGAAATCGAATAATGTCAATTTAGAGAAAACAAAAAAAAATATCTTCTTCCTACTACATTTCACTAGCAAACAATAATAATCCAGTAATTAATCCAACGGGTTAAATATATAACACAGTCAGTCCCACATTATCTGAATGTGAAATGACTACATAAAAAAGTTTGCAAAATCTACGACAGAAGCATCACCACAACAATTTCACTGGTTATCATTGAATCCTTTTCATGTTATCATCAAATTATATTCCATGTAACTCGAACTAAGGACGATAAGCCGATGTGATGCATGGTCGAAAGGCTAGAGCTAATTAAACAGCTAAATGAATGAACAGTATTCATTTTTTTGTTCAGGATCAATACAAAAAGGGCAGCTTGAAAGTTGTTAATTATAACATTGACATATATGTTGTTAATAATCAGTAAAAGCTGAGCAGTAAATGAAAAAATGATTGAATGGTGTATATTTTCATGATAAGGAAATAATTAAAATTGAATGCATATATATGTTTTAATTTTCGGACTAGCATGGATGGTCTCATTTTTATTAATTATTGCGTACTAAGGGCTCATTATGGAGTCCATTTTTCTGAATAATGTCAGGTTTCAATCCGTTTAACAAAAGTCAATCCAAAATATTTTTGAGTCCAGTATTTTATTTGGCAAGCGATTGGTATTATTGATGCAATTTATTTATTTTATCAACCATATTTGTTGAAAGTTCTGGATTCTCCTCAACATATTTTATTCATGTCAAGACTCCGAATAGTTTGATTTAAGTCTCACTTAATATACACATTACCAAATACGAACCATGTTCAACATCAACTAATTTCCTAATTCATTGCGTGACAAGTGCCCTTCACGAAAATACCATAATTAATGAACAACTTTTCCAGGTCAGAGGAGTGTTAGAGCATTTGGATAATTTGATTTGCTTCCTATATCAAAGAATTTTTTTTTGAATTTCTTAGAATACGGTATGCTGGCACACCCACAATAGAATTCTTGCCATGTTTAATTATTGCCTATTCTTCTGCTAATATCCGATAATGCGATTGGCAAACGTAACAAATGGCTACCAGTTTTGTGATTAACACGCAAATTTGATGTTTGTTTTGATGATGGACACTTTTTGGGTCATCATCAACTTCAACTATTTCTATGCGCGGAGAAATGCTGTTGTAAATTTTTTTATTAGTTATTGGCTTGCAAAACTATAAACTAAGATTTTGTTGAGAAACGAAACCATGTATGACTTAAACTAAAATTATTTATCACCACACTTTTAAAGAAAATCTCATATCGAAGCCAATCAAATCTTCGACGTTAAGGGGGGAAATACATGTGAAATTATAAAAAAAATGCTAATATATATATTTATAATGGATTTAAAATATATATGTTGTTTATTCAGAAGATTTTAAACATGAAATCCTTAAAGTACATGCCTCAAAGGCATGAAAATATTTTTTTTATAATTTTTCAACACAAAATGGCGACGATTCGTTAGAATGCAAAAACCTCAAAAAATGCCTCGTACAACTTAACGCCATTTCTGAAGATCCTGCAACATTCATAAGAAGAAAAATATATAGATGAGATATATAGCTCATAGGTTGACCAATAAAATTTATTAAAAAAATGTAATTTTTACATTAATTTTAGATTAAACAAAAAAATCGATTATTGTTCAAAAAAGTCGTGTTTTAAACATTATTAACCAATTTATTTTCCCGAAACTACCAAAATATGTAGGTGCAACTAGTACATAAGACTCGTTTGTAGATGTGGTATAAATTCGAGCCAGATCGGTTCAATATTTTTTGAGATATTTTGCATGGAAGTTGAAAAAGTACTACTTTGAGAAAAACGCGTTTAAAGTTTGCGGTAGATAAAAACCATTGAGAATTAGTTTTTATTATAACTTACTCATAAGTCAGCAATTCCAGGTCCTATTTTCTTAGAATTTCAGATTTATAAGAAAATGGTAGGGATAAACAATTAGAGAACCGCCCATAGCGCCGAAGAGAAATTAGGCAGGGACGCGCGGCAGGTGTGCTCGATTTACTGGGGAACGCCGCGCTGCTTATAACGAACTATAACTCAAAAACTAATATGAATATTGCTTCAAAACTTTTTTTGGCGTATTCTTAGAGTATTTGAAACAATTTAATGTAAGAGAAAAAAAATCGATTTTTTGAGCAGTTACATGTATTTCCCCCCTTGAGGACAAAATCATGAACGAATTATGCATTTTTTTTTAAAACATTTCTTCTATTGAATATTATAGATGTCATGAAAATTTCGTCCTTTTTTCTCTTAGCCGAGCAATTTTCAAATGTTCGATGATGAATACAATTCAAAAACATCACATTTTGTGAAGTGGTAATAGTATTTTTCAATATCTCACAATGGCCTGTTAATTCAATTTTGTAAACATCACATTATTTGTTTTTAACCATATGAAATAACATCGTTTCAAAATGTTCATTTTAGAACACAAAACGGCCAGCAAAATTGAATGATTAGATTTAAATAGTAACCGATAAAAGGACCCTACTTAGTAAAAAATACATTTATATCAATACTTGAAATATCTAAGCAGCATGCCTCGATTTAAAAACATCTATTTAACATTAACAGCTTTCTATTCATTTCCATATTTAATACTCCTAGTCATACCCCCAAAAACATCAACCACAACATCAAATCGACACACAAAATATGAAATGACACCCAATAGACTCATTAGTAAGCTACATAAACATAAAATAAAAACATCTAGATACAAATTTATCTCTAACTGTAACGAGGCAATCCAAAAATATCCTGCAGACTACATTTTTTTCCATCGAATCGTCAATCATAATATCATGAGTAAAATCAGAAGCTTACTATCGTTGCTCTAGAAATAACTAGGGGAGAGAATGCCCAGCCGACATATCATTACGATGAAAACAGCACAAAACATCCCCATTAAAGATATTTAAGGCAACAAAAACAACTCTAGCTTGTTTATATGTACATTCCTGGGGTGATTTTACAACCATACTGAGAAATCTCGTGTTTTTAGAATTGTGTCCATTACAAAATATAAATTTTATCCATGCCAATGGTGTTGTGTCCTTAAAGGGTACATTTAACTGATGTTCGCTGTTCAAAAGTTTGAACGTTGAATAGATTGAGAAGGAATCATAGTTGTATAATGCCTAAAACCATTTTTCGATGTTTAAATGGCTTTTGTGTAATTTAACGAGCAATACGATGTCTTTAGGCAAATATTTAAAGTTCAACCCTAAAATGCTGACAAAAACCATTGAAAAACTCTTGCAGGTTTTTCGACATTATCAAAATAAAAACGATCAAAGCCATTTCCACCATATTTGTTTGTTTTGCATTTTTTCACAGGATCAACTGACTCTGCAAACCTTACGAATTTTTTTCCTTTTATTCATTGCATTAAGTCACATTTTCCGTTTATAACCGCACGAAAAGAGATTGGTTTTCTTTCGTTTTTCGCAAACATGGTTGTAGTTCGAAATAAACACGTTTTAATATAATATCCTTTGTGGTTGACGGGTATAGGATTAATGAGCCCAGCCTTTGAATTTCTCGTTTACCAGGTTTCGTACCATTTTGCTAGGGAAAGCTGCAAAAATCATTTCGAATTGAAAAGTGAACGACAGCAAAAGTCAGCAAGGTAGACTCAATCCTTTTCGAACGCGTCTGGATCAGTCAAGCAAAAAAGGAATGAAAATGTTTATTCTCTAGTTGGCGTTTAATTTACGTTTTGCAAATTTCATTTGAGCTAGATAGAATCGTTGAAACGAAATAGTGGATGCTGTTCACGACTAGCCTTTGTACATTGATTTTTATAAGATATCTATACTAGTTGCTTTGTGCAACTTATAACTGCAACTTCAAATTCCTGGCTGTTTTTTCTACAGCTCAAGTCTTTACTCAATGTATAATGAGATTTCTATTTAATTTAACGAATATTTACTCTATTTGGAAGGATTAAAAAAGGTCTATTAAAATGCGATTCTCTCAAAGAAAAATTAAAAAAGCTGAAACTTCTCAAGCGCCTCATAAATTTTATGTACCCTAACCAATTATGCTTCTTCATCAGCCTTGCATTTTGAAAGCAACCACCCAAACATCTAATTAAAGAACTGCTTTTGAAAAGACCCACGCTCAACAAAATAATAATAACTCCCACGATACTTTTAAAATTTCTTTTCAGATACAAAAATTCACCATGATTTATTTTCGTCGGCATGGCATCCTTCGAGACTGCTTTTACGTTTCCCGACAAATTGTCGGACTATAAATGAACTCATCACTTTTACGTTTATAAACTACCGAAAAGTTGACAAGGGATTTGGCCAGACCGGAATGGTTCCTTACAGCAATAACATTCACTTGCTTATTGTTCCTTCAATCGGTCGAAAGTGAGCTCATCAAATTTCACGAAAGAGGTGGTGGGAGGACGACGAATCTGGCGGTTTCCTCTCAATGGACCCAACAGCGAATACAATCGCAAAGTATGGTCAACGCGACCCAAATCCAATTAAAAAGTAATCTGAAATCGTTTTTATGGCTTCTAATTTTCTGTCAAATTCAGATTTAATCAAGGATGAGATGGACTGCTTTGTTCTGGATTGCCCAAACAGATGTTTAATTACTTGGCTTTCGATTTGATTGGTCCTGGATTGGTATGACGAACTCAGTGTTTGGCAATGTTGAAAGCTAATCATCTATGGAATTCACGTTGCAGACAAAGATTGGCAAATGATTTGGCTGCGCCAATACATTTATTGGAAAATATTCTTTGTGGAATACAGGATTTATTGGGAACTGATCAATGATGACTTTCTGAAGGATAAGGTAAAAATGAGTGGCGAATTAAATTGAAGTATTTATAACCCTTTATCAAAGAGTAGGCTTTCAAAGAAAACAATAGTGCATTTATCAGAAATTCAGTCAGAAATATTATCAAAAATCTTTTGGATACTGCTAAAGCAGGATAAATACGATGAAACCTGAATGTTTTTCTACGAAACTATTTTACCATGAATTTACTCAACGCCCTTCTCCATTGAAACTCTCAAAACATTTTCGTGAAATATCGGTGGTTGTTGCGGAAAGTTAAGTTTCCTTTGAATCCTGAACAAAGCTACAGCTCAGAATCTTGAACTCATTTTCTGCTTTTACTTACAGAAATTTGCAATAAGGCCTTACAAACCTCATTGTACTGCAGTTAGTACGTGCTACCTACTTCGCACCCCACTGTTTAGATTTTAGAAACTGCTCTTCCTGGAACTGTTTGGCAGTTACCAACTACCCTACCTAGAAGAGAGAGCATTGCAGTCAAGAATACCTATCGAAATTGTCTTTATTGAATTTGATACGACCACAAAATAGGGTAATTGGTGCAATAGAAAGGATTTTCAGGTAATGGAATGCAATGTTATGGGATACAATATAACGTGCTTGGAATTTTGATTGTGCTTATTATTATATATTGATTGTATCAATATGTAAGCACATTCATGTTTAGAAAGAGCTGAAAAGTTAAGTTGAGTAGAGCGGAAACATTTCTAAGTGTCTTCATTTAGGGTAGATTTGAGCTCATTCAAGCAATTTTATCAAGATTTAAAGACTTGTTTAGAGTTTTTTTTGACGGTTAAAAGCCAAATGATGCTAAATTTGGCTTGAAAAATATTTTCTTTTTAAAATTCATAAACGAAATTCCCAATTGTTTCATTCCCTAACACTTTTTGTGAGGTGATATGTTAGAAAAATATTGCAGTTTTATTTACAACACTGCAGTATTTTTTTTAGTAGTATTATGAGGCCTTGTACAGCATTTTGAAATCAACGAGTATTCTGTATATTAAACTGTCGTGACTGACTCTTAGTAAACGACGTTTTTTGTTCATCAACAAAATAAGCAAATTTGAAATATATTTGACCAAAAGCTCAATTGAAATATTTTTTTCAATAAAATATCAAAAACCAATCAAAACAGTATAGATTTGCAACACACTGTTTGACAAAACATAGGCATTCAATCCTATTTTCTAATGCACCAAAAACAAAATTTTTACCAATAAACAATTTAAACCATAATTAACAGCACTCCAGTTTAAACCATCCTTTGGGTTTCTGATCATGGTTCGCATTTATAAGGATATTCTAAGAAGATTACCAACTTCCCGCTGGTATGCAGGAATATGACCTCCAAAGCTCTAAGCTACCATCGTTCGTTGAATATCCAGCGGGCGACACGTTGAAGTGACGATTATATAAAAAATATATAAATATTATAAAAATTCAAAAAGCTCTACAGAAAACACATCGACCGTTATTTCTGAATAGTAAAGGTAGTAAAGGTAAAGAATTGATTGCCTTTTGTAACTGAAGTTTTACTTGATTTTCCTACTTATCAAGCAGAACTATTAGAAAACAGGCAACCAATGATATAATAAATATTCCTAAATAAAAGAGTTTTAACCACACTTTTGGTTACGAAAAATCAGAAACCTCTACAAAAAAGGCAAAGGCTGCTATTTTTTAATATTTAAGATGCAATAAGGATTTTTGTAAAGAAAATTTTACTTGATCTTCCTATTTTTCAAGCAGAATTAAAATGTAAGGATTGGTTCCTTATATCTTAATTCTGCTTGTGTTAATAGCGATGGAGTATTTTAGGTAGCCTTTCCCAAATAGGAGAGGTTTCCTGTGGGTTCAAAATTATTTGTTGTTTCTCATGGCTCACATAAAGAAGATCTGCTTTCATTAAGGGGTTATACCACAGTAGAGAAAGAAAATGTAAGGTTTTTTGCGATTTTTTTAAGTGGAAGGAAAAGTAAAAGAGCAATTCTTTTAAATGATATTATTAAAAATGGTTTGAAGTTTTAAAAAAAATTGTTTATCAAAAACTATTACAAACAACCAAATCCAATTGAAATCCTCGAAAATGTTTCTAACAACATCTATTAGTGTGTTAGAGAAGTTAAAAAGTGAATGGTAAGACATGATGCTGTACCTGACGAACAGGTGTCGTATTTATTGCAGGTAATCCTTTCGGTGCAGTCGGAACGGGTCGAGAAACAGCTTGAAATTTCAATGAAAACGATTTCTGGCAGATATACAACCGTTTATTACTTTAGAGGGTTCAAAGGATTTTTTAAATCGATTTTTTGAAATTTCTACTGTAGTGTAATGTCGTAAGGGATCATTCTAGTGTACAAAATTCGAAAAATCGATTTTGTCTTTTTTGGTGGATTTCGAAAGAAAATTGCTTTAAAATTAACGTGTTGGAATTTTATAATGATAAGAGCATTCTAATTATATTAATTTGTATACTATTTGAACGCATCCACATGTTTACTACATATAAATTTATCATTGGTATTTGTAATATTTTAATATTTTTCTTGTTTATATTTTTTACAATAAAAAATACCGAAACCATAAGTGATTCTGGAACGATTTTGTTTGAAACGTAGCCATTATTTTTTGTTTTGCAAAAATAATTATTTGAAAGATTTGTGCAATTGCCAGTGAAATAAAAAACCTTTTTTTTATGAATTTTGTGTTTCAGATGATTCTTTATTTCTAAACCGTGCGAACCGTTGGAGTAGCAAAATTTGAAATATCTAAGCAGATGCCACCATTTTGTAATTGTAGTATAAAACCAATAAACAATTTTTTTATTTATTATATTTAATTTATTAAATCCAAAAAGATTCAAACTGATATCTATAATGAGGATCTTTAAAAAAGTAACAAAAATAGGCTTTTTCGCGTTGACACTAGTGTAGTGTATTCCTAGTTCCAAACCTAGAACTAGCCAATACACAACTAATTCCCCACACAAGCTTCTCTAAGCTTCGGTAAGCTCTCTATCGTAGCATAGCACATCCTCAAACCTACATCGATATGGTGTGATACCGTGTGAAACTCTTAGTAGAGCATTGAACCTAGAGTAAGCAAAAATATAACTTAAGCGACGTTAATTGGGTCAATGCAAAGTAAGCTATATTGGATACGACGAACTCTGTGGGAACTTATTTGAATCGCGTTCGGTTGGTTATGGTAAGTAGATTTAAAACTAGAGTAGGAATTTTTATAGAATAAGCAAATTTAGTATACATAGAAACTAAGAGAAGAATTTATGAATAAAAAGAAGGAACGAGGCTGGCACTGGGCTCATAATTGTTCTTTAGTTGAACGAAGTTGTTTGTTTTTACACTGCAACTTTTGCCTTCACATCGGCAAAACGTTTAACAAGAATATTTGAGTAAAGTCTGCGTTATTCGGCAGACTGCAAGTTGCTTTTAAATTCGGCAATTTGAAAATTCAGAAATATCGGCTGCTTGTTCCTTTGGGACTGCACCAAACATGTGGCAATTAGTCAGTTGCCGGTAAGTCCCCTGAAAAATCTTTGTTGTTTTCTTTTCTGAGAATAACTTCTTTCACAGTGAGAAGAAGATCATATCTCTAGAAGAATATCGTAGAAGACGTCCATCACTTGGTCTACCACGCGCTCCACATGCAATAAACACGATAATCTTATTACACTAGAATTATCCCTTAATGTAATGATATCTGTTCGACTTTATGATATTCAAAATGCTCGACATTTTTTTTGATTATTGTACAATTTTGAAAGCAAACAGTTCTAGTCCTCACATTTTCAATCAACAACTCAATAGGAATCAGTTCACAAACGGTTAATAAATCAAGCAAGACTAAACATCAGACAACCTTAATGACATTCCACCGCTTGCATCCATCACATGGAATTATCCTAGCAATACTGTTAAAATCCAAACAGACTATAGCTAAAATGAAATTGTTATACACATACATCATCTACTTAAAAATAGCCGAAACAAAAGCCATAAAAATAAATAGTGAGGTCGATTGCAATGCATCTTCATTTGTCAGCAGATAATCCATTACCCATAGATATTCATTGTGAATGAGCTTCGCCTAGTCAACCTGATCCTTTCCAATGCAGCATACTAGCTTGGCATGTTGAACGTAGTCAATAGTCGGGATATGTGTATTGCGAGCGACACAAGGATAACAACAGCATATCGGTGGTAGTTCGAACGTTAAAGCAAGAAGCAAACAACTTCTAAGCCAGGATAAAATTGTAGTGAAAGTATGAGATATGGCTTATGGCATACAACAAGCCTTTGGTTCTATTGTAAAGATGAACGTATTTCTGTTGAATCAGGATGATGGTTGGCAATTATTTACAGACGAAAAGCTCGCCTTTATCTTTAATTTAAATACGAATGGTAGTTTCTGCTTTTCTTAATATAATCTTAAGACGTGATGCTTGCAGCACATTTTCTTAACAGACGGATAGAAAAAATGATTGAAAATTTCCTCTCGTCAGGATCACATGAAGATGCTGCAACATTTTCAATATTTCTTATGATAGTTCCGTCGTAATCAATGGTTCGAGTCTACCTTCATTACTACCAACTGTTTCGTACTGCCAAAATAAGCTTCATTCCTCACTAGCACTTTCTTTAAACAATCGACTCCAGTGAAAACTGCTCCAGAACATTTTTACAATACTCCTTCTGCTCGTCCTAACAGAAAGGCAATTGCCTCTAGATAGGAAAGTTTTTCACTCAAATCATTCCGCGACACACACCCTCCATCCTTCGTGCCGAGCATTTCATCTAAAGTTCGCCATTCTATCTTTCGAAGCATCTCAAAGTCACTTGCCAATTTGATGCCTAGATAACGCGAAATCTTCGTACGGCCCCAACGGCACTCCCATCCAATCGAAGAACATAGAAAAATTGACACTCGATGGGAAATGGCGACAATAAGAAAGAAACTCATCGACAACGCACGAAGAAAATTTGTCTTTTATGGAAATGAGGAAAACGTTATGCTTCCGGTCGATCGGAGTGTCGAGAGCGTTTGCAATGCACATTGAAATTTTTCCAACAACTCCAACAGGGGTGGTTTATTCCTGGTGTTGTCGCATTACCGTCTGAGCTGTGTTTTACAGGATCACAGGATGCGTGTGTTCCTGTTTACATGACCTTTGGGGATGATAAGGGAACTACTCAAGGGAAATGTATATTTGTATATTGAATATTTCATTTAAGTTTTGAGGGTGAATTAAGGACTTTATGCTATTAGGATAAAAAAAAATTGATTAGTTAGACATAAAAGTAAACTATTGAATTCCTCTCTATTAGAAAGACTTGATATATTTCGCAACCAGTTCAACACGTGCTACTCCAGATATAAGTAGCTGTTAAACTTTTACAAAAACTAAAATCAAAAGATAAATAAAAACAATATTATTCAAATTATTTTCGATGGGATGTTTCATTTCAATCTCTTAGAGAGGTTCAGTTTTAAAAGCAAATTTGTTTAACCGTCTCATGGTTCCCTATTAATTAAAGCATGTTTAAAATAAAAAATCTCAGCTTGTTGCTAAGAAAAACAATTTTAATGATTAAATTTGCATTATAATAGTCTAATAAAAATTTGAAGCCAAAAATATGTTGAGATAAAATACATAAAAAGCATGGTTAAAATAATTTGACTTGAAATTTAAGAGGGCAATCGCTTTCATAACTGAAGAAAAAATTCATTTTCAAGATTTCTTTTTGAACAAGCTATTATATCTATTTAATAAATTCGTTTTGGACGCTATTTTGTGAATATTGAAGAATACATAATTTTTTTTTTAATTTTCAGTGAGTTTTGGCAGCCGCAGAGGGCGTCTTGCAAAAGTCTCATTTTAGCTGGTACACATCACGTGGGACTTTCTGGAAGAATAAAGAAAAAATTCAAAAAAGCGTTATTTTCCTTAAGCTTTTTCCTAGATACTGAACCTAAAAAATTTAAATTTTCAATTTTTTAAAAGTATTTTATCACTGTTTTCGAGAAACATAAAAAATCGGCCTTTTTTTGCGGAAAACTAATTCTATTAAAAAAAGGAGAGGTTTTTTAATGCATTTTCATAGGTTTAGTATCTAGTATTCTTGCCAACGAAACTTATGTTCTTCTATTTTTTTAGTTCCATTGAGTAGAACCTGAGATATGGTGTGTACGATTTAAAAAAAAGAAGCTTTGAGAAAATCGTGTTTCAAGTTTTTTTTAAATAAATTTAACTTATAAAAAGTGTATAGATAATGTATTTCGGTTACCATTAACTTTTGTTCTGTATCGAATTTCGCAAAACGGCTTTGGGAGATGATTTCTATAAAGCTAAGGAACACTTTTACGTAAATAGAAATAAAATTCACTTTTGGTGTGCAAAATTCACCCCGAAACTCATGCAACTTCACATAATTTTATCTGACATATTTCTTTCACCAATTTTCAATATTTCAAAAAAATAACTTATTTACAATAATAATTTCAAAACTTTCTCAAAATATTTTTTAAGTCTAAAACCGATTCCACCAAGCAAACTATCACAGTTCTGTGTGGTTGAAGATTTTTACTTTAACCCATTTATTTATCATTGAAAGAATTATGTTGCTTTTTACCAAAAATATACATAATAGTTTTGGTGCAAAGCACAAACACGGCTTTATGAATAATCTTGAAACACCACCAAAAGACGCTCAAAAGACCCAAATAAACCATTTATTTATTCAGCAAGTAACCAAAAGTAAATATGTTAAGCTGTTCAAAATCCAGCCACCTCAAAAGTCTTTGATTGTGATTTTGGAGTCTTAAGTTTCACTTTGAGAAAGTTCGGTAATGCGGAATTACAACAATACGAACACAAAAATACCCGAAACCAATCAATAAATAAAGGATGCAGCTTCAAATATGCTCAAAAACTTCTTCGAGCCTTCACCGGCTTTTTCATCGAAATATCACTCTTTCACTATGTACATCGAAAACTACATTACTGTGCATGGTTCTAGTACACAACAAAAAAATTAAGATGGAATGCACGCACAAACTAATTTCCAACGTGTCTGAACATCCACCATGAAACACAAGGGAGTTAATTGGTAAGCTTACTTAGGTGCCCCAATTGCTGCAATATTTTAAGTGAAAAATGGCATGATGCGCGAGGTTATGCTCTCTATAACTCACTTCCAAAAAACTATCTCTACTTCCTGTAACTGGAAAGTGGAATACCAGCAAGAAAACTTCTCAAAATACTCAATTACATTCATTTAAATACATTTTCGTTCGTTTTTAAATGGCACCACTCTTAATTTTTTTGTGAAAATCAGTCAGTAATAGAGACAATTAATAATCATTCAAAGTGAGTTTTCTTTTCAAATATAAACTACATGCTATTGTTCCAAATTTTATATGAAAGTTAACATATATTTAAGGACGCTCACCCTATGTTCTTCCTTTCTTTAAAGGTCAAAATATTTTAACCAAAAAAAAACAATCATGAACATAATTTGAATTAAAAACGGTTTAATGTCTACAGCTTTTTCATTCAACTCCTTAAAGACGAATTTAACGTTTGATCCAATAAATTTTCAACCACTAAACAGCTTCGAACATTATAAATTCTATTTTAAAAACTGGGACGGAAAAGGTATATCCTGACAAATAAATTCTGGACTATTTTTGAAGAAAGGTCGCAGACCAAAATTTTTCAACATGAAATTCGTCAGAAGTATCAATATATTACTACAAATGCTTATTATATAAAAAATTAATGGCAGAATTCTTTTATTTTTTCAATAAGAATTCTAGATCTGAAAAGATTCAATGTCAAAGTTAAACTTTGAAAATTCAAAATAAGTTCAAAACATTTGCGACGCGCTGGAAATACTCTTTCCATTTTACAGGAGCTTCATAATTTTTTCTAAAAATCTCAGGGAGTTTCTTCAAGTTTTTAAAATAGTTCGGCGTGGATCAGGCTATTTTTAGTTACCAAATATCTCACTTTATTAATTTTACATGGAGGTGTTCATAGCTTCTAAACAATACTAGAATCATTTGTGCTCCCAGAATTTTTTTTGTGAAACAATCATCTTCCTGCAACAATTATCCTAATAAATTTTTTTATTGCTGTTATTATTGTCACAGCGTAAACAGCAAAAGGTCAAAAACTGACTGTCCAAAATTTTAAAATATTTTATAATTTTAGATAAATTTTGCAAAAAAACCTGAGAATGTTTCAGATCCGTAGGACAAGCTTTATCGATTTAAACCAAAATATGATTTTTCCGATCACACACTTTTGATTATGCGTGATTGCACTGGGTATCTCACAAAAAGACTAGGCTATTAATAAATAATAAAATCAAAAAAAGAAGCCTGCTAAGCTGAATCAGTTTTTTTCAGATGTCCTTTAAATATGGTAAAAATATTGTAAATTTCAAGTTTTGAGAAGCATGCCAAAAATTTAAATAAATGAGGAAAATGTAGATCTGAGGAGAAAAGGAAAAAGAAATTGAAATAAACAGAATTTTATCCTGCACCAAATGAATTATAGAAGAAAAAATAGATGAAGGCAAGCAAGTGAGTGATTTGTATGAAAAAAAATTCTAATAGAGCAAATAAATGTCAGATTGGCATCCTCAGTTAATATTTCAATAATTTGTATTTAAGTCCGAAGCTCATTCTTTTCACCGTTTGGAGGTAGAAATCTTCAAGAAGATACCGATCAGCTCCTGCCTTTTGGCATATTTTCTCCTTTCAATCACTCTCTCCATAAATTCTCATTATTTATCCATATTTAATACATAGTACATCCCATACGGGAAGAATTGGTATAAGAAAAATTTTAAATTCTGGATATGTGTTTATAGTTTTTTTCTTCATTATTTGGCTTAATTTTAACCTTCGCTTTTTGTGGAGCTAATAGTGAATTTCTTCGAATGTTTTTCTAAAAGATAAGGACAACATTTCTATTTGGGTATTGATTTTGCCATCATTGAAGGCTTTTTTGTGTTTGGTAACCCAAATATAGAACAACTGCCCTTGATTTTATTACGAAGTCAAGAATTCAACAATTTCAATAGGCGAACCATTCTATTTCATGACTAGATTGTCGAACATGGACAACAATGAAAGGAAGTAAGCAATAAATTTTCCTCCGATCGAAAGTAATCCAAATTTCACCAAACACATTTATCTTCCAAATAATCTTACGATTTGTCAAAACAAACCCAAGAAACTCAATTGTGTTCAATTACCCTAAAAGCACATTTTTTCTTACTTCATGCAAATAAATAATCTCCTTTTAACAATGGCTTCCTTCACTGCGTTACCAAAGCCAAAAGCCTTCATCAAATTGAATCGTGCATTCAAAACAGGTAGTCAGTCAACAGAAAAATTAGTCTGCGTATTCCTCTCGATTGACTACAATAACGAATTCCATAAATTGGAAAATCGTTTCGATGACGGTCAAAATTATCTCCTTTTTACATTTCCGCCCATATAGAGACTATCCGTGGATTCAAAGAAATATCCACCTTATCCTTCATTGAACAAGAGCTGAATTCAAAATCGTATTCTCTTGTTTGCCAATTGTTTTATTTGTTCCTCGTGGCTCTATCTCTTAGTGAAATTTCCGCGGAAAATATGGTAAGGATGAATCGTTTGAAAGGTTTTCTTTTTTCAAAGCAAAATCGGAATGAATATTATTCAATAATGTTGATGGTCATGTTTTAAGCATTTCCTTTTTGCTTAGCGAGTAATTTCCATAATTTAGTTAACTGAATAAGAGACATGATTTGAATCGCAATCGTTTTGAAGAAATGCCAAAAGGAGAGTGGTTGTGCTGAAGATGCTTGGATTGCATTTGAAGTTAGGATTTGCAAATTGAAGTGCGATCATTTAGTCGTGGAGATGGAATATTGAATTATATCAAAGAAATGATGTATTGAAAATAATAAATCCCAGAATTTTTTCAATATTGTCAGGCCCAATTTCACGTTATTTAACACCAATATCTACTAAAACAAGTATTTTCCAGTTTGTTTTTCTCTTCAAAATATCCAAACGCCATTTAAATCAATTATTTAAAAATTTCTTCGCATTTTGGCACTCATTTTCTGACCCTTCCATAATTGATTTTGGATACAATCCACCCCTTAAACTCCTCCTACATTAAATTACCACACCAACTCTCAATTTCTTCTTACCTTTAGCAAATAAAAACAGCAAATAAATCAAATTCATTCATGTGCCCGTAAATTATCAAACTTTATGAAGAACAACGTTCTACATCCTGGCATGCAACGGCTTCAGCAAGAACTCATCCTTGCAAAACATTTCGTCCAGGAATCGAAATCAATTTGAAAGCAACTCCAGCAAATAGTACTGATTAAAAATGAACACTTGCAACCCTCAACTCACAGAACTACATCTGTCGTCTTTTGGACATGTTCTTCGGTATTAAGGATCCAAAAACCATTTCAAATACATATCAACATCTAGATTTTAGGATTTGAATTTCTAAACGTTTTTGTTGCTGTTAATGCAATTAATCTTCAGTGGAATGTTTGTGTGTATTGTTGGTTGAAAATTAGTTTGTATGTAGGTACGTGAAGAAGAAATGAGTCCTTAAAACTGGGTTTTGATACTGTTAGTTGTATTTGTTAGTTGGATGCTTTGCTATTTTCACAGATTGAACAACATGCTTTTTGCTTGAAATTGAATTGAAGAGGTTAAGCTTCATCCTTAAAGTTGGATTGAATCAATTAAGTGTTTTTGGTCATCAGATGATTTTCATGGATTTATTTCGAAAAAGTTTGTTGGATGGATTGGATTGGATGGATTTTGGTTTTGGATTTTACCGTTAAAATGGTGCTTGGCTCAACTTTGAACAGCAAGTTTATTGTTTTGATATATGAAGCAAGGTTCAAAGTTGTTTGCAATAAACACTTCAATTTTTTTTCTTATCTCTTACCTTTCCATATGAAATCCAACTATAAGGTCTGCTTCTTATTAGTTAAAAACATCTTTAAATTTTTTAAAAGCATCTTTGTTCAAGGAACATTTTACTGATGCATTGCAAACAATTGTCGCATCACATTAGTCTCGATTTTTAAGGTCTTTCTTTTCCTGTCTACTTTAAAGCTCACTTAATTTGCGCATTTATAAGGTAAAATCAAGACACAACTTCTATTGGATTTAATTTAACTAAAGTATAGTAAAAATACACATTATTTTCTTAAAATCTCACAAAAATTGGAAAAAGGGCACAAATTAAAATATAGATAGTTGAAAGCGTCAATTTTAAGATAAATTAAAATATCTTTACAATGCAATAGGTAGAGGTATGCAATTTCCTGGAAAATCAGTTAATGAAATTTTGTTTAAATGATGAAAATACAAAAAAAAATTATCAACATAAAATTTGTAGCTGTTGAATTTACCCACAAAATTTCTTTGAAGAATTTTTCGATATCTGTATTTGCTCTTCGGATATGCACAGGTTTGCAAGTACCATTTTTGAAGTTTTTATTTTTGTTGCAGCTTTTAAACAATCACAAAAAATTTCAACTTAAAGTTGCAGTACAACGCTGTATCTTCAGCTTAAATTTTTATTTTCACCAGTTTCTTAATTTTTCTAGAAAATATTAATGATTTTCCCCATAAACCTCCAGCAAAAGAAATTTACAATCGTTTGATATAAAACATTCGAAAAAATATAAATAAAATTATTTAATATGCTGCTTTTATAGTGCAAACGCTTTTATATGTTTTTATTTCTAAACTCACAAAGTTTTAAAATATAATATTCATACTGAAAAAAGTTATATTACATTTTCTAAAAATTGGCACATTTCTGTACGAATTTAAAATAATGGTGACCTATTAAAAACATTAGAAATCATAAAAAACTGTATGAGTTTTTCAAAAGTTGTAGTTTGACGTATTTTTAAAGAAATTATAAACATATATAATTAAATGAATTCTAAAAAATACAAATGAAATTAAACAGGCAAAAAGGAATTTTAGCAAGCTATCGTTTTTCTTCTAAAATATTCATCGAAATTTTTGTAACAATAATGTTGCATAAACATTAAAAATATTAAATCCAAAAGGAGTTTTTGCGGCAATAATTATTGAAAAAATGATTTACTAGGCTTCTACTATCAATTATTTAATTGCTATCATCGGTTTAGGATTTCAGAACATTTTGTCGTTCGATATCCTTGTTTAGCAAAGTTAGCAGCAACTAAATATCTGAAAAAATGTAAATTTTTTATATATTTTCCTCAAAAAATTAGGAAGCACAATTTAGGAATATTATCGAAGGTTTTCTCTTTTGACGCTGATGGATCATTGTTTATAATGTTCAACTTAAAAAGAAATGACAAGTCAAAATACACTTTTAAGGAGAAAAAGATCAACTGTTCACAAAAAAAAATAATGGTAAAGTAATTGAAGTGCAGTTCCTTCGTTCCTCTATGTTGCTGCTTCCTTTCTTTGACCATTGATGTTATTGAAAGTAAATTGCTGTTGAAGGATTCTTTATAAACTCGAATAGTCTGCAATAAAAATTGATCACCACGGCAAGAGTTTTGAAAATTTTATTCATGTATCTCTTGAATTCATTTACTTCTATGTCTTCTAAGTTTCAAAATATGCCCGGCCAAATTCAGAAAAGTTTAAATATATTTAACCGGAAATAGAATATAGATGTCTAATATGGTTTAATCAATGTATACAAAATCTGTAAAGAAGCAAGAGCACCTCAAAAGGACTGTTAAGCTGCACTCTTCTTTAAGAGGATCCTGTAAAAGTTTTCATGAAATAGTCAAGAGATCAATATAATTTTAAAATTGCTGAGATGCCAAGATTTAACACAACTATCTTGAATATTTTACTTTTCCTCCCGAAAAATCTATTAAAAGTCGCGATAGAAATTGACTAATCCTAAGCTTGAAAGGTATTCAAAAAATATTAAAATGGATGATCAAATTCCAGGATACTAGCGAACTAGGTTTCAACCTTAAAGCATGACAAGGACCTTTCAAAATAATAATTTCTGGACAAAAGTCAATGTTTATGGTTAAAGTGTATTTTTCATGGCTTTGAAAAATATTTAAATGAGAAAATTGTTGTTTTCTGATGTCTCGCTTTTCTATTAAAAATTCAGTCACGCGGAAACGCTTTGATTCGTATTTCATAATTTATCTCACACTTGCATTCATTCATCATTGATTTGTAGCTTTAATTGTTTTTAAATAATAATTCCTTCTATTTTTTGTGTTTCATATTTTATTGAACATTTCATACTTCTATTTCATAATTCGTAACTGCCAGGGGTTGGAAAGAAGAGCCAACAATGGACGAAGATCTTCTCCCTCCCCCCTAAGGCTTTAATAATACGAAAACGGTAAAAATCTCGAATCTTTAGAGCTATTTTAATGAAATTATTTATACTAAACTATAAATATAATCATATCCATTCTAATGACATTGCTTTGAAACTCCTTTTCAGTATGTAACGTTCCAAGCAGCTTTCATGTCTCTAAAATTTACGTTTTGTTTATGAACTCTATGCACGTATTTACCCAAAATTAATGAAGAAAACATTTCATTCTCTCATCATTTAGATGCAACTTTGTAAGTATCACTATTCAAAGGAATATGCATCCATATGAACTTCAACACAAGCAGTTTTACAGCGCACAAAAGAAACGACACTCATATGACAATACCATGTTAACTTTTGCAAAGATGACTACCGTAAACAGTTTGTTTCAATGTAAAATTGTCAAATAGGCATTTGCATGAAAGACTCAGCCCAATGTCGTTTGATAATGAACTTGCAAAGTATACAAAATGTTCAAGGATGTCAATTTCATAGTTGGAAAATTCAGTGAAGCTTTGTAAATAGAAGATGTCATTATAAGTGGCGAGTGTGTTGAGAAACTCTCAAGCTCATTAAACTTCTTAGATGTGTTTGAAACTTAGATAGTAATTAGCTTATTTCCCGAAACTTTGTATGAATTCTCACTAATGATGGTGGAGATATAGTGTCGAGATAGGTTCAAGGTGAAATTCAAGCTATACAACAACGATTGGTAATGAGAGACGATAATTTTTCGTTTGCAAGGATATGTTCGGAAAGGTATAAAATTAAGTTCCATATTTTCACTTGACTTTATAAGGATGCAAGGATAAGTGTTGAAGCTAATACATTGCATCGTTCTATATGACCTTGAAAGACAAATTCATTGGTTTGAGATGGTTGGATTCCCAAGTGTTTTTTAAACTATTATGCTTTCATGAAAAGTCAAAAATTTCTTGGAATTTAAATTTTTTACCACATTTGATGGTAGCTAGAAATACAATATTGCAATAAATTGGGTTGAAAAAAAATTAAATTAATTTGAATTTATGCTGTACACATTTAAAAATATTTGCGTTTCGTCGTCGTCGTCGTTCTAGCTTAAAAATATATCAAATACATACTGATTTTAAAATCCGAAAGCACCATTACTTTTTTTATCTCATCCAAACTATTAGAAATTCCTATTTTGAGCTTTCCTTCATGAATATCCTAGAGACCTGACTATATTGCTAAAAAGGCCTAAACGTAGTAACTGGAAAGCAGTTCCTTTTCAATTTTATATCTGCACCCACAGACGACTGCAACTGTCGACAAAATTTTAAATTTGTTCTAATAAACTGTGGTAGTCATCTGTAAAGAAGAACTCTTCCAAAAAAATAGTTACTGATGACAAAAAGAAAATGAAAATCGTCACCACCATCACTTTCCCACGAAAAACAGTTTTTCAAAGCAACAAAGAACAATTGCTGTCGGAAATAAAACACTTCTCTGCTCGTTTCTAACGATAAAAGCAATGAAGACACTACCGTCAAATAACAACAACAAAAAATAGTACAAGAAACCCAGAGTACGAAGCATCGAAGACGTTAAGGGTCAAATCCGTACCAAGCTTTGTTAACGCTATTTATTGTGCTTGGGTCAAAGACAGAGCTGAGCAAAACTTACCTCCGTCACACGCTCAAAATTGCAACAACCACCATTGAGCAGGAAAAGAAAGAAAATGTACTCGACCGCAACAGCTATGGCTGCAACTCAACTTTGACTACTACCAAATTCACTACCCGAACGGAATAAGAAAATATGCAAGAGGACAACAAGAAAAACGAGCAGGAAACCTTTGTTCCAACTTCTAACAGCTTCGTAATAAAACTCATAAAAAGAATGGGAAAAACCATGGAGAAATTCTGCACGATTTACAGCACAAGCAACCTTTCTTTCAATTTCGCTCAACGATGGGAGTTTTCCCGTGATATTGTCTCGAGTTGAAACAGACAACGAGTGCTGTAAAAGACAAAAAGGTGCAAAAGTCCTGAATCAGGCGTGTGAAACACTTTCATGAACTATCAAACACAAAAAGGTTGCAAGTGATATTATTCTTGGTGCCGATGGAGCAGAGCTGGTTAATTGTATTGGTTTCGTTTGATTGGCTAGTTGAATTTAGTCTACTACTTACTATGGTAAGGTCCAATAAAAAATTGCCTGCTGCTACCTAGGAGAGGTTTCTCAGTCTAAATATGAGTATCATTAGCGTCGAAACAAAAGTGACCAAATGTAAATTGTACAACTTTAAACTTAGTGAGGGTTATGGGTTAGTGAGTTTTATGTTAAAATTATACTTAAATAGTTTTTAAAAACTATGCACTCTTCAGCTCAATACAAATCCACCATTAAAC
>OZ012661.1:102420709-102471579 GCA_963942545.1 Oxycera nigricornis
ATTTATGATAGGCTTTCCATAATCCAATCAGGTACCTACTCGTTGACAAAGCTTCTTTTCATGTTCATAGATTTAATTATGTTCCTCAACTTTTATATTACAGAATTGTGACCTTCAGCCCACTAAAAAGGATTCAATTATCCAAAGTTGACTTTCGTTTTCGTACGAGATAAAGTCTACAATGTAATTGGCTTCTATAGAAAATATGGTGAAAGGCATATCGAATCAATAGAGCAACTTGCTTCTGATTCCATTCATCCTTTCTTCCACGAATCGAGGCTATATCAACGTTTCGAATAATACATAAGCACTTTTATGCCGTCAAGCTTTATGGGAGAATAGAAAAGTAATTTATTGAATGCGTGTTGATGTTACTGTTTAAGAGTGTGGTTCGCCTGAAGATTGTTTCAAAGATATTCGTTGGCGTAGAGTTGCGAAGACCTTGTTCCACGTGATACGAATATTTTAATAGAGACCTTTATGTGATATTCGCCTGGATTTCAAAGGATTGTCTGGGTATTAAAGATAAACTAGACTCTTCTTTTCATTTATTACTTGGAAGTTACTTTTCAACACATTTTACATTACTTAACGTTGAAAAGAATCTTAGAAACAGCACAGACTTGTTTGATTCAATGTTTTGATGTTCATTTCCATAAAACTTTACTCACTGAATGAATTTTTCTATATCTAATTATTATTATTATTATATATAATATATATATATATATATATATATCATTATTCCCTTTATATTCTAACTTCCTTTATATTTCTAACAAACATTAAAAGCTTCTTCAACATTCATTTTCAGAGTACCAATAAATTAATAAAAGTCTGCATTTCTAAGAGACATGTTCTTAAGCTATTTATTTCTTACATCAAGCTACACTTTCAACTGGTGCGTTTTCTTATTAACTATTTAACATAACTTCCGATTTGAAGGATTTGCTATTCAATTTTGGTTTCGCATAATTAATAACGCGTGACTAACTCCCCAATTCAGACGAACCAGATGGTTCTTAATGAAACTCTGCAGAAAATTTGACCGTGAGCCTTCAGAGATTATCAGAAAATATAAAGGGTTTTCTTGAGTAGATGAAAAAGTCATTTTCGTGACCCTTTAATGTTTCTGCTGTGTGTAGTTCAGATATTATATATAACTAGATAAATACGAAATTATTTATTTTTTCGTGACATTCTGAGTCGATCGAAATGATTTTGAATCAAGGCCCAAAAATCGTTGGCAAAATCTTTTTCGATTTTTTATCCTGGATAGACCGGACTTGATCCGACAGTGCCGTTTATTGATATTTGAAGATCATTGTTAGATGAAATATTCATTTCGGGATTTAATTTGAAAGATTGTCTCAACACACATGTAGAATATTACTGTACCTCAGGTATCCTACTTTTCATACAAAATATAGTTAAAAATAGGACAAAAATAAATAAAAACAATAATAGTACCAATGCGAAGAAGCAATCGATGAATATATAAAATTGGCATAATATTCTTAAAAGTTGATTTATTTCCTTAGAAAAAATGGCACTTGATTGACATAATATCTATATTTTCCCATATTTTGCAGTTTTTGTATAATATCCACAAAATAAAAAAAACATCTTAGGATAATATTTTCAGTCGAAGTATTTATAGTAGCTTCGGTTACCAAAACTGAAAAAAAAAACGATTCCATCAAAATTCGTTTTATCGATTTTTCAGGCAGTAATTGTTTCATAATTTATCTCCATTTTTTGGATTAAAAAAATTTGCAATGGTTCAAGATGAAACAGACATATATTACCAATAAATAGAAAGGTCTATTACAATAAACTTTGGAGAAAAATTTAGGTCATATATTATTAAATCTGCTGAAAAACTGCCTTGCAGAAGTCATGTGCAGAATTTTCCGTTAATAGGAAAAATTTGATAGGGCTTTACTTTAAGTGTAAGATGAAAAACACTCGATATAGTACACATGTACTTTAGTGGGACTCTTGATGTTCCTACCAAAGAAAAGCATTTCATATTGAATTTAAGTTTTATTTTGGTTTTATCACTAGTTTCATGAGCTCTGATAGATATTTCTCTGGATCTACACATTGTTTTCAAAAATGCGTCTTTACATATCCATTAAATTTTTCATTCAGACCTTTATTATAGATTTTTAGAATAATTTTAATTCTACTTATCGACAATCTTGAAAAAGAGGCTATATTTATAAAAAAACACAGCTTATGTGACAAATAAAGGATGTTGTCCGAAAGCCTTTCATTCTTTTGTTAACTTGTTGATTCATAAATTCTTTTTTTTTTGATTAAAACATTACTTGACCTGATTTAAACGTATTTCAATTTTTGACAATATCATTTTGAGCAAATGTAATATGCAAACCATTCAACGAATAAGGCAAGAAATTCAAGTTCAACCAAAAACCTCTTCGTCATGGATACTTTAACCCTAAAATACTTCAAATTCAGATATTGAACCACAATTTGTTTAGTGTTGTACTATGATAGTTGTAACAAGATGCTAAGTTCATTGGAATAAACCTCTCTAATAAATAATTTCTGGCCTCATTCCTTTTTAAGTCTATCCAAGTTGAATTGTTCCCAACAAGTGAAACTCTTCATTTCTCGTGGCTCTTGTCCAATCCTTCAAAACCATAACTAAAAATACAAAGCTTTCCATCAACTTGGCCAATTATGTGGCATTATTTCGAAATTGTTGATGGTAGAAATTATTCATAAAAGCACCTTCAAATGCGGATGGAAAATTGAATCCTGGATAAGTTTTTCATTGTCCCTTTGAATGAACATTTCAACGAAATTGCAGCCAACATTATACAAAAAACTTTTATTCATTAAATAAATTGAAGCACTTTATTGGCCTAAATTTTTCTTTGCTGAGAACATCATTAAATGTTTGAATAGATTTCATCTATTTGTTCGGAATTATTTTTGAACATTAAGGGTTCGTCAAAAAAATAAACAAATAAAGCAGATATCATGAAAAGACTCAACTGAAAACTATGATGTATAGATTACAATTCAAGAAGCAAACGAAAGAAAATAAATTAATGATTTTATAGCATTTTTATGGAGATTCATGTCCCTTTACGAGGCGTTTTAAAATATTATGATAAATTGATCAATCCTTAAAATTTTCTCACAAAACAAACGCATGACTTTTGATTTCAGAAAGAAAAAGGTATTTTAGCCTATTTTTTTGTTGAGAACGATTTTAGAGGAATCATGCATGGGTATTGTTTTCAGTTAAAGTACTTTTCTGTATTTGAATTTATGTGAATTGAATGAAAAGTGTGTAGTATCTACAATTCAAGTGCATTAAAGGGAGACGAACATTAGACTAGATTATTTAGTTATATGAATACGACAGTGAAAGTTATCAAATATTTGATGCAATTGTTGAGATCAGCCACATTTTAACAGGATTTTTTAAGTTCTTTTGCTTCTACTGACAAATTTACAAAATTGTTTATCTTTTTATATTAATCTCTTGTGAGAAAATCAATTCATTCTATTCACTCAAATTTTTACTGTATGTTCAATCTTTTGATACTTTATCTATTGAGATGAAAAGTGATATACGTCACATACTTCATCTTTCACTGCGCGTTCAATGTTTTTTATCCTTTTGCTAGACTTTTTTAGGAACACAATACAAATTTTAAAGAACTTAGTCCAACAAAATGATTGCAGCATTGGAAAAAAAGTATTTTTGGCCCTAAAAATGCTTAAAAAAATCTTTAATCGTTCTTTATATTTCACTCTTCAATATATGGTATGGTGATAAAAGGAGGGTCTAATCATTCCTTCAAATAACTCTCACTCACGCTTTGACCTAAATAACCAAAATAATCGCCTTAGTTGCATAGCTCCGAAGAAAATTTTAATGTATAGATAAAATGTAGCAAAATCACGATTAAAATACCAACACGTTCCCTTTACGAAAATATTGACGAATAATTAAGAATCGTAGAGAACATGTTGGTTTCTTGAAGTGTATTTAATTTTGAAACTTACTACAGTGAAGTACTTTGGAAATTAGGTTTGAATTTATTAGTGTTATGAGTGTTTATTCTTAGCTAGAAAAAAGTTACATTTTACTCGAACAATACTGGAAAATTTTGAAACATTCCAAGACATGTGGAAATACACTCCAAATTGTCTGTACGTGTTTACATCAAATATAACCTTAATCTTATCAAGAATGCAAGAATTATATTACGACCGTTGCAACTTTTTATATTTCTTCAGCTGCTCTTCATTGGAACCAACACTGCTTCTCCTTATTTTGACAATGGGTCTGATAGATCCGGAGCTGTCGTTTGCCTATCCGTTATCATTTTTCTGTCATGGATAAGCTGTTTGCAATATTATCGTTTCCATTGCATATATTAAGTTCCGTCTGTCTCACAAAACACACTTATCGACTATTCTTTTTGGCAGTTATTTCAGCACAAAAGCTTGTTTTCGTTCCCGTTGAAAATTTCAAAAATCCGTGGCCGTTCTTCCACACAAAAAAGGCTACACGAAGTTTAAGTCTCAGCGTTACACTCTTCTTCTTTTTTCTTGCTACTCACCTGTGGCTACTGTTTCCGCACAAAAAAGATTGCAAGTAAGATCAACCACTTCCTCTTGTTAATCGAAATAACGTTCTTCAAAATTTATATTTATTTTGATTTATCTGAGATTTGTTTTTTGGTCACGCCGTTTTCATGTAGGTAGTTTGACGCCAGCCGAACCCGCCAGAGGACACATGAACCTTCTGTTCTGTGAGAATTGCTATGTCCTTGATGTTGTGATTTTCGATCCTTGGTAAGTCAACTCGTGTTGCAACGTGACGAAGCTACTCTAGCGTTTGTCACGATTTTACTGAGCTGTGTTCTCTGATGCTTCTGAAAACTCATAGAATGTCGTTCTGCAGCGTTTGGTGCGTTTACGATTATTGATCACCAGGACTTGACACATGGCAATAAAAATTATATCCGTGGTAGCTGTGTAGGTTACGGCAACGTTCACACACAAGCACAGAGAAAATTCAATTCATACGTTGTGACCATAATCGCCAGCAGAAGACAGGAGACAGGAGGATTGAGAGATTATTTTCCGATTCACCCAGAATTTTAAGCGTTTTTAAAGGCCACCGTGCAAGCGTGAACATTTTCACTAGTTTTCTTTGTCACTACTGGAGAATTAATCTTGCTGAGTTTTGCGTGTTACTCAATAAATTCAAATTTCATATACAGACCACAATTTTGTCGTATTCTTTTCCCTCAGAAATTTCTTCTATCCCAATTTAGATCGCATGCTGGTGTCAATGTTCAGTATTTACCACGATTTCACCATATCCTATTTATTGAGTGTTGTCTGATTTTCGATCAGCTATTGATCCCGATTTTAAATCGAGCGTTCTCTATCAAATTATGTGATGTAACAAGAGTGTTTCATTTATTTCATGCTCAATTTTACTTTTTAAACCACCACTGCTCAATGATTGACTAGGATAATTTGTAATTATCCTTCCTCACACATTTCAACTGCAGAATACGTACAGGAAATCTCCACAGTAAATGAACAAATAAATAAATTTTTCAATAAATTGAATACCCGATTTCCATCTCATGCTCACATTGCCTGAACTCGTCCTTTCATATTCATTAACCGTAATTCCAATAATTTTGATTGCATATTCATTTCATTATGTACAATCGAGTCGTAAGCATTTAATAATGCGTAAATCTGTAAAGTTAAATGTGGATGTAAGGGATTGTGCGAGTCATTATTATAAATTGATTCAATGGCTATGGAAATGAAATTTCAAAAACGATAATGAATTGTGAATATGATTCGACTCATCAGCAATTGTGCGCTTTATTTAAAACGCAAAGAAATACATGAATATTACCAAACAAGCAGTAAATTCAATTTTCTTATGAAGTTTTTTTTAATCCATTGCATATGAGCTTCGTATACATGTTTAATGTTTTTAGAGTTCCATATCGGAAGGTTTGAAGGAACCATAGTGTTTCGGGAGCTTCCACCAAAATTTGAGTTGTAAATTTGCAGGCGTGCAATTTGATCGGTAGACCAGAAGCAATATTATCAAAACATGACGCCACACCCAGATTTTGGTGAGGCTTTGGGTTAACATTAGAGTTACATCATTTACATGATCAGCAAACCACTTGAAGTTCAAGTGGATAGCAACAAGCTTGTTCGTTAATATTACCCTGATTTCACTCATTTACCGGTGAATTTACTGATTCCTCATTCCGAAAATTACCTGCCACCAAACAGATTTGAACCTGGTATTTAGTGCAGAGGAAGCAAACACTCTAACCACTAAGCCATGCAGACAACAATACTATGAAATGTTTGTGTTGAAATATTTTCATGTTTCACTCACTGTTTCTCCAAACTAAAATAACATAAATGATATATGTATTGACAACAGCTAGCATATAACAACAATAAAATTACGTGTTATTAATTTCGTGAAAAATTGACGAAAATAATAATACTTACATCTAGAAAAAAAGTAGACAACAAAAAAGGATACGTTATAAAACTTTTTCACCAGAAGCCCATTCATTGCCGCTGATTTATAAAAACTCTATGTAAAATCGTTAAGATGGTATGAATAATGTACATTATCATTTGAAGTACTCGCCCTTAAAAACACAATCAGTTTGGCTTCTTTATTTTTTCGACTCAAATAAAAAAAACACTTATAAGTCTCAACATATAATATGCGAGGACAAAAACCACTAACTGCTTGAATTTTATAAAAGCAATGACGATAACGACAAGGACCTACTGCTGGTGATGGCGATGCCTTTGCCCAATCGAGTGGCCAATAATGAAAAATAAGCAAACTAACCGGCGACAGAGTCAAACTTTCCCAACCCATCAATGGCGGCATGTCCTTCAATCCTTCTAACAAACTGGACCACATACGAGTATGGACGCGTAAGAAACCTCCTCACAACGGGAAGAAGGAACAAATCTGTCTCGGAAGGAAGCGATGAATCCTTGACCCAAAGCGATTTTATATGCGAGTCGATAAAAGCCCAAATAAAGGATACCGGATAGGAAACACAACCAAGACGACATACACAAATCCTGCGAGGTGGAGACGGAGATCGATTGTTTAGTACCGACTCGTGCTGATGGCCAGCATTTTTCTGCACACATATTCAATGGGATGAAATTTTCTTTTACTCGAGGTTGCGAAGACTCGACAATAATGAAATTTGTGCTCGATTTTCTTTTCTTTTCTGTAGTTTTTACGCCATCACGGATGCGGATATACGCAAGTGAACTGAAAGGATGCTTCATCTTCACGGATCGAATGAAGAAGCTACTGAGAAAGGGATGAGCCAAATACCATTACCGTGGCGGAAGTGATGAGCTAGTTATTTATGCATTGCAAAGGAATCGTTGAACAAGAAAGATTTATACGATCTTAGAGTGGATGGATTCATGTTTTGTGAATATTTCACAGGAAGAAGTATTTCTATAAAAATGTTATTTGAATGTTGTCTCAGTGATTTGGTCAATTTATTTATAAGTCCATTATTATGTGTACTTTCAAAGGAATCTCACTTTTTTGATCTGTTTTCTCATCAAACATTTCAACACTTCGGCAATTCGAACTTACTTATTTGATATTAATTATTTCCACTATTAAATAATGTAAACATATGAAGCAACAACAGATCAAAGAAAAGGTTCTGCACCTTACTTCTAAACCAAAAAAGCTAAATTCTAAAACTACCAACAAATAAATTGGCAAGAGAACCATTAGTTGGTGTGAACATCTTTGTACGGACAAAGCAAAATAAGAGCTCAACATCTAAAGAAGATACTATAAGGACTATTTATCAATGCATGTTATGCATACGAATAACGAAGCCAGTTAATATTGGTTTGAAAATCCTTTTGAAAGCCAACAGTCACACGTCGCATCCACTGTATCTTTTTGAGAATATTTTAATCACATTGTTGGCGCATATGCAAATTTCAACTGAAACGAGTGATATATGGAAAGCGCATCTTCATCCTGTCCAAATCCCGAGAGAAAAATGAATGGTTGGATGGATGCTTAGCTAAATAGATGGATTCCTGTCGCGCACTATTGTATCGTGTCCTTGTGAACTGTGTGTAGTGTTGCCTGAACAAAGTTTTGATAGCCTTGATATATTAACAGGAACTGATGCTAGAGTCTAGGCTACAGGAATCTAAATAGATTGTATCTGTCTCAAGCACGGCTTACCGTCACAGTGTAAGGAAACCAAACATTGAAAATATAACGCATTTGGTTCACAATGTACGCTGAAATCATACAGAACGGAAAAGTCAGATTTACTCCTTGAAAATGGCAGCTCGATCCTAAACGCAACCAAGTGTGGAACATTATTTAAGCTTACAATAAACCGACAAAAGGCATATTGCCAACACATGGTCGCACCGCTAGCCAAGTGCAAAATGTGCACATATGTATCAGCAACTAACTATCGGCAAGCATCCTGGCACGATAAGATGCATGTCCTATCCGGCTACAGATACATATATCTAGATGTCTTTTGGCAGCATCACGTCGTTGTTACTGTTCTCGTTGCCTACCCGTCAACAAATAGATCCATCAAATTGTTTCGCCCGTATGAATTTTACCCGAAAATCCGTTCGCTCAATGCAAATCTCGAGCCAAATTTCATCCATTCTTGTTCTACCACGCATCCGACACTAGCATCCTTTAAAATCTAGCAAGTCACGAGTGGTACATTTCTGCAGTAACCATCATGTCACGGCTTCTGCTCAAGGAGATTTTGATTGTACAGAATACAGCTGATGAGCGCAGCAACATCTTCAGATGGTGGTCTCGTCCTTTTTGGCAAAATAACTTATTGGTTGTCACGGATGGAGGCGAAGTGTAATTGTTATCAATGAATTTAGCGGGAAAATTGGTAAAGTGGATGATGAATGTTGATGATTCAGCAGAGTTGTTGTGGGTGTGAAATTTTGGAGAATGATAAACCATAATCATCATCGATTTTACCATTATCTTAGCTTGAAACTGTTTTTAAAGTTTGTGTTCAACTATTCGTTGATGCTGTCAATGGGTTAGAGTAATAGAAAAGGAATTTTAAATTTAAGCATTCCATTGATGATTTCATCTATTTTCAACGGGTGTTAATATTGTTGTACGTCAGTTCTACATTTCAAAATTGCATTCCAAGTGGCACACAGTATCATTTGTCAATACACACAACGAGATGTGAAGGCGCCAACAGGTGTCCTGTATTGTTCCAACAATCAAACGCTCCAAAAAAAACACCCAAAAGAACTGGATTTTTTTGTTTAACTTAGTACCATAGTGCTGCAAAATACTATTTACCCGAAAAGCTCTTTGAATCAGTTCCTTTTGTAGGTAAATGATATGTTACTTTCATTTTTATTGTTCAACCTAGGAGCCCATGCTTGTCCTACAGCTCCGATGTTATTGTATGACAATTTATCTGTGATTCAACTTACAGCTTAACTATATACAATATCCTCCTCTTCCTTTTTGTCGCAGTAAAGAGATGAGTAGGACACTAGGGTGCCATGTTTTTTTAAAAAAGGCTTGTACTTTCTTTTTCTTTTTTTCTTCTTCTATTTTTCTTTTCTCTCCTACCTCAGTAGTTTTATTCTGCTGAAAAAAAAAGAGTAAAACATTCAAAAAAAGGATAGCAATCTTTTATTTGACCAAGTATTACTTTAAGAAGTAATTACTTTCAATTGGAATAATTTTTCAATTTCTACTTTGATTTTAAGCTTATTTTCAATGTATCTCATCCATAAAAAATACAGTGATAAAGATAAAAATAAGAGGACATCGTTCAAATGTAAAAAAACGAATGTTACAATTTTCAAAGACAATTTATCTAAAACTAAACGATGAATATGGTTGTTGTGTAGTTTTGACGACAATTTTCCACGAAAACAGTTATGACTTTAGGAAAGAACAGTAGCTAACCATTCACAAAAGTAATTATAGTTTATGAAATCTCTTATCAAATATACACTTATGAAAAAAAATTGTCAAATAAAAAATTGAAGTAAAATATCATAATCTATATTGTATTTTTCTATAATAATAATTGATCAAACATGTTGAAGTAATTTTAAATCTAAAACAGTAAAAGGTCATACTTAAAATATTTTTGCTTATTGGAATTTCAATAATTTTTTTATAATTTTTCCATTTGAATTTTAAAACAACTTGAGCTTAGCAAAAAAATATTGAAATAATCTAAAATATCTTCAAAGAAACCTTCTCACATTATCTTTTCCATCGCGATGGCTGTGAAAAATCTTAAACACAAAATACTATAAATTAATTATTTTATGAGAACTCCACATAAAGGATCTAACAATTTAATTGCAGCATAAATTGTTGAACAAAGTTTATTCGAAATAGTAACTTAAGCGGCCTTTTAGGTTAAAATTATACAAAAAATCAATATTTTTTACACATTTCATTAGTAAATTTCATCAAGAACACGATTTAAAAGGATTTATAATGATATTTTAATTTTTAAAGTATTTTCAAGCGTGTAGAGCGAGATGACGTGAGACGGCATTTTTGACGGTCCGTTGTGTTTCCGTATTCTCGACTACCCTCTCCTTATGAAAATATAAGCACGTTCCACCTCTTGATCAAGAAGCTCAAGAAATTTTGAAGCCGATATCCGAAAATTTAACTTCTAATGATTTATTAGAAAGGTGCTTCGTTATTCGTAAAAAAATGTTAAATGCGATTTTCTTGAATTCATGTTTTTTAGGCTGGCGGACAAGATTTAAGAAAAAACTACTCAACCGATTACTCTGATTTTTTAATATGTTGTTGAACACATATATGGCTATTGCCGATAGCGGAATAATTATGATCGGTACCGAATTTTTCAATTTTCAATCAATTTTTCACCTTCTAAAATAAGTTTCTTGAAAAAATGGCAACCATTTTGTTATTTTTTAATGAAAAAACTCATTCCGGTACCTAGGCACTTAAACAAGGAATTATTTTTGCGCTTTTTATAAGTTTCCAGATGATCCAGTCACTTGAAATCACATCCGCCGTTAGTTTTTGATGCTTTTGTAAAAAAAAAATTATGAATAAAAAACAATAAAAAAATGTTTTGTACACCCAAAGTACCAAATAATATATGTACAAAATTTCAAAATGATATCTCTTATTAACTTCCCAGCATATGGGAAGTTCTTGTAATCGCCTCGAAAATTGAAATTGAAATTTTCAACATTTCTTTACGTTTTGAGGTCTATAGAGTATATTTTAAGTGTTTTTAGAAAGAAGTATGTATATGTGTGTGTATGTTTCGTACGTCCGTACGTACGTATGTGCGTTCGTGGACACTTTTTTCTACGAGCATAACTCACGTAAAAGAAGTTGTATCTACTTCGTTGAGGTGTCAATCGAAGCGTCTTTGCAATCTTAAGAGCTGATTAGTTTTTGGGACACTTCGGTCGCCGGAGGGGGGGGGGTGCTGTTTTCACCCCTTGAAGGACAAACCTGTCATGCACTATATCTCGCGAACCAAACATACGATTTGCTTCATCAAGGTGTCAATTGACGCGTATTAACATTTTCGTGATTCTATCAATTTTTTTAAAAAATCTTTCGACCCGGTTTTTATTTTTTTAAAAAAAGTGCAAAAAATTGGAGTTTTTTTCAAAAACATCAAATTTTTGACTTTATTTTCAAGTCGCAGTAATCAATATTTATAAAATTATATATTCCAAGCAGTACTTGTAAGAAAAACATCAAAACTTTCGTCTCATGATTACAAAAACAATTAAATAAAAAATAAAAAATCATTAAAAATCATCATGTCCTTCATGGTCATTTATGTCAATCATTATATCTCGAGAACCATATATAACCTTTGCATCATTAAGAAGTCAATCAACGCGTATTAACATTTTAATGGTGTTTTTAAATTTAAAAAAATTCTTTGAAGCCATTTTTAAAATTTAATAAAAAATATTGAATATTGATGTTTTTTTGATAAAAAATTTAATTAATAATTAATAAAATTAACATCGTAATAATAAATGTTTATAAAATTTTTAAACTTTTATCAATTTCTGTAGAGACTAGCAAAATATTTTCTCATGATTTCAAAACAAATTGAATTAAAAATAAAAAAAATCATTCAAAGTCACCGTGTAAGAAGGGTTCATACGAATTTGTATACCTTAAATCTCTTCTTCTAAAGACATTGTTGTAAAGTCAATCAAAGTTTATTATTATTTGCATAATTTGCGGAGATTTTTAATAGTGTTCACAGAACCGTGTTTTAACTTCAATAAAAAACTGCTTAAATTTTGAAAACCAATACAAATCAAATCAAATTTGCAATTGTGATAATCAACGTTTTGAATGGTAAAATGTTTTGTAGTCAACACTTTTTGAGATCACATGCTTTGAAAAGCTTTCATCAAATAAAAAATTGTAGTTTTTAGGAGGTTTGTTCTTTAGTATTCGTGAAATTTCAGTTACTTCCGTCATCATTTGTAATACATTTTACTTTTTACATGCAACTGAACCTATTTTTGACTGCATAATCAATGTTTCTCAAAATCAACAGAAAATATAAAATAATTATGAGTTTCATTGATGTAAAATCGTGAAAAAATACAAATTTAGTGGTTATGCCGAAGTGCTAGCAGTTTTGACCGCAACCATTCAAAATGGTCATCACGCAGTTTTTGTTATTACGCGATGTCGTAATAACAAAAACTGCATTCATTTTTGCTTGCGCTGTTTTGTCCTTGAAGCATCGATATGAAAATAACAAATAACGTAGAAAAGGCTTTGTAACCTGTCGTCCCCGCTGCGATTGATCCACATGAATATTAAATCAAACCAATCCACGAAAATCTTTACGTAATCAATTGACGCTCGCGTAGATGTTATGATTAATATTAAGTCATTCCAATAACTTTTATGAGAGGTACATTTTTGTTATTAAAAGTAGTATTACTTCCATAATTATAATTGTGTTTAATATTTTTAATATTTATGTAAATATTACTGGGAAGTTGAACGTGTGGGCCTCAAGGGTCGCACCTCACGGCTTGTTTTGTTTAGTATTTTTAATATTTATGTAAATATATACTGGGAAGTTGACCGTGCGGACCTCAAGGGTCGCACCTCGCGGCTTGTTTTCTAGTAAAAAATTGGTTAGTTTTTTTCATAATAGTAACCTAAAATCAGTTTCAGCAAAAGACATCGGTGTGAAAAATCGGAGAAGAATAACTTAAAAACAAGTTACTTTTAAGTAGAAAATTCCACAGTTCTTTCCATGAATGCTGCAAAGAAATTTATGTTTATTTTATTTCAAAAAATTGTGACGAAAAAACCAACCTAAAAACTTCCAATGGTAAAAATCTGAAAATCTGGCTGTAAAATTTCACCTGGAACAAATTTATAAGGTAAACATTTTTTTAACCGAGACTTTTACATAATAATTTTTGAGTAGACCATCCGAAGAAAAAAAACTGAGTAAATTCAGATTAATTTGGAAGATTAATGTGTTTCTGAATGTCTTCAATAAAATCAATTCATCATGGTAAAAAAACATCCGAACACTGCTCCTTACCAACAAAATTGTGTCGTGTCGATTCAAATGTCGGTTAACATCCCTTCCATATTTTCAAACTGTCAGAAAAGCAGATCCAACATTCAATTCAAAAATGGAAAATCAATTCGCACTGCCTTTTAATGAATATTATCGAAAATAATCGATCTAATTTACATTGAACCCGCTTATTCATAATTCGATTAGCCATCTGTGAACGAAAAGCGAAACTATAAAAAGCTTTTCTTATGAAAGCTGAATTAACAGTATGTGCTTGAAAATATTGTCACTTCATTAATATTGAAGAAAAAACCAATTCAAAGAAGAATATAATAGTTTATACCATGCGCAAAGCTGCTGTTAATTGAGGATTGTTAGTTTTGAACGGAAGAGAAAATTTTCTGAAATTTGTAGAATTCGTCGCAAGCTCAAGATCCTAAGATGTCTATGTCCTCAAAAAGGTTAACTTAGAATGCTGCCAATCGCAAAACTATTATCTTTTGAGAAATTTTTTAACCAAATATTTTCCATACGTGTCTGGATAGCTTGAGCGAACCGGAAAGTTTAAGATATCTACCTACATACTTCTACAGTATTCTAGGCGTTGCAAGAGCTTCGTGCAGATCATGATTTAAGACAAGCCGTGAAGTGCGACCCTTAAGGTCCACACGGTCAACTTCCCAGTAATATCTAGATAAACATTAAAAATATAAAACACAATAATAATTTTGAAAATACTGCTACTTTAAATAATAATAATGAAAGGTATTCATAGCAGTAACAGGAATGAGTTAATATTAATCATATCATCTACGGGAGCATCCTTTGATTAAGTAAGGCTTTTGGTGGATGGGTGATGATGATGACAAATGCAAATTTGATTGAAATTTTGATGGTTTTCAAAATTTAAGCCGCTTTTTTTTAATTAAAAGACTGCAAAAACTATTAAAAATTTTCTCAAATTATCCAAACATTTTAAAATTTTTGATTGACTTTACAACAAAGTCTTTAGAATAAAAGATATAAGGTAATATCAATCGGAAGAACCTCTTTCATATGGTAACTTTGAATGATTTTTTTATTTTTTATTGAATTTTTTTTCGGAATCATGAAAAAAGTTGTGCTGCTTTCTTTTCAAAAACTGATAGGAATGTATAAATTTTATAAACACTTATTACTGTGTTGTGCAAATCAGGCTGAAAAAATATTTTTTATGAAAAAACCCAAAGTTTTCTAATTTTTTTCTATTAAATTAAAAAGAACGCTGAAAGGGGTCTTTATAATGTTAAAATAATCAAAGAGATTTTAAAACACGTAGATTGACACCTTAATGATGCAAATATTATATCTGGTTCGTGAGATATAGTGAATGGAAAAAATGACCTTGAAGATCATGATGACTGTTAATAATTTTTTATTTTTTATTGATGTTTCTTGTTATCATGAGAAAAAGTTTTGATGATGCTTTCACAAGCACTGCTTGGAATGTATACATTTTATAAAAATTTAATACTGTCTTTCGTAAATCAGGTTAAAAATTTATTGTTTATAAAAAAATCCTAACTATTTGCACTTTTTTTCTTAAATTAAAAAAACGGCTCCAACGATTTTTTCAAAATTTGAAAGATTCACAAAAATGCTAATACGCGTCGATTTACACCTTAAACATGCAAATCGTATGTTTGGTTTGCGAGATATGTATAACGCACGACAGAAATGACCTTGAAAATCATGATGCTTGTTAATGATTTTTTATTTTTTATTTGATTTTTTACGTAATCATGAGAAAAAATTTTGATGTTGTTTTTACAAGCATTGCTTGAAATGTATAAATTTTATAAAAATTGAATACTGTCTTTCGTAAATCAGGTTAAAAATTTATTGTTTATAAAAAAAACCTAATTTTTTGCACTTTTTTTTCTTAAATTAAAAAAGGAATCCAAGGATTTTTGTGAAAATTTGGTCAATTCACACAAATGTTAATACGCGTCGATTGACACCTTAATCATGCAAATCGTATGTTTGGTTCGCGAGATATAACGTATGACAGAAATGACCTTCAAAGGGTCAAAACAACAAACCCCCCCGACCGAAGTATCCCAAAAACTAATCAGCTCTTAAAATTGCAAAGACGCTTCGATTGACACCTCAACAAAGTCGATACGACTTTGTTTACGTGAGCTATGCTCGTAGAAAAAAGTGTCCACGAACGTACGTACGTACGTACGTACACACACACACACACACATACATCTCCCTTTCTAAAAACACTTTATATATACTCTATAGACCTCAAAACGTAAAGAAATGTTGAAAATTTCAATTTCGATTTTCGAGGCGATTACAAGAACTTCCCATATACTGGGAAGTTAAAAAATTGTTGCATAAATAATAATTGTTTAATTATTAAGATACCTCTTTGAACTCGTCACGAAAATTTCTTCAAACTTTCGCTATAAATTTAGATCCTCAACTTCGAGGCAGAACTAATCATGACTCAAAAGTGTTCTTGAAAAACTGTTGCAAAAGAATAAATGCTGCCATCTGAATATCAAAGACGCTTTACCTGATTATAATAAAGTCAGCTGTCCAAGCTTGTATGCATTGCCTCATCACATTTCACTGTCTGCTCAAAAACAAAACGCAAAAAATCATTTCATTCATTTATTACGATTTCATACGTTCGATTTACAATGGAAATGAACAGGAGTAAAATCTAAAAGTTATATGTCAATAGCTAACTAAGAAATTAATAGGCATAATATTTTAGCCCACTTGAGTGTTGCTTAAATATTTAGTCGAAAACAAATTAACATAAAAAATATATTGCGTCGACTCCTTCTGAAACTCATCCGTTCGCAACCAAGGATTGCATTCCGGCGAAAATAGAGTCGTCAACATTTAATGGCAGTTAAACTTTCTTTAGACTATCGCAATAGGCAGCAGTACGACTGCATCATTTCGAGAATAAAATATTCTTTAAACGTAGAAAATAATTCATCAACTATTTTAAAGTTTATACAAAAGAAACAAAAAAAAATAAGGCAAGTTATTTACACTTTGGCAATATTATTCTGTACGCTGCAGTGCAGCGTTTTACAGGTTAAACTTCTGAATAAAATCGGGCCTATTTGAATGGCGCAGAGTGTTAACTACACGACACGCTCCTGTTTAGGTCCTTTTAGCGTTGGGTCGCCGCCTTCCACTGCGAACACGAGGGCGTGGTCGACGTGGCGGGGGTGGTGTTGGAGCTAATTGAGGCGCGCGTTGGACTGGAGCAAATTGGATAGGAGCCGGTGGGATGTATCGCGGTTGCTGGTATTGAGACTCAGTGCCGCGGGACTCCAAGCGAACTCCGGACGCTCCTGTTAGGCTACCACCACCTTCTCTGTAATATGCAGCTTCACGTTTTCTGCAGACCGTGCACCTAGAGTAAACAAAACCATAACAATTTCATCCGCGGTGGGAAAGTGAGAATGTATGCATCGAGAAAATCTTACCGGCTAATTTTTCGTGTATAATCAGCTTTCAGGGTATCCTGACGAGGCCTATTGAACATCTCGTGCTCCTCGATCACTGAGAGCCAGAACGTGGATATAGGATCGAAGTAGTTGCAGCGACCATGTCCATGACATTCTATAACAGGATTAATGCGGAAGTCTTCCAAACAAGAGCCGGGTGATACCAAGTTCTGGCCAAACCCACCACTGTTGTCAGAGGTTGTCTACGAATCCGAAATACAGAAATCAAACGGCAAAACTACCAAAACAAAACACAAATGCATACCATAAGATAACTGAAACCAGTCCACAGTTCTTCCCACCCGCCTGGACAGTCTGGTATCGACATGGTTTGACTGTGCAAAGCAATGACTCGTGTTGTCGTCTCACAGACAGAGCATCTAAAATATTTCATTTTATTGAATTAAATTGATCCTGAAACACCTGACAAATCCACATGCTCACCGCGAAATGAACTTCATCAGATCCTTTGCCACGATCGGTGCCATCGTCATTGGCATTGGTTCGACCGTTGACAACCAATAGCTGTCATCGTTGTTCTGTGCGTAATTGCAAACATTGTTCAGATCACACATCATGAAGGGCATTGTTGTGAATCGTGAAAGACAGGAGCCAGCCATTCCCAGATCTTGACCAAGCGTACGGCTACCACCAATTGTCGCCGCAAATGAATAACCGTCCCATAGTTTTGCAGTGTTCGGTGGACACGTAGGTATTTGAACAGACTGAGAGTGGCGAGTGAATACAAAACCACGACTCTTTGCACGCGGTGGTGGTGGAGCTGGATTGCCTGGATATCCCTTTCCACCCCGGAATCCATCAAGGCCATTTGCACCAGGTGCACCGACGAATCCTATTTCACCTTTGAATCCTTGCGGCCCTGTGAATCCCTCAATGCCAATATCTCCACGATATCCTTTCAGGCCTCGAAGACCAAGTGCACCAGCGGGACCTGCGTATCCAATGTCACCACGTTGTCCTTTAAAGCCAGGTATTCCATCAACACCAGGTCGACCTCTCGCAGCCATCGAATACGGGAATGTAAAGCCACGCTCGCCCTTGGGACCCTTTTGTCCATCACTGCCATCAATTCCACTCCAACCTTCAAGACCCATTTCACCTCGTCCGCCTTTAGGTCCCACAGGGCCAGGGAACCCAGGCCTTCCTGCTTCTCCCATTTCGCCTTTATGACCCTGTTGTCCAGGATAGCCAGGTGCTCCAATTGCACCAGCATCTCCAATCTGGCCATTGAACGTCAAACCTAGCATTCCTCTTTCGCCCTTCCTCCCGCGATCACCACGCAGACCTTGAGGACCAGGTGACCCAAGCAAACCGTCTCGTCCAGGGCTTCCTGGCCACCCACGGTCGCCTGTTTCGCCCTTGACTCCTTGTATGCTGACACCCGGCATGCCTATCAAGCCGTTTTGACCGTCATCACCATAGTCTCCAGGGGCTCCTTTATGACCCAAAAGTCCTTGCCTTCCTGACAACCCATCGATTCCAATAGCTCCTTCATCACCGCCTTCAACATATTGTGCTCGAGAACCTGGTGCGCCACGAAAGCCTTTATCACCGACCACACCCTTAAGTCCAGATAACCCATCAAGTCCGGGCCGTCCAGCGTAACCTGGGTCTCCAGAAGCTCCTTTGCGTCCTGAAAAACCGGTTGGACCTACTCGTCCAGCTTCTCCAGCTTTTCCTCGAATGCCTATAGGACCTTGATCACCTTTTTGTCCTCTAGCTGCTTGAAGCACTATCAACCGCCCTGAAATTCCTGGAAAACCCTGTTCACCACGTCCTCCCTTCACACCAGTATAGCCTGGACCTCCATAGTCACCAACTTCGCCCTTCGCCCCGATGCGGCCAGTTATTCCAGCATCACCTTGTTCACCCCGTTGTCCTGCGAAGCCTGTTTCTCCTGCATCTCCAACTTCACCTTGAAGTCCAAATAACCCCGCTTTGCCTTGAATGCCAGGATAGCCAATTGTACCTTGGTCTCCTGTTTCGCCAGTCAACCCTGGTTCACCATAATCACCACGTTCACCCGTAGCTCCCAGCATGCCATCAAATCCAAACCGACCGGGAATGCCAGCTTCACCCTTTAATCCTGGTGCTCCATCAAAAGCCAATCCAGCATCACCTTCTTGTCCCTTTGCACCACCCAATCCAGGTCGGCCAAAGTATCCAGATTTCCCAGTCATTCCAATTTCGCCATGATCTCCTTTCATGCCACTAAATGCAGACTCACCTCGTTCACCTTGAGGTCCAGTGGAGCCAAATTCACCCCGTGATCCTTTCCGTCCAATTGAACCGTCGCGACCAGGTCTACCGAATGGTCCAGCATCGCCGAATTCTCCTTTTGGGCCCACATCACCCATCATACCCCTAGGGCCCACCATTCCAGGTCTTCCATCATAGCCTAACTGCCCAACAGCACCTTGCTCACCTACGCTACCAGCAAATCCATAAGAACCAGCGGGACCAGTATCACCAGATGGACCTGGATCGCCAGGAAGGCCGATACGACCTGGCCATCCAATGTCTCCTTTGATGCCGCGTGCTCCAATTGGACCATTTGGTCCACGGTCTCCTTTTTCCCCTTTTTCGCCATATGGTGCTGCTCTACCATCGGTACCAGGTAGACCTGGAGGTCCCATATCACCAAAAATCACGTCACCACGTGGTCCTTTATTTCCGGGCACACCTTGCAATCCTAAGGGACCACGGTCACCATTGGGTCCTTTTTGTCCACGAGTACCTGATGGACCAGGACGCCCGGCAAACCCAGGAAAGCCATTATCACCTTTAATACCTTTCGGTCCCATTCCTCCTTCGATACCAATATCTCCGTGCAATATATATGGGCCAGGATCTCCACGTTGACCTTTTTGTCCAACTATTCCATCCATACCAGGGACACCGTTCAATCCAGCGTTCCCGGGAGCTCCTTCGGGACCCTGATCTCCTTGAACACCTGGGTAGCCTTTACTTCCTTCCGAACCAGGATTGCTCAAACCAGGCAGGCCAACATCACCAGCTAGGCCGGGATAGCCTACTTCTCCGAGAGGACCTTTGGGTCCCTGTAATCCATCAGGACCCCTGGCTCCGGGTTCACCTTTGTCACCAACACTGTCGTATGTCAATCCTGGATGTGGCTCACCTTTGCGACCTTTTAACCCCTTAGCGCCGAGTTCACCTTTCAAACCACTGAAATTGAGCGAAAGTTAATAACAAGTCAATTTATATGTTATTGATCCCATTTAGCCAAGTTTCTACTTCTTTTCACAATTTTTGAGATTGCTTTTAAAGGCAGTGATTATTTCTCACTATCTTGATAAATGATTTTACTTTAAAGGTAAATTAAGGAAGCAAACCCACCTTCGGCCGTTCCATCCTGTTGTTCCAACTAAATATATTTTGGCTACTTTGGCTGGGGTTCCATCTAGACCATCCTTACCGTCAACTCCAGGGGACCCATCACGTCCAGGAATTCCAGCAGTGCCATCCATGCCGCGTCTGCCCCGCTCACCCGTTTCACCCCGTATCCCTGGTGCTCCGTTATAGCCCTGATCACCTGGTAAGCCTTGAAGACCTCGCGAACCCGGTTGCCCAACATCCCCTCGTTCAGCTGCTTGTTTGTTTCCGATAAAAATGTGCTGTCCATCTTTTCCCCGAAGACCAGGAGGGCCTCGATCACCGGGAATACCTGACATTCCATGAACTCCTTTAAAGCCGACACGACCAGGCACTCCAGGTTCACCTTTTATGCCACGGGGACCAGGTAAGCCTCGAGGACCAACTTCCCCCAGCAGCCCAGGGTGGCCATAGTCGCCACCATCTCCTTTTACTCCATCTGGGCCCGGTGGGCAGTAACCACAATCGTCACCTCGGGGACCTTTGTCACCCTTTGGGCCAGTGTAGCCATCGATACCATCTTCACCGGGAGGACCTCTTCGTCCTGGAAGACCAGATGGTCCAGGGGGTCCTGTTATGTTAAAGCCAACACCAGGCAGTCCCTTTACACCCGGAACTCCAGGTTCCCCACGATCACCAATATGACCCGGAGCTCCATTATAGCCAAGAGATCCTGCGAATCCTTTCGGTCCAGCTAGATCAAGGCCTGGATATCCTTTTGGACCTTCTCTACCTGGTGGGCCAGGTGGTCCAGTTTCGCCGATTCTGCCTTCAGGGCCTGTCATCCCGTAATCACCCGGGTGTCCTTTAGTTGAAATTCCTCTTGGCCCTGGTGCTCCAGTGTAACCAGCGTCACCAGGTTCACCGGCAAAGCCCATCACGCCACGCCTGCCCATTTCTCCAGGAATTCCAGACATTCCTTGGAGGCCCACGTCACCCATAAAACCTTGAGGTCCTGTAGATCCCGGAAAACTTATATCCAAATTAGGGTCATAAATTCCAGGAGGTCCAAGTGGCCCTTGTGCGCCAGGCATACCGTCGTACCCGGGCTCACCAAGTTGTCCTTTGGATCCATCTCGACCGTCCGGTCCTGCATACCCAGGAGCACCTTTGTGACCTTTAGGCCCATCACGTCCGGGTGGCCCTTGCTTTCCCGGTTTGCCACGGTCACCAATAGACCCACTGTCACCTCGTTCTCCATGGGGACCCCTCACGCCAGGTATGCCCGATCGACCATCATCGCCTCGATCACCCTTTTCCCCTCTAAATCCTGTCTTACCAGGCTCCCCACGTACGTATTGAACGTCTCCGTTGCCCTTTTGCAAGTTTACGTATCCATCGTCGGCAGGTTCTCCTTTTTCACCTTTTGCTCCGGTGCCACGAAGTGGTTCCAATTGATCAGCTTTGTCGCCGCGTTCACCCCTGTCACCTGGATAACCTCGCGAACCTTGCAATCCCGGTATACCAGTAAACCCTTTCGGGCCAACAGTCCCTCCGTATCCTTGTAATCCGTCAACGCCATCAATTCCTTTATCTCCCTGAGAGCCTTTCGTGCCTTTTGAATTGATACCACCGTCTCCCGGATCACCACGAGGTCCTTGCGGTCCTGGATCACCAGCCACTCCTCGAAACCCATAGCCTCCAGGCACGCCCGCGATGCCAAGAGCGCCATCAGTTCCGTTGCATCCGTCGATACCACGAGGTCCACGCGGTCCCTCCTCGCCAGGTGGTCCCTGCAATCAACAACGCGAATACAACAACCATAGATCGAGATACGATTTTGTACATATATACTCACAGAGTAACCATCCCGCCCATAAGTTCCTCGGTCACCTTGCTCTCCCTGTTGAAAAAAATATATATAGTAAGGACTTGCAGCTTTGCAGAACTTTCATTCAAGATATACTTACTCGTTGACCTTTTTCGCCAATGGATCCGTATTCGCCGCCATCTCCACGTTCGCCTAACCTTCCTGGCGGTCCGTCCGGCCCAACATCACCGGGTGATCCTTCCGGTCCTGGAAATCCTGGCGGTCCCATCGCCCCCATTTTGCCTTTTAATCCCTTGCAGTCGCATAGTGTTCGATTACATTCCTGCGAGGAAAATTCGGATATCAATTATTGTCATCCTTAAAGTTTTGTGATGAATTGAATATTTCTCATCTATGTAAGCAGGAGCAACAGTACGATTGTCTGCTAAGATACTGAAGTTAGGAGGCACATGCGTGGATTTTATTCATTTCCATTGGAAATAGTGTTATTTTTTACAGTAATCTTGCCGAATTCAACGTATTTCTCATGTTGCCATATATATGTACTTTACTCGATCAACCAAATAAATATCTATATGTTAGCACATCTTAGATCTTCAGCATGAAGCATGGTAACGATTCGCAAAGATCAAAGACATTCGGTGATGCAAAACACCTCTTACTGGCACTTGGATTTCGTCGCGAACGTAAATTCACATTTATGTCCATAAGGGGGAAACATCAGAGGTACTTGGCTCCTCGGAAACAATGGTCGGATTCTATCCGGACTAGCATATATAGATACGAACTGACTAGAAGTCCGTTATCCCGAGACACTAAGTAGGTGAGTTGATGTCTCCATTAGTATCCACGTAGGGGCTTGTTGAGCTGCTCAGAGCCGCGATTTCAAGATACTTGAAGCGGGCTTGGATGAGACTAATTTCGAGAGATAGTTTGTTCGGAAACGAAGAAAAGAGCCATTCGTATAGTTGCGATACACATGAGTTGAAGAAGAAAGTAGTTCGTGTTGAAGAAGGCACTTAATATCATTAGAATGAGCTGCAATATCATGTATTGAATATAATCGTGAAAGAATTGTTCGCTATTCCTGCAGTTGTTTAAATAACTTTTGTATGAATCTATCGTAATATTACCTATCATATGTCACAAAGCAGAAATTGCAGCTTCATACACCGCCGCAATCATCAGATCTAAACACCAATGAACACATTTGAGATTTAATGGAGAGGAAACTTCGTTTGCATAAAATTACTAACAAGGATATGTTAAAACAAATATTTAAGGAAGGATGGGATAAAATAAGCACCGAAGAAACAAAAACCCTGTCAACTTTATGCAAAAAAGGCTGCAAGAGGTTTCAAAGAAATGAGGTTTCAAAGAGATGAAAAACAAGCTATTGAGTAAGGCAGACTTTTGCAATATTTATAGAATTAATGTTATTTTTCCAAGTTTCTGGCTTGTTTTTGGTTGTTCTTCAAAATAAGTTGTTTAAACTATAAAAGCATTATGTTGTTGAAATCTATAAGCCCAATCTATAATAACCGATGAAGAACACAAATTAATTACAGAAATTTTATTGAAGAAAATAAATGTTTTTCATATTTTATGTTGTTTTATAAATTTTGAATGGGAGTGAACGTAGACTTTTCTACTGAGTGTATATTCAACAGAATTAATCAAAAACATCATTCCAATAATTCTACAAAAGTAATTTTCTTATCTCAAACTCCGCAATTACAGCTTTTTAAACGAGTAATCTGTGCTGCACTTCATAATTCTTGGAACTCTATCTAACAAACATTGATATCAAGAAATTAGAACATCAAATCAAATCTCTACAAACAAACTTTCCTGATAAGCATTCAAATCCGATTTCTTATTAATGAAATCACATTAATAAATCCTGCAAACAATAAATAAACAAACAAACAAACAAACGAACACAACTATGACCGAATTTTTTGTTGACCGGCTATCAATAAAATCGCTAAACGAACTGACACTGACAATGCAATGTTACAGCAGCATTTCAATTGAAATTAATTTACCAAAATGAAATGTTTTTATGTGTTATGTTTGTTTGTTTGGCGGTACGTTCTTTTTTTTGCATTTGTACAACAGCTGGAATAGCTCCCAATTTATTTAATGGACCACAAATACAGAACGGACTATCTATCTGCATTCGTCGCGTCCATGCATTTCTTCGTTCGTCGCCTGGTTCAGAACGAATGTATCTTGAAGATAGTTCCATTGCTAACTCTTCCTCCTCGTGATATCGAGTGTGGGTCTTTAAGAAGTGGATATGTGATAGCAATCTGTATAAGCTCCAAGTCAGGGGAGAGAAAACCAATCGATTTTGTAGAAAATTTGATCCAGTATGAAAGTCACATGAGCCTGTGGAACAAATATCTGCATTAGATTCCAAAATATTGTATGCGATTTATTATACAATATAGAACCAGTATTTTCAACTAGTAGATGTAGAAGGGATACACGTGCGTGGTAACAGATCCTAGTTATTTCAAGACCAGGAAATTTCGACTAGGGTACTAAACCTTTTCAAGGGAAACGTATTACATTTGACCTCTGTCAATTATCCTCCTTCAATCACCACCCTTGAAATCCGGCAACTCTCTTAGAAGAAACTGACCCAACAATAGGCCACATATCCCTAACTCGCATCTAGTGCAGCAAACATCTTGCATATCAGCCGCAAAAGAAAACAGCAAAGTGCGACGATCTTGACAAAGTTTTAATAAAATTGCATGAATGATAAGCGGCATCAAGATGACGATCATCATCAACATCATCACTATTATTAATAAAGTGCTGAGCTGTTGTTGTAACCGCAGAAGAGGAGCAACGCGAACCATCCCTAGTTTAGAGGTTGCGTAAACCACTGTTTTGAATTATTAATGTATCATCTAATGCCCAGTAATAATGCAGTCGTTTTCATATGCAACTATCATTCATGGATGCTCACATATGAACACGATGATCTATCTACACACTAGACACTAGAGGATCAGCTTTGTGCCACTTGAAAGGGCAACACATCGAATTGGGGCATAAGTGCATTTATTTGTAGATTAGTTGTATGATGTTACATTTTGATTGTCACGCAACATTAATTGATTGTAATACGACCGACACGTGCCGAATGTCGGTACAAATAAATTAATACGATTGTGATTTATTTGGGGTGTTGATTTTTTTCGGGGTTTATTGGCTACAAGAAGAACTATTTGTGATCTAGAGGTGAAAGTCCAACTAGAGTGGATATCATTCAATCCTTGCGACAGAGTTTTCTAATTGAAGCTTTATGACTTTAATTCTTACATAGCATGACCTCATATCAGGAATATTTGTCACGCTTTGTTAGGCACTTTTTGCAAAGCAAGTATTTGATAAATGGTTGAAACCTATCACTTATCACGTAAATATACTTTAAAGCCCAAAATTTCAACTCAAAACATCTGAATATTACTTCATACTCTTTTTTCTTTAAGACTTAACTTTAACATTAGGATCACTCATCAACTTTCCTATTTTTTCTGTAAAATACGCTGCTTTCAACTTGGAACTTTTTACTTACAAATCTGATTCAAAAAATTTCTGCAAGTTTTCAACTGTTGTGGAAAAAACTGTACGTGGTAAGAAAATTTCGTTAAAAAAATATATACATAATTGCACATCACGAGTTTTTTTAAGGAATAAAATGCTCCTAAAAAGCTTGTCATGAACAAAAACAAATCATAATAATCTCTTCAACAGTATTTTTGGTGCGTCAGCTTTTCTAAGTCTCTTAGTTATATCGCAAAAAAATTGAAATCATTGTAAAATCGTAAACGAACCAAACATGTCTTGTTTCTATCAATTTAAATGGGTTTCGTTTGTTAAAATAATAAATGAGATGAACAGAAAGAATATTTATATTTAATTTTTGAGACTTAAAAATGAATTTTACAAAGAAAATAAATGTAGCCCTTTTTGAAGTTTGCAGTTTTTTTCGACAAATTATAAATTTTTAAATAAATAATTCAAATTTTTAAGACAATACACATTACAATAAAATTTATTATAATAAAAATTGCAAATCATTTTCAGGGTCTAAATCAATGTGTGTTTTTTTCCTTTTTATCGAGCATACATGAAGCTCTGTGCCAAAATCGAAATTTGTAAGAAGTTCCTAAAATTTGGCTTTTTTCCTGCTTAAAATTAATGAAGTAAGGCCAATTATATCAACGTGTATAAAATTAGGAAGAATTTTTTTTGCATTATTTATATACATTTTTTTGTTTCAATGCAAGAATAAAATCATTTTTTGATGATTCTGTTGCTTAGTAAAAGACAAGACGTGAATAGTAACTAGAGGACATGTAAATCACCAAAAAAGACTAGTTTTAGAAATTGGCTAGAAATGCGACTTATCTTCAAACGATTTTCAACATACAAAAATTACAAAAAAAATGTGATAAATTTCAAGAAATTTTCGCATTTAGCAAGTAATCCTTTGTATGTTCCGATAAAAAGTAATGATATTTTTAAGTAAAATAATGTAAAAATATCATCTACAATGAAGAAACCTCTTCTAATTTTTTAAACCATGATCGTCAGCGAAATCGATTCAAAATAATTGTTTAGAATACACCATTTCTAAACTTATCAATGAATGAATTTTCCACGTGCACACGTTTATTTTTTGCAAAAAATATTTTTTAGAGTAACAAGATTACGGTCTAACTCATGTCTGAAAAATTCAACCAAAATTAATTTCTGTATTTAATTAATTTTATTTTGAATATGAAACCTTCGAAAAATTATCTCCAATTAAAAACCACTATAAAATATAACAAAAAAATAAAAAAGCTGTCCAAAGTTGAAATCAAATAAATCTAAACCATTCCCATTTCTTCATCAAAATTCAGATTTTGTTTTTGTTTTTGTTTTTTTCATTTTATTGTTTAGTTCTTCAATAGTTTTTCATTAAAATTTGAAGTTGATCCGCGTAAAATTGATGAAGTTATGGGCTGTACAATATAGGTATCTTACATGAATGGGCACGCGATGAGGATAACATTCGTATTAGCAGAGCTGATCAAAAAGCTGCAAAAGAGTGCAAAGAAGGTCGAGTCCTTCGAAGACAACAAAAAAAGATTCTCTAGACATCCTTGTTAAAGTCTTACACCTTATGGACCCGGTATTGACGATTCTGTGTTAGTAGAGAGAAAAATTCACTTATTTTCCAAAAAAAAATTCAAATGCGTTATCTGAGAATTTTTATTTTTAAAGTCGGTGAAACACGGAATTTAAAAAATAACGCGCGGATCCTTTTGAAATTTGGAACACTTATTTTGTAAACATTTTACAAGGTAATGCTGTCAAGATGTTTTATTTTTAGACTATAGTTTTTTTTAAATAGGAATTTTTCCGATTAAAAACCACAATTCCAAATATAAATTTTTCTCTCGCTTTTCTGGCTTCAAAATTACACCAAAAATGAAGTAAACAAAATAAATTAAAAAACTCGACAACAATACCTCAAAAAATGCATTAATTAACAGAATCTTTTTTTGGTTTCAGATGATCCAGCTATTAATTATGTTTCTCACGGCAATTTACCTTTTTTGTGTAACGTCTATTTGGATGTAGAGTCACTGACTCATTTTTCAATATTTTTTAAATACATATATGTATTTCAGTATATTCTTTCAGTAAATGAACTAGCCTTCTTCATAATATTGCTAAAAAATTAAAACTATGCGTAAAAAATAAAAAAATATCCATACCCCCTTAAGCTTTTTGATTTAGACTCAAAAATTCAGCGAATCTAATACTCCTTCTTTGAGTAAAAAACTCAAAATCATGCTCTCATGACTAAAACTGTCTGTTAAGCTTCGTATAATTTTGAATTCCAAACTCTTTTTTGAACAAAAAACAATTTGTTCACTTCAATTTTGAATTTAAGAAAACGTGAAATTCCTAGCAACAAAAATATGAGATGTGAAATTTTTGGCGCAAGAATTTACGATATTTTTATAACAAATTCCATTTGATTGCTCTTGAGTTATTTATCCAACTTACGAAATTTCAAGATGATAAATGTAAGTAGTAGATTGGAAAAGTACACTGAAAAACCTCGCAAATAAGTACTTTGCAGGAAAAATACTATTTTCATGGTTACTACTGTTTTATTTATGTTTGTCAAAACTTTAGACACTTTAATTAATAACGAATGAGCAAGATGGAATATATATTTCTAATATTAAAAATGTGATAGATATCACTTTGTCGAGGCTACTTTTTTTATAATTTGTTCTCTAGAGTAACATAATTTTTATTAGGATTGGATTTTTTCCGCAGGATTTTGTTTTATTTATTTATTTATTTATCTTTCTTCGACACATGGAATGAAAATGATATTTTGGAATTTCAAGGTAAAACAATAATAAAGAAACTGTGGCTGCAACTAGACTCTCGTATCGTTACCATCATCAAATCATCGCTCCTTAAATTTTACATGAAGAATTATTGTTAGGACATAATTTTTTCCAAAAATTCAAAAGAAGGATTTTTTTTTTGAAATTTTCCAGAAAATGAAACAAAACGAGTATCGCATTTAAAATCATTATTCACTGTTTCTTTTTAAGCTGCCTTCCAGCATGTTGTTTGTTAAATGATTACCAAAAATCGTGGGTCAATGAATATTTCGGTCTGTTAGAATTTCAAAAAATAAAAAAATAAAAAAAACATTTTTGTTTTCTCAAAATCAAAACTTTCGAAACGAGTTCGGAGTTCTGACCGATTTTCACATGAAAATTCACCAATTTTTTGTTAATATCACAAAACACAAAACTACTACCCGTTTTATCTAATTCACAAAGATACTTTACTATCCACACAAATATGATGATAATCATGTGGTATGTGAAGTGGAGTGCCGCATAAATATGCATACATACATTTTCAATCTTTTGATAAGCAAAAGAAGAAGATGATGATGATGATGAAGAGACGATCTATTGAAAGTAGATGCACATCTTGCAAGAAAAGCGCGGTCTATCGAGCAGAAAGACTTTTCCGCATGCCCTGGCAATTGTGTATTTAGATAAATTTTTCTTTTATTTTTAGTGCACCATTGAGCGATTCTAGCTGTAATTGAAAATTAAATGTGTAAGACTTCAATAATGCAGGCAACTTGGAATGAATGAAGTGGAAAAACGATAAGAAAAACGGACCGATTGCCAAGATGAAAGAATGATTATTTTCATTGGGAGTTTCATGCTCGCGAAGGAAGACCAGGCATGTGTGATGTTTTGCTGGTTTTCATCAGTGATTCGGGGTCAGCGCATTTTCTTATTACATATTAGTATGTTGGTGTGCATTTATTTTGAATATTTGATATTCAAAGATGAAATTGCATCTCATGAAAGAAGTCACATATGATTTTTGATTCGCAAGAAAATGCATACGGACAAAAGCTTCCTCGTCTCGTTTTTTTATGGAATTTAGTCCTGAAAAGTGGAATTTTCTTATCCGGCCAGTATGATCATCCCCTACCAGTTACTCGGATCAATAAAGTCGCAAATGCTTAACAAATAATGTTATTTTCAAAAGGGCTTCCAAAAAATATGATACCTATTTGCAGAAATATCTAAGAGTAGAAGCAAGCATAGAATTGAGTTTAATTTTGGATTGCTTCACTCGCTGGAACAGTATCCTTCATATGTTTGAATGGTTTTACAGTTTAGACGCGTTTGATTAGAAGTAAACACAATAAACGTTTGAATAATTGAATCTCCCGGAATTCGCATTATTATACCCATTATTCAATACACCATAATCATCATTTCTAACACTAAGCTCCATCACATTCAGGATGCATGTCACGCAATTAACTAGATTTCGCATGCACTCAGCAATTTTTCTAATTATAAACAAGCTCAGCAACTTGTTAAGCCTTCAAAGATTCTCCCTACTTCACTTATCTCAAACATTGAAACATTCAAACATGCAAAAGACAACGACAAAAATTCCACGCTCACCATCATTAGATGACATCAAACATTGTATAGTATTGTTGATAATAAAATCCTTCGAAGTTGGTTAGATTTTGTGGAGCAATTTAATATGTTCTGACCATCAAATCGCTGACCCGAATCAACCACATTTGCTATTGGCAACAAGAAATTTTGGGTTAAGATGCTCTCAATTTCAGTTTATTATATAAATCTAATCTTCAAGGAAAACGATAAGAACAGATATTTTTGTAAAGTTTTGAATTCCATTCCATCCAAAATTCTATTTAATTTAATAGACTAAAATATAATCAATTTGGTGGAGTATTTTTCCGTGTTATATTCTAAGTTGTTAAATTAGCGGATTTTTCGGAATCAAAAAATAATTTGGTCAAGCGAGAAGAAATTCTTTATCAAACGAGGTTATTCAAAAATGTTGACTTGTATTCTTTGTAGTATTTTAGTTTTTTTTCAGTTTCAAATTATGAACTAAGGGTTACATGCTTATCAAATCGTTCAAGAAAATGGACGCTTTGCAGGCATACGTGATTACTAAAAAAATAGTTGATGCTCCAACTGTCTCGTATAATATTGAAGATAAGATTGTTTTATTAGCTGACGTCTTTCAACATTATATAAACCATATATAACTTTAAACTGGAAGTATTTTGACTAGATACGCGAGAAATGATTCTATGAATGGATGCGTGAATTTTCAATTTAAGCGAAAAGAAGGACTTTAAAATTGTATATTAACGAACTCATTGAAACAAGACAACTGAAAGCAGTATCTTCGGGAAGACGAGAAATGATTTCGACTGACGTAACATTGGTGATGGTCAAATAGCATTTGGACAACCAAGCTTTGAAAAATTTCTGTTTATTGTTCAGGAAAGATTGGATATATTGACATGAAAATAAAAATATTATTTCTCCTTGAAGTAATTGAACATTCAACAGGAGTGCATTCTGTAGCTGCCAAAGCCAAATACCTGAGCTGACAATGTTCTTAAACCTAGACAAAACGTAATTTTCGTTAAAATGTTTGGGGAAAAGTACAAACCATTAGGAAAAAGGTTTAAATGTTCCGGGAAAAAGTCTATTATTTGAGAAACACCGTACAACACAACTTGAGGGATATCAATTTCGGTAAACTGAATTAAACTAAGAATATGTATGTATACAGTGGGTAAAAAAAAGTTAAGGCAAAGGCACGATGCACCCAGCGAGAAAAGTTTTAAATTTTCAGTGATATTTTTATCGAGAATGTTTTTATTTTCACATTATATCAGGAGATTGGAAGGTATATTTCAGTAACATAACAAAAAAAACACCAATCACCCAAAAATTATTAAATATAGGGGAAAAACTACCTTTCCAATCAGAAACAGCGCAAAAAAAAGTTGAAGAACTTTGCAAATAATTTATTTTTCTGAGAAAAATGCACCGATACATTTGCATGGAATTTTCGCTACATAAAATATTTGTCATTAGAGCTGAGTAAATGATCAAGGAAACTAAATTTTAAAAGTGAGTAAATAATGAGTGCCAAGAGAATACCATTAAGTGCCGAAGTTCGGGAAATTATAGTTCAGCTTTGGCAAACAGGTGTAATAAGTTTTTGTTAGGGGCCATTATGATAACAATTAGAGGAAGGAGGGACTCACCTAAATATCGGCGTCTAGCGCCAAAGCTGATGGCAAGCGTGAGCTGCCTATATTTCTGTACAGCGCAAGCGCCGCAATGAACACTCAAATGAAAGGGTGCCGATGCAGGCAGTCCAAATTCACTTGTATGAATGTTGTTTTATTCCAAATATCTTTCTCCTTTTATACAAAATCTTAGCCTAATTTCTATTTACTAAACATTGACTTAAAACTATTTTCCCACAGGACCAATGCATATGTTTATAATTTATTTCATTAGTTTTCCGTATTTCACATGTTGACCCATAATCACATTGCAAGGATTCCAACGCCTTGCAAGTGGTCATCAAAAAGAGCGCCGTGTCTACTTGACACTTTTTAGTCACGTTTGGGATGGCATTGCTCCGTATGTAATTCATATTAAATGACCCTTGTGATTTATGTGTTACTACTGTTCGTGGGCATCTTGTGGGCACGCGTGGCTGAATTTAAATTAGTGAGATGAACGGGCATGCGTGGCATAATACGCATGAATGAGTGCAGATGGACAAGTGGTTGAACATGTGATTCCACTACACCCTCACCGTTTAGAAGTGTTGCGTACTAATTGAGTAATTAGTGCGAAACACAAAAAAAATAATTATCTGTATGTTTTGCTATCCGCGCTGCATATGCATGGGTTACATGGGATTTTTCAACTAAAGATAGGATAAGTATGTTACTTTTCATTGTTATATAATTCAAAATATACTTCAGTGAGCTTATATCTAGTCTCATTACATGTGTTTTTATTTTGTTACTATAATTAATATTACATATAATATTTAATTTACTATACTCGTAATTTCAAAATAATTAATATTGTTGACTTATTCTAAATTGCTACTAGTTAGTCTCTTATATTTATATTTTATAGTCAATCATCTTGTACAATTTTAAATTATTGTTGTGGACCTTTCTTGGTTTACCATCAACTTCTATTGTTGTGTTTACATTATTTGTATTTATCACTCTAAAAGGTCCTATATAAGGTCTATCAAGTTTTCTCTTATTTTCCTTTTTCAAGAGAACTAAATCGTTTGTTTTTAAATGAATTGGATTGGTTTTTGTTATCTTGTCGACACGTTTCTGTTTGACTTTTTCAATTATTTGTTTTGCTCTGTTTAACGCATGGTGTAATCGAATTTTCAATTCGTTTGCGTAATTTTCTGTATCGTAGACTTTGTCTGTCTGTCTGACTATATCATTGGGTAGATATGGTAATTTGCCGAATACTAATTCATAAGGCGTGTAGCCATTATCAACATGTGGAGTTGTGTTGTATGCGAACGTGTAATACGGGATCCACTTGTCCCAATTTAGATCTTCGGTAAAAGCTAGAAAATACTCATTAAACACTCGATGGTTGCGTTCTACCGTGCCTAGTGTCTGATGATGATATGGAGCCGAAAATATCTGTTTAATTTCAAGCAATTTGGAAATTTCTTGCATTAATTTATTCGTAAATTCCGTACCTTGGTCAGATTTTAATATTTTGAAATGTCCAAATTTTAATATAAGGTCGTTCACCAATGTGTACGCGACTGTTTTGGCGTCTTTGGATTCTAGTGGTGATGCTATCACGAATTTACTTAGTTCACACTGCATCGTCAAGATGTATCTATAGTCGTTCGAGATTCTTAATGGTCCTACGATATCGATAGCTATTGTTTCGAAACTGGTGGTAGGTGTGTCGGTTTTTATCATGTGTTCTCTTGTGTGCCGTACTTGTTTATTTATTTTGCATTGTTTGCAATTGTTGACATAGTTTTTTATCATGCTGTTCATGTTTTTCCAGCAATATCTTTGTTTAAGTTTTAATTGGGTTTTTCTCACTCCTAAATGTCCTCCGTGTGGCGTGTCGTGATATTCTTGTATCAACTGATTCTGTATTGTTGTATCCTTTATACTCTTCGGGGGTTCGTATAACATTATACTTAGTTTTGCGCGACTTTCGTATTTTTTACTTTGTTGCAACATATTAATTATATTTTTGAAATCTTCTTTACTTATTATTTTGAAGATATCATCGTTATTTGATAACGCTAATTCATATAAATTCATCTCGAGAATTCTATCTAACAACTTTTCCATGGTGGATACGTATATCGCACTGGACTTATCGTTGCAGATTCTAACATTCGATCTAATTGTATTTGAGCTCGCTGATAGCTTTTCGTTAGCGGAAACGTATTTCTCGGTAACTTTATCACTACAGTATACAATGACTTCGTCGCTTGTTCTGACGATATCGAATTTATTATTTTTGCGCAATATAAATTTCAACTTCATAACTTTTCTTACTTCTGATATTGATGTGCAATCCCATACGTAAAGTTGATCAGACTTTACTGGTGTATCGGGTTCATCTATCGTAGTATTTTTATTTATATTGTCTGTTCTTTGTTTTGTAGACATACCCCTTGTTATTGCCAACACTTTTTTGACTTTTTCGTCTATTTCGGGAGGAATCATTGTTTTTAAAATATCTGAGTCTAGCTTGATGCGTGATAATGCATCCGCGTTGCAATTTATCTTTCCTTGCTTGAACACAATCTCGAAATCATAATCGTAGAGATCTAATCTAATCCTAGTTAGTTTAGATGATGGATTCTTGTGCGTGAATAATGATACCAGAGGTCTGTGGTCAGTAACCACAATGAATTTTCTGCCATATAGATAGGGTCTAAAAAAATTTATTCCCCAATGTATTGCAAGTAGCTCTTTCTTAATTATAGGTTTGTTGATGTCATGTTTACCTAATGATTTACTTGCGTACGAGATGGGTAGATCTGAACCAATATCACCTTGGGAGAGTATCGCTCCAAGGGCATAACTAGATGCGTCTGTTGTTAATACGAATGGTTTCTCAAAATCGGGATATTGCAAGATGGGAGGTGAGATAAGTCTCTCCTTTAAAGTTTCGAAAGCTTTCTGACATTTTTCGTTCCAAACAAAATTTGCATTCTTCTTTAACAGTTCATTTAAACATTTTGCTATTTCGGCGAAGTTCGGGATGAAGCGTCTATAATAATTGCAGAAAGCAACAAACCGACGAACTTCATCTGCGTTATTCGGGATAGGATAGTTTTGTATGATTTCATCTTTAGTAGGATCGGTTTTTATACCTTCATCAGTTATCAGATGGCCTAAGTAGACAACTTCTGGTCTCAAAAATTTGCATTTCTGTGCGTTCAGTTTTAAATTGTACTTCCGTAGTCGTTGTAGTACTTTTGTTAAATTTTTGTTATGATGATCGACACTACAACCAAAAATAATAATGTCGTCAACATATAGAAATGCTTCTGAACTTAAACCGGTCAGTGCTATCGTAAGCATTCTTTGGAAGCTGTTGGACGAAATCTTGAGTCCAAATGGTAATCGCTTGAATTGGAAATGACCGTCTCCTGTAGAGAAAGCTGTCAAAGGTCTAGAATGTTCATTCAATTCAATCTGATGAAATGAGCTGGTCATATCTAGAGTAGTAAAATATTTAGCTCGACCTAATCTGTCTAGAACATCGTCTAGCCTCGTCAATGGGAATTTGTCGTTTATTATTTTGTTGTTCAAACGACGGAAATCTACAACTAATCGCCATTGTTTTTTATCACTAGAACACTTTTTAGGTACTACTAAAAGTGGTGAATTGTACGGGCTAATAGATGGTTCTATGATATCATTTCGCTCTAATTCTTTCACTTGGTCATTAATTTCTTCCAGTTGAGCGTGTGGTAGTTTGTAGTTTTTGATGTATACGGGTGTACTGTCAGAAAGTTCAATATGTTGTTTGTAAAAATTGTTGACTGAGAGTTTTTCGCCTTCGAGATGAAACACATCTTGGTACTCTTCGATTATTTTCATTAGGCTACCCATTGTTCTCTCGTCCTTGTAGTCTGATCTAATTGTTTGTAGTAGCTCTCGTAAACGATCTGGATTATTTTTATATCCCTTGCTGTTCTTTAATATATTATAGTTTGATAGTGGTTCAGTATCTATTTTGAAATTCTTGATGTTGCATGGTTCATTATTTGTATTTAGTATTTTAATGTGGCAGATACCTTTAGACGGTACTATTGAATTTCCTACGTAAACTCCTTTTTGTATTTCTTTATTGAGTACTATACTGTCTTCACTTCGGTCTAGGTCGATCGGTACTATAGCCTCAGTTCTTGCAGGAATTCTAAAATTGTACATTTTTAATGGCTTCGTATTCATTGGTATTGTGACCTCATCATTGTTGATTATGAATGTGATTGTGTATGTTTCGTAGTCAATTTTGCATTGATATCTCTCTAGGATATCTCTTCCTATAATCCCATCCGTAATGATTGGGAACGATTCTTCTACTAGATTAAATGTGTTAATTTGTTTAGATTCGCCAATACTCAGATTTAAACAAGTTGTACCAATGGACTTTATCGTTTCTTTGGTTATTCCAGTAAGGTTGCATATATTATTTTCATCTATGTACGATATTGTATTATTTATTTTAAATATAGATATATCTGCTCCTGTATCTATCAGAAAAGTCAGATATGTTTTGGTATTCGTGCAAAATAACCTGATAAAACTTGGGCTAGATGCGGATACTTTGTAAATTTTAGTGGTTTTGTATCCTGTTAATCCGGTAGGAGTTGTTACTTCTTTATTGGTTATTCCTCTCCGGATCCCTCTTCGTTTCCCTGCTCGTGAATGACGTTGATTCGTCTATTCATGTTCATATTACTATTGTTGAACCGATTGTTGCTTTGTCTGTTTCTAAAATTATTGTTATTTCTGTTATAATTATTTCTGTTATTCGCGTTATTTCTATTGAAGTTGTTCCCGTTACTGCGCTGATTGGCGTCGTACCTTCTATTATTATTATTAAAATTGTTTGGACTGAAGTTTCTGTTACCATTATTACCGAATCTATTCGTTCTATTGTTATTATTGCTCTGGCCATATGCCTGGATGTGTTGTCTTCCATTCGAAGTGTTGTATCTGTTATTTGACATCATATTTCGCTCGTTTCGCGTATTGTAATGTAGTATATTACTTGCGGTGTTTGCATTGCTCTTCTCTAACTCCATTGTCAGGTTAATGGCATCGGCTAGTGTTTGTGGTCTAGCGGCAAAAATGGTTTTTCTGTATTGGTCGTGCAGACCATTCTTAAATATAGTCAGAGCATAAGTGTCGTTCAGACTGATAATCGTTTGTTTCTGCTCTGTTGATACGTTGGTCCCTAAATCATTTATTTGGAGCTGATTAAGTTCGCCAAGAAGGGACAAAATTCGTTCTTTGTACTGTGTAACAGATGAACGATTTTGGGTGACGGTACTTAGCGAGGTGTGAATGTTCGCGACAGAGTTCAAGGGTTTGTACCTAGCCAAAAGTTGAGTTTTTAAAATATCAAAGGTGTTAGGGATGTTTGCGCTAAATGAAGTGCGCACATTGTCCGCAAGTTTAACATTGTAGACGAAGTCGATTAGTTCCGGCTTTGATGCATCATTCAATTTCTTGTTTATATATTCGACAATTTTTAGAAATGCGTTTAATTCCTTTGCTCTACCCTCAAAGGATGGAATGACTTTCATCGCCATATGAAGTTCGAAATTAGTCATATTGTCGTCGTTTGTCTGATCGTCCACACCATTAGTTAGCATACTTATTAATATATGGTTTAGTTCTTTTGATGACTTGACGAAACGTATTTTCAAGTCTAAATATTTATCAGAATCTGATTTTGCGAATTCTTTCCTTAAGGTTTCTTGTATTTCTTCCAAACGATTTAGTTTTTCTTGTATTGTCTCTGGTTTATATGATCTCTTTAAACCTTTTCTTGCATTAGACAAAAGTTTCTCTGTTTCAATTAATAATTCTTTAATTTTGTCCATCAACTAATCAAAAAAAAAATTTTTTTTTCACATAACGTTATAAGATTTTATACATTTACATTCCTACTCGACTGTTTCTTAACATAATTTTTGTTCTACTTATTGTATGTAATTGCTATTATTATGAAGATTATGATCGTGGTCGTTGCCTGCTGGTATTCTTGAAACGTCGACTGGTTCACCGACTTGCAGTTGCCCATGTTCGTGTTTTTGTATGTTGTCGACATACGATCTCTCTAGTTCTTTTAGCTTTTGGAACAGCTTCCTCCTGTTGTCGCCCTTTGCTATTGCTATCAAGCGGTATAGGTTCGCACGTTCGATCCAGAATCGCACCTTCTTTCCACCCCTATATTTCCTCTTCTCCTTGTTGATCGGCGGTGGTGGTTGCTTTTTCGCTATCTTCTTGCGGTAGTCCTCTATTGTGAGGGGCTTCGGTCCGATTGCTGCGAGTTCTTTTCGTCCTGTCGCCTTGTATGCTGGTGCTCTTGCTGGTGTACCAGGGGAGTATTGTTCCCATAATTCCTCAAAACCTTCCATTATTGGTCCTAAATATCGGCAAATAGGTTGGCAGGATCGCCATGTAATAAGTTTTTGTTAGGGGCCATTATGATAACAATTAGAGGAAGGAGGGACTCACCTAAATATCGGCGTCTAGCGCCAAAGCTGATGGCAAGCGTGAGCTGCCTATATTTCTGTACAGCGCAAGCGCCGCAATGAACACTCAAATGAAAGGGTGCCGATGCAGGCAGTCCAAATTCACTTGTATGAATGTTGTTTTATTCCAAATATCTTTCTCCTTTTATACAAAATCTTAGCCTAATTTCTATTTACTAAACATTGACTTAAAACTATTTTCCCACAGGACCAATGCATATGTTTATAATTTATTTCATTAGTTTTCCGTATTTCACATGTTGACCCATAATCACATTGCAAGGATTCCAACGCCTTGCAAGTGGTCATCAAAAAGAGCGCCGTGTCTACTTGACACTTTTTAGTCACGTTTGGGATGGCATTGCTCCGTATGTAATTCATATTAAATGACCCTTGTGATTTATGTGTTACTACTGTTCGTGGGCATCTTGTGGGCACGCGTGGCTGAATTTAAATTAGTGAGATGAACGGGCATGCGTGGCATAATACGCATGAATGAGTGCAGATGGACAAGTGGTTGAACATGTGATTCCACTACACAGGTATGTCATCCGCTAAAATTGGTGTACTAGTTAAAAAATCAAAATATACTGTCAGAAACGTTGTATGTATAAGCATATAAAAAAACAACCATTCGAAACAAAACTTCGATCAGGAAGGCCAAAAATGCCAACTGAGCAGGGAGAGAAATGTATTGTGAAAGAAATTAAAAAGGATCCAAAAATTAAGTGCCCCATTTTTACGCAATGAAGTTTTTAAAAAAGCACTTCAGAAAAAAATGTCTGCTCAGGCGGTACGAAATATTATAAAAAAGTCGGGCTTTAAAGGCAGAGTTTGCCGACGTAAACCGTACATTAGCGCAAAAAATATGATGTTAAGGTTACGTTTCGCGAAAGAGTGCGTAAAAAAACCAAATTCCTTCTGGAAAAGGGTTATTTGAGTTGATGAAACAAAAATTAATCTGTTTGAATCTGATGGAAGGGGAGGCGGTATGTTTAGAGAAAACCAAATACTGAGTTCAATTTCAAGCATACCAATCCCACAGTGAAAAACGGCGGTGAAAACATTATTCTATGGGGTTGTATGGAAGCTTCTGGACCTGCAAACTTAGAAATTATAAATGTCAGGATGGCTCAACATTACTATTTAAATATCCTCAAAAGGAATATTAGACAAAGTGCTTAAAAGATGGGAATTTTAACTTTTTTTTGCCTGTAGTAGGACAAAGATCCCAAACATACCTCGGAGCAATGCCGACTTTGGGCTTTTTATAACTGCCCAAAAGTGATTAAAACACCTGCTGTAGTTGCGATTCGTAAATTAAAAAATAAAAATGAACTAAAAACGGCCATTATGGAAGAATGGGAAAATATTTCACCAGCCGTTTGCAAAACGTTGGTCAAAACGATGCCGAAACGAGTCCAGGAAGTCATAAAAATGCAAGGAAAGTCCCCAAAGTATTAATAGTAAGTTTCTAAAATTTAAAGAAAATAAATCTAAATCTAAAAAAATCAAATAATTTCAGATAAAACTATATCGGGCCTTAACTTTTTTGGGTCCTATCTCGAAAGTAAACAAGCATTTTTTATTATGTTTAAAAATTGTTATGTTTTTGTGTTTTTTTTGGTATGATACTGAAATATGTCTTCACAGTTCCTGCAAAAGAACACCATTCTCAATAAAAAAAATCACTAAAACTTTTCTTTGGGTACATCGTGCCATAACTTTTTTTCCACTGTATATGTACACATTTGACTATTTGGAACCAGTTAAACAAAATCTTCCTCTTTTGCAACTTTTGTCTGCACATTTATTTGTCTGTGCACACATTACAAAGAAAATACAGATTTTGATGAATGGCATCTAAGTGATTTTTTATTTTACTTATATCCTGGAAAATGGAAAAAAGTAGAATAACTGGCCACCCACACTCAGCAACCCACAATCGGCGACATCTATGGTGGAATGACATAGTATACAAATTTCTAAACTTTGATAGCTGGAGATATGTAAGCGGACGGATAGTGGTGCTGTTTTTTTGAAGAAAACCCGTGCTATAAGTGCAGAAAAACTAGAGAATAAAAGAAAATGTTTAACTTGAAGGCTAAGAATGAAGACAATAACGGAAGTATTTTGTGTTTTATGATTTCTGATTCATTTGATTATGAATGAATTCTCATTTCAAAAGGTTTACAGGATTTTTTGAGGTATGACCGTTAATTTCAAACTTTGAAAAAAATAATTGTGCATTCTAGGAAGAGGTGAAATATTCCTCAATAGTCACGAATTGAAGTTATGGTAATAACTTAACCATTCACAAATGTCGCGATCAACGCTAGTATTAAATCAATAGAGATAAATTAAAAAAAAGGCAAAATGCTTCAATGTTCGTAAGCCATCGCATTATCCTATCTACAAACCTAAAACAAAACAAAACATACAATAACTAAGAGTGGCTATAAAAACATAATAGCACAAAATGCAATGCATCAACACATTTCCTCGATATTGTAGCCATATTCATTTCCTAAAATACATTGCCGTTTAAATACACTTGAGAAATACGATATCTTTCGTCCCGAATATAAGTACTTACATACATACTTAAACTGTAGAGGTTGCATTATTTTCTCGCGAATAGAAGCAAGTCTTCGACCATCTGCTTCGTTAGCAAAAGTATTAAAATCCCGACGGAATGCAAGCTGACCCCATCAACTCGTTGTAATGGATGCTTCCCTGAAGTCAGTCATAGTAGCAACACACAACAACACTACTGCTGGAATGCTGACGTTCGCACTAATCCGGGGATTCACCCAAAATTAAATGCACATGTCAAGTTCAATCCAACTGAAGTGAGTTTGATTAAAGTTGAACAGTCAGCCTTGAAAATTAGCAAATATGACTATGAACAATTTATTTGGGCTTATGTAATTAATTGAAATTATTTACACATGTAGGGTATTGGGTTTTGAGACTTTTGAAAAAAAACAGACTCTTGCGTGGATGTAGATATCAGATCGTGTTAAAAGTAACCGGAGATGTGTGAATATTAAGTACTAAAGTAATGACTATACTATTAGTGACCCAATCGAGGCGAAGCTTGGTTGATTGACGATTTTCCAGCGATTGAAATCTGATAATATTGGAATTTTTGGTAGCTTTCAGACTAGGTCAAAAATTGTTACCTTTTTAATTGTGACCACGGGGTTTGGCACGTGAACAATTTAAAAATTGCGAGACATTATGAATACTGCCATTTAAAAATGTATCAAATGTAATGCGACTATGGCACCAATATAACATGGAGCAATTCTCCCCACAAGGTAATCATCTCGTTTACAGACTTAATCTTGAACTTGCACCCATTTTCATACACAGATGCTTCCTTGAACATTATGATGCTAACACACTCGAGATGATCGTATTTCTGATGACTTCCACCATAGCTGAACGTTCGTTGACAATCTTAGAAGTCTGAGACGATTTGCATTGTCTTCCAAGACAAATGGAAGAACTGAACTGTGGCTTGAAGTCTGCATTTTACTAAGTAAAAAGTGCAACTGCTTTGCATCACGATGACGGCATCGATTGATCAAACACCAATCGAATGGCGAATTAACTGGAGTATGAAGTCCAATGCTTAATATGAATATGAATCATTCAATGTTGATTCAGGTTGAAACCCATTCTTTGCCTCGGAGAAATCGTGGTGGTCACGTTTGCATATACAGATATCAGTGGTACACAGTCTTCAGAGGAAGAGTTACGTTGAGAATTAAGCTAAAAACTATGGTGTTTAAATAAAAATATTTTTTTTTCGTTATAGGTTTCGCACAACTAGTCTCTCATAATCAGAACTAAAATATACAGCAATAAGGATAAATCTGCTCATGCCAGAGCCACACCAAAATGGATAAACCTGGCAAACGTACTCTAGAATTTTTAATATGTGCTCGGTGAAATTAGGGAGAATTATTTTTCCTGAAAAAAGGACAGAAATTGGGGTTTATCTAATGATTTGCAAAGATACTTAAGCAAAGATTTGCAAAGATACTTATACTGTTTAAAAGAATCAAAATGTAAACATTGCTTTGAAAAAAATATAACAATATTAACGAAAATTTCGTGCGTTTGAATCGAATCTCGAATCGAAATCATATCAATAAGAAAGGTCCTTTAAAGGGTTACACCACAGTAGAAATTTCCAAGAGTCGATTTTTTATTTATTGACTAAAAAAATCCTTTGAACCCTTTAAAATAAGAAACAAACGGTTTCATACCTAGCAGAAATCGTTTTCATTGAAATTTCGAACTCTTTCTCGGCCCCTCCCGACTGCTCCGAAACGACTACCTGCGGTAAATACGACACCTGCTCGTCGGGTACAGCATTATGTCTTACCTTCCGATTTCTTAGTTCTCTAATACACTGATAGATGTTCTTAGAAACATTTTCAAGCATATTGAACACAAAAGACGTTAGTTCAGCGTCCTTTGATGTTAAGGGAAAACGTAAAGTAAAGTAAAGTCAAAATTTTAAATGCGTTCTTCTCGAAACACGTTTTTTCAAATCGGCACACAGCATAATTCAAACAATTTTCTATTTTTTCACTCCAAATTAATATAACATCTTGAAAACAACATTCCGCATAGAAATACGTAGCCGATTTTTGATAAGCTAATATTTCGAATTTTTAGGTACGAATAAGTGCCCGTTTTTTGGTAGAAAAATGAACTTTTTTTCAAATGCTCGCGAATTCAACAAAAATGAATATTTTCAAAATCCTCTAAATATTTCTCTAGCTATACTAATTTAGTTTAAGAAAACAAATTTCATTTTATTCCACATTAGTTTTAGGAGCACTTCTACTAAGTGCCGCGAAGCCCCTCCAAAAAACCCGTTCCGCAGAAACGGCTGTTGAGCCGCCATTTTGTAATATTTTTAAATAAACATATTTTCTTTTAAACTTCAAAACATGCTTAATGACATGCTTAATGACATCCTTACTACTTTTCCTTCCACTTTAAAAAAAACGTTAAATGTTCGTTCTCTACTGTGACTGAACCCCTTAAATCAGATAAAACCAAATGATTTGATTCAAACAAAATTTAAAAAAAAGACGTTTACTTTTATGCAGGATTATTTGAACTTAAATAATTTAATAGGAAATATATTGTTTAAATGTAAAATACTGAACACGACTCATTTTTCACAAAGAGATCAACATAAGGCTATTCAAATTTGCTAAGAGGTGAAGCGAATTTATTATGTCATTCTTCATTAAAATAAATATATAGAACTAACAAAGGCTTTCTTTGTGCCCCGAATATTACCCAACTCTCCATCATCCTCAAGAAAATCAATCCATTTTTTTTAAAGTTGAGAAGAGGTGACACGTTTGGTAAGATCTGTCAACCGATTCAGATGACCCACTTTTTACCATTCTTTATTATTGGCTCCCTCATTTTAGAAGAACTAACTAACTCGTAAAGGTGTGAGCTCCAACTTGGTATCCAAAAAAATCATATCTACACCGAGCCAAAGAAACGTTTTTTAGTTCGTGTTTTTCAGTATAATCATAATTTGCGGACTTCGAAATGTTGTTTTTGTAATTTTATATACAGTGGATCAAAGTAAAACTCGGACACTTAGATATTTATTGTTTATAAGGCGATTAATAGTGTAAAAAAAAATTTACACAAAAAAAAATTTATCAAGCTTTTTCCATAGTAATACAGAATCGGTAAAAACAGAAGCAAAATTTATTCATATTCTTCTTCTTCTATTCAAATTAATTTTGAAAATTGACTAAAACTGATATCAAATTGAATAGAAACTTCGGACAAATGGGTATCAGAGAGATATCAAAATCTATCTTGAAAAGTATACCTAGCCAAGCAATCCCAGCGGACGATAAAAAGATATCATTGTATATTAACAGGAAATAATGGAGCATAAATCTCCAATATTAAGAAAACGTAATATCTGAACTTGGAGATAAAAGATGCTTCGGTGAGAATATCTCCACTTGGATTGAATTTAAAGAATTGCTGCTAGGATGGTAGCCAATTTTTCAATAAAATACTAAAATTTAGCTCAATGAACTTTTGCTGAACAGTTACAATTAAATGTGGTTGAAACAGTGAAAAAATGGCAATTAGGTTTATCCAAAAAAAAAGTCTTCGAATAACTGAACTTTAATTGAACCGTCACGAAATTTCCATTTCAACAAACATCGCCAATAAAGCTCATGTGGTAGCAATGCGTTTGAGAAAAATTCGAAGTAATTATGTCATACATTGAACTCGATCTATTTTTTTTAGAAAATTTTCCCTCACTCATTTGTAGCTCAATCAATCACATGCATAAAATTCACAATTAATTAAAATATACACAGTTTTCCTGAAAAACGTTAGTGCTTTCTCCGTAACACCCTGGAAACATCTTAAAATCGATAGTTCTTTCACATGAACATTTTCCAGACGCCGTGATCGCAAAATAGAACACATATGAATTTTCCGGAATCACCAATGATTTTCATATGTTACGCACAATTTCCGAACAATTCAATTTCGCAAAGCATGATCATCTATATTCCTGCCACACGCATACGCGATCCAGGTGAGATTGCTGCGGAAACAGATATTTGTTTGGATAAAAGATTAAATCCAGCTAGACTAGGCGTACGTTTCTATACCACATTGCAGGATATAAATTACACTAGGAAGCGGTTGGGGGGTCGATTTGTTGACGAAATTATTATTATATTTACTTATTAGAAGGGCAATTTTCCAGGCATTGATCTTAGATAATAATTTGCAGATGGAAATGTGAACAATGATTATTTACATACTCGTAAACCTGGTTGTTTAGTGAAGCAGCAAAGCAGTTTTTATAGTCCTAGTTCAGGGATGAATTTTCATTGTATTTGTTGAAAAGCTGAGAGGTTAAATACAGAAAAACATATTTTATGATTATTTAATGCATACTTTGAAAAAAATTAGTATTTATCGGTACACGTTATTCAAGGATAAATGATTTTATGTTCAGTAAGTGCCCTAAAAAGTCGGGGAAAATTCTCACATTATTATCTACGATTTATTTAGGGAAGCAAAAAGAAAATTTCGAGCAACAAAACATCAGTGGAAAATTTGGGACGATGATCGGATGATCGCCGTCAAAAATTCATATTGTTTGTTTATCATAATCAAGTTTGAATGAAGTAGATGCAAACTTTGTGTGACGTAGATAAAAACTTGAAACTGAATATTTTTTCCAATATTGTATTAAACTGAGGAAAAATTTGATATAAAAAGCATGACACTAAATTGACAAATGCATGAAAATTAATCTTGAAAAATATATTTTAAGGTAAGTACTTTTTTCATGTGTTTTAGTAAATTTTCATTCTTCAGTATTAAATTCACGGTTGTGTACAATTTTAGCTTGGAACTGTGTTTTTTTTTTGGTATCAACAATATTTTTAAAGGATTTATGCTTATTTCTTTTAGTAAAATTTAACGAGCAAATCATTAAAAAATAGAGATGGATTGATTTTAATAAAAAAATAGAGAGCTTTGATTGGAAATCATCTTGATTTGGAAGTATCAAACGAAAATCTGAAAGTCAAACAATTATCACTATAAAAAATGGCACCTCAAAAACAGCAAGCGAATCAAAAATCGTAAATTGCCAGTAACGGAGCATAAAATTTTAGGTTGTACTGCAAAATCGCTCGAAAAAATCAATAACCTTAATCACTTTTATTTATAACTTCTGTTTGAAGTTGATGCATTTTCCTGCTTCCTGAAAGAAGACCAACGTAAGTCTCATATCAAAGGCTGGAAATGGTTTTAAATCTTTTAGTAATATTCGTCCTTCCCGCACTCAGTAAAGTTTTTGAAAAACCAATTTTAAATAGAATTGAACCGATCATTATCGAAATGAGATTGATTTCGAATTTCAGTTTCACAGAAGACCTCTTTTCAAACGTGAAATTCAATGTCGCTGTTTTTGCAGACGATATTTGTATTTAATCTAAAGCAAAGGGTACCAAAACAATACTACGGTCCCTATAAATTGAACTACATAGATCTGCTTTACCAGTTTTACTTTCGATGCCAAATCCTGCTGAGTCCTGCAAAAATTATTTATTATTTTTTCACTTGAAAATGAAATCTTTCCAACCTTTCAAACCGATGGGTCTTTTTCGAAAAAACCATTTCTTGGAGTAATACTATCACTATGATTCTTGACCATTTAAACAGATTAAAGGTCCACACAAAGAAAATATGTTCCAAAATTGACATGCGCATAAAAATTCTGATCCTCAATCCGCTCATTAACAGGAGGTCAAAAATTTCGACATTTTCTAAACTGGTCATTCAATCATGTAGGTTGACTTTCAACACCTTATTACTTATGCAGCATCCGTAAGGGGACGATGTACAAATAATCATAAATGTATGCTTCAGATCCTCTCAAATAAATGCCTAAAGAACATCCTGGATAGACTGTGGTATTCCCCGTCAACTCAGCTACCTCACTTGACTCTGGTCGCGACAATGAATATCTTGTGAAGGAAAGATGCGCCAAATTCCTTGAACGATCAGCCATGATTGTAATCCTCTACTAGTGTTTTCTATCTGATAATGTTCTGGAATTTGCATATATCTAAATGTTTAAGCGTATCCATTTGTCAGCTTTTATATAGATATCCCTTTAGTTTGAGGTATTTGCTAGCCAGGCTTTTGTTCGATTTTCCACGCAAATTTACTTACTTTTAAAATTTAAAATTAAGCTAACATTTATTTGAATTGTTTTATTGAAAAAAAAAACCAAAGTTGTGAGCTCAGTTCTATAATTTGTATCTCTAGCTAAAGTTTAGTTTAAACACACAATTATATTTTGATGTTAATAAAGTTTTAATCTTTATTTTACCTAAAAGGTTTTCTAAGCTAAACGGACAATACATTTTTGCATTTCTTTTGTGTTGTGATTTTTCAATGAATGAACGTATAAGCTTTTTGAGTCCCGTAAAATTTCTTCAAATAATTTGTCGCCAAAATCTTGTTTCATTTTTTGAACAAACAAATTTTCTTGAATGGTTTTCTGTGTGAAATGTGTTTTGTCTGAAAACTTTGTATGAAGAACTCAACAGGATTTTTTTCAGTAGAACTTTCTTAATTATTTACTATCATTAGATTCTGTTTTCAAACAAATATTTCAATCGGCTTTTTCGGTGTATAGCTTTTGCATGTAGCTCAAGTGAATTTTCGGAATATTGTTAATATATATATATACATAAAAGTCTATCATGCGAAGTTATCACAAAAAATAATCTTAAAACAAACTCCATATCAAAACTCAAGTGTAAATCACTTATTTTGCATCAATAACCACATTTCTAACTCACTAGAATCTTTTAAAATAGAACCGCTTGAACTATTCATAGAATGTCCTTAATTCAGACTCAGGTGACATGATTCAAGATCATCATATCCATCATTACACGTGCGATGACTCGAGAAACTCTGCAATATATTTGGCTCGTTGCCACACGTGCAATTAAGCGAACTTGATGGCTATTTGATGAACTTGAAGAAGATCATCATGTTGTCGTTGACTATTCAGTTTAGACGAAATTAATTATATCCATGGGTTTTATGTTCATTTTTGAGGAGAAGTTTGAAGATTGCGAATCGCATATTGAAACGCAAAATTGGAGACTTTTTTGAATTATTTCTCAAATGCAATGACTATGATTTCAATTGATTAAATTTATATAATTCATGGAATACATTAACCATACATTTTTCATACTCTACTTTATTTTTTCCGTTAAATAAAATTGAAAAATATAGTAGAAATTTGGTAATACTAAACTCATGAAATCAAAACTCTTGATAATTCAAAGCCAAAGCCTCTGTATAATTGGTTCCCATGAATACTCGTTTACTCTATCCTGAAACTCAATAAATCGGGAATAAATTCAAATCAGAATATATTAGACCAGGGCGGATCACACTAATTTTTGCAGGAAAAGTTGTGGAATAACTCGTATAACAATAATTGACCTATGCTACCTCTCAAATAAGTCGGGATCATTAAAAAAATCGAAATGTTTAAATATTTAAAAAAAATCGGTTTTTTTCTCACTCCTAACTTTAACACGATTCACTTAAGGTCAAAGTTGTGTGGCAATAAAAGTTGCGTACTAAAATTTTCTATAAGATTGGATAGGTTAAAAATCTTCAAACATTCAACACTTGCCGCAAAATTGCAATAAATATAAAAACAGCAGGGAGAAAAACGTGTTTTGTTATTTTTTTACTATTTAAATTGCACTTAGGGTCTTCATATTTCGCTTAAAAAAATTTACAATATTATAAAATAGCAAAAAAATTGCATCAAAATCGATTTAGTAGATTGCCCATAATAATTGTGCAATCTAAATTTATTTTCAAAAAATCAAAAATTTTGAAAACTTCCAAGTCAGCAACTTAAGCTTGTAGAAGTTTGAAATATATATAATTTCAAATATAAAACAACTCTTCACCTATCACATACATTTTACAAAATTAAAATCGGATTATTAGGGCAGTCTCAGGACTTTTTGCTAAGCTTGGTAAAAAAAAACTCTAAAACAGTGCTGGGCGGCTGTGGATTCAGTCATAGGAGCCACGCTTCCATCAACAGAATCCGCAGCCGCCCAGCACTGTTTTAGAGTTTATTACCAAGTTTAGCAGGAATTGCTGAGGCTGCCCAAATAATCCGCTTTTTAATTTGTAAAGTGCATTTGATAGGCGAATTTCAAACTTTTATAAGCTTAAGTTTCTGACTTACAGGCTTCTAAAATTTTTGATTTTTTTTTTAAATAAAATAATTGTGCAATCTACTGAATCGATTTTGATGAAAATTCGTTTGCTATTTTATAATATAAAAAAAAATGAAGCGAAATATGAAGGTCCTAAGTGCATTTTAAGTGGTAAAAAAATAAAAAAGGCTTTTCTCTCCCTGTTTTTTATATTTATTGGAATTTTGTGGCAAGGGTTAAATGTTTTAGGATTTTTAACCAAACTTATCTTTAGTAAATTTATTACGCAACTTTTATTGCCACACAACTTTGACCTTAAATAAATCGTTTTAAAGTTAAGAGTGAGAAAAGTAGGAAAAAAACGATTTTTTAAAAATTTTGAAACGTTTCGATTTTTTTAATGTTCCCGACTTTTTTGAGAGGGAGCTTAAGTCAACTATTTTTATACGAGTTATTCCACAACGTTTCCTGCAAAAATCACTGTGCCCCCCTCAACGGCCAACTGAAAACAGATCCGTCTTGGTCTATATAGGGAACTCAGTAAGTAACTAAATCGAATTTCCAAACAGTCGAACTCTTTAACTCGAAGTACCTTCGAATAGATAATTCTGTGAGTCTCATAAAAAAGCCATAATTCTACAATTTCGTCCACTATTTTCGATGTCTGATAATTTAGATTCATTAGCACAGGCTCCAGTTCTTTAGAAGTGTGCTCTTTTGGTAGATCTTCTTTTTAACAAAGGTTTCAAGCTGAAAAGTGGGACATACCCTTAAAGTGGAGTGGAACAATATGTCTATCGAAATTTTTAAAGCAGGGAGAAAGAATGAACTGAGTAGAAAATTTCAGTAAGTAACTACTTTTTAAAATTATGAAACAATAAAAAATCATTTAGTTTTCGGGAAATGGAATGAAAAACTAACAGAACGCAGAATTTCTTGGTTACGAAAAATACACGTTTAAATAAGTTTTCGGTTGGCAAAGTGGGAACATTCTTATTAATGGATCCATTTATATAGGACAAAACAGGCCAATATCGAAAATCTTTCGTGAATATGAGTTTCCATATATATATTGGCTGGCATGAAAAAGTTAAAAGAAGGTGGTATTTTAGAGCCGTTTACAAGGGCAACAAAAATATTTGCATGTTTTTAAGTCGAGTAGAGATCAACTTTGTTCACAGTATCTATCGTTGAAGCAACAAATTTCATTTCACAATGTTTAGACGATATTCTGTACATGTGAACCTGCCAATTCATACAAAACCTACAAACGAAACACCTTTAAAAATTGCAAATAAATCTGTCTCCTTACTTGCTATGTTTTTGTAAAAGATAGAGCATACTAAACGAATTCTTCCAATGGCAGAGATCATTTTATAATAGTGAAAAATCTGTTACTTAAATGAATTTTATTCAAAAGTTGCAGACGAAAAAATATGTTACA